>CP124715.1:73930000-74325000 GCA_031232105.1 Capsicum rhomboideum
ATAAAACAGTCTACTTTTGCTAATCGGTAAAAGGTTTTGTCTTCTAAACTTGAAAGTGGACTTGAGGTCTTGAAGGAAGTGAATTCGATGGATTAAATGTCAACATGTAATATGTGTTTATATACTTAACTTACTTTCTCTATGTGTATAACTTGTGGGATTGTTGTTATGAAATTGTGCATGGAACCGGTGGCGTATTGAAAGAAGAAAATAGTTTTGGTGATGTTCATGTGTATTTTGAAACTATGGTTGATCATTAGCATCAAATTTTACCTAAATTATGAAAAGAGAAGCTTACTTATGGACATGGACCATTTATTACAAAAAAGGACCCAAAAGAGACCCATTTTGGCCAAAACGGACATCCGCCCTTGCAGATGGGGAACCTGCGGGCGCAGATGCCAATGCAGGTGGCCCTGGACAAGGACAATGGGCACCTGCAGCAGCACCTCACCCACCTTCAGGCGCAGGTAACTTCGCATGTCCCTCCAGAATTCAGTTTTGATTGTTTTTGCTTCTCTTTGACCCCCCAAGGCCCCTATACCCTTCTTGGATGCAATTATCAACTTATGGTACCTTTTGAATAGCTTTAAGGGGTCGTTCGGAGGCATGTTGGATTATATCAATTATGGATTGTTGTTAATGTGTTATTGTGAAAGGTATTTAAGTGACTTGATGGAGTAAAGGTGACGTAGTGTTGAAGTGTAAAGTATAACCTTAGTGTGAAATGCTATCGCTTTATGATATCTTGGTTAATGTGTGGAATGTTTTGGTTTTACTGGTATGGTAACGCAGTGGATTGTACTGTAAGAGGGTGAAATAACGTTATATGGTAGTCATGTAGGTCATTGGCGTCTTATGCACTTGTAATGTAGTTAGTTGTTAATGTAAGCTTTGTTAAGTACTTGTGTTGTAGAGTAATACGTAAGGAAGGAGCTGAATTGTTGTATTCACATATTGGATTATTGTATTCGTATTGGAAAGATAAGGTATGTAAGGTTACTCTTTTCCATATCCTTCGGCAACACCTATTGTTCACGTCGTTACCGTACTTGTTTCTATTCCAAAATGTTCTAAAGTATTTCATTCCAGGCTGTTACCAGTTGTTATTTATATGTCTCATATTTATGGACTATTTTTCTAAAGTTTCAATAATGTTATGACCACCGAATGAACTATCTCAAAGATTAAAGAAGTTTCAATAATGTTATGACCAGTTGTTTCTGTTCTTCATTTCTTAGATCGTGCATTAGAGCCAATATTGTAGTTGGAATCATATCTGACCATTGAAATTGTTTTCCTTTTGTTATAGTAAAATGTCGATGGCAAGATGAGGTAGGGGCAAAGGTAAGAAGGTAGACATACTTGCCGGAGAAGGAACTAGTAAATCACCACCTGACCAAGCTAGTCAAGGTGGGGCTAAAACTGAGCTTGTATCGTGGGCTTCTTCTACTTTTCCAGCTCCAGAAGAGTCGAGAAGGAGAGAAGAACCTGCTGAACCACCTGTTAATACTACTGAGCAAGATCTCAGAAATACGGTGCAAATATTGACTCAGATAGCTGCTGCACAAAGTCAAGGACGAGTTGGTCCAACGACAAGTGATGATGGTGCGGCTAGGGCAGCTAGTCGGCGGACACAGGATTTTCTAAAATTAGACCCTCCCACCTTTATTGGGTCAGATCTGAATGAAGATCCATAAGAGTTTATAGATAAAATCTGAAGGGCTTTAGATGTTATGCACATATCTGGTGTAGAAACAGTTGAGCTTACAGCCTATAGATTGAAAGGAGAGGCTATACTATGGTACAAAAATTGGAAACGATCCAGGGGGGTCGGTGCAGTCCTAGCTAGTTGGGAAGAATTCAAAACGACATTCGTAGATCATTATCTGCCTTATGAGATCCAAGAGGCTCATGCAGACCAATTTTTGAATCTTTATCAAGGGAATATGAGCGTCCAAGAGTACAGCCTTCGGTTTAACTCTTTGGCCAGATATGCTCCTAATATGGTAGCCACTATGGCTGACAGAGTTCATCGGTATGCGGATCGATTGGATCCATATTTGGTGAGAGATTGTACTATTGCTGCATTGAACATAGATATGGATATAGCCAAAATATAGGCTTTTGCACAGAAGATGGAGGATCAGAGGCAAAGAAGAAGAACGCAAGAATTTAAAAGAGGGTCGTCAAAGAGGGCTAGACCTATGGTACAGTCCATGGCTTCCCAAGGATAATTTAGGCCTCGGGTTTTTAATAGACCGCCTAGACCATCATTTTCTTACCCTACAGCAGGTACTTCATCCCAATTTCGATGGTTTGGAGACAGTTAAGCTGGGCAAAGTAGTGGGATTCGAGGTTCACAGACAGTAGGGTTTTCTTGTCATCCGTATCAGCACTGCAGAAGGTTTCATTTAGGTGAATGCTGGCTGGGGACAAATGTTTGCTTTTGGTGTGGTATGACGGGGCACATAATGAGAGAATGCCCACTAAGAGGCTTGGGTAGTATGGCACGACCTACGGGATCAACCGTTGCATCATCATCATCGATTCCTTCCTTAGGCCGAGGTGTGTAGCCTGCTGGTAGTGGTAGAGGTGCTAAAGGAGCAGCCAGTTCTAGTGGAATACAGAATCGTACCTATGCCTTAACGGATCGTCAGAATTTGGAGTCTTCTCCTGATGTAGTTACAGGTACATTATCCGTCTTTTCACATAATGTATATGCATTGATTAATCCGGGATCTACTCTATCATATGTTAATCCATTGATTGCTGCAAAATTTGAAAGAACACCAAAATTATTAGTCAAGCCATTTGAAGTATCTACACCAGTTGGTGAATTTATTGTTGCTAAAAGAGTATATCGTAATTGTATAGTAACTGTTTGTGATCATGCTACGTTGGCTGATCTTATTGAGTTGGAAATGGTAGATTTTGATGTTATAATGGTTATGGCTTGGTTGGCTTCTTGTTATGCCACGGTAGATTGCCTAGCTAAGAAAGTACATTTTTATTTTCCACAAAAGGATGTCCTTGAATGGAGGGGTAATGTTGGAGCACCGAGAGGTAAATTTATTTCTTATCTTAAGGCAAGGAAAATGATATAACAGGGGTACATATGTCACTTAGTAAGAGTGCATGATACCGATGTGAAGCCACCAACTCTTCAATCGGTTCCAGTGGTAAATGAATTCCTTGATGTATTTCCTGAAGATCTTCCAGGTTTGCCTCCAGAATGGGAAGTAGAGTTTGGTATTGATGTGATGCCAGGCACTCAGCCTATCTCTATTCCTCCATATAGAATGGCCCCAGCAGAGTTACGGGAATTAAAGGAGCAATTAAAAGACTTGCTGGAAAAGGGATTCATAAGGCCTAGTATGTCCCCGTGGGGTGCACCAGTGTTATTTGTACAAAAGAAAGATGGTACATTGAGAATGTGTATTGTTTATCGGCAACTGAATAAGGTGACAGTGAAGAATAAATATCCCCTCCCCAGAATTGATGATTTGTTTGACCAATTACAGGGTGCCAAATGTTTCTCAAAAATTGACTTGAGATCAGGGTACCATCAGGTAAGGGTTAAAGAAGAAGATATACCCAAGACAACTTTCCAAACATAGTATGGTCATTATGAGTTTTTTGTTATGTCATTTGGGCTAACAAATGCCCCCGCAGTTTTTTATAGATTTGATGAATAGGGTGTTCAAGCCATTTTTAGATGTGTTCGTGACAATGTTTATAGATAATATTTTGGTTTATTCAAGATCACAAGAAGACCATACTAATTATTTACGGCAGGTGTTACAGATTCTTCGTGATCTTAAGTTATATGCAAAGTTCTATAAATGTGAATTTCGGTTAAAATCTATAGCATTCTTAGGTTATATTGTGTCGGATAAAGGAATAAGGGTGGATACACAAAAGATAGAAGCTGTGAAGAATTGGCCAAGGCCTACGAAGCCTACAGAGATTTGTAGTTTCCTTGGATTGGCAGATTATTATAGATGATTTATTGAAGAATTTTCTTCCATTGCTGCACCTTTAACAATGCTAACCCACAAAGCAACCAAGTTTCAGTGAAATGATGCATGTGAGAAGAGTTTTCAAACTCTGAAGGACAGATTGACTTATACACCCGTGTTGGTACTCCCAGAGGGTACAGAAGGGTATGCGATATATTGTGATGCTTCAGGAGTCGGCTTAGGATGTGTATTGATGTAGCACGGTAATGTCATAGCTTATGCCTCAAGACAGTTGCGACCACATGAAAGAAATTATCCAACACATGATCTTGAGTTAGCAGCCGTGGTCTTTGCTTTAAAAATATGGTGTCACTACTTGTATGGGGTTCACATTGATATATATACTGATCATAAGAGTTTACAGTATATTTTCAAGCAGAAAGATCTAAATTTGAGGCAGCGGAGGTGGCTTGAACTATTAAAAGATTATGATATAGATATCTTATATCATCCCGGAAAAGCAAATGTGGTAGCCGATGCATTAAGCCGCAAAGCAATAGTAAGCACTGATGGCCAGTTCACAGAAAAGCAAGATATAGTCAAGGATCTACATCAACTAGCCAGCTTGGGAGTTCGTCTTCTTGAATCTTCAGACGAAGGGGTTATTGTTCAAAATGCAGCAGAATCTTCATTAGTAGCTGAATTGAAAGAGAAACAGTATGCGGATCCTATTTTATTTCAGTTGAAGGAGAATGTGTAACAAGGTTTGATGACTGAATTTGATCTTACGCAAGAGGGAGTGCTTCAGTGCCAGAGTAGATTTTGTGTACCAGATGTAGATGAGCTAAGGAGACGGATCATGATAGAGGCATATCATTCACGGTATTCTATTCATCCAGGAGCCACCAAAATATATCATGATTTGAAAAAAATGTATTGGTGGGGTAATATGAAGAAGAACATTGTAGAATTTGTAGCTCATTGTCCAAATTGTCAACAAGTAAAAGTAGAGCATCAGAAGCCTGGAGGTAATATGCAATGTATTAATCTTCCAGTATGGAAGTGGGATATTATCAACATGGATTTCATCACAGGTTTGCCTCGTACATTTCGGAAATTTGATTCCATATGGGTAATAGTTGACAGGCTTACCAAGTCAGTGCATTTTCTACCGATCAAGACCACCTACACAGCTGAGGATTATGAAAGGTTGTATATTAAGGAGATAGTTCGATTGCATAGAGTTCCAATCTCTATTATATCGGACAGGGGAGCTCAATTTACTGCAAATTTTTGGAAGTATTTTCAGAAGAGTTTGGGTACGCAAGTGAATTTAAGTACGGCTTTTCATCCTCAGACAGATGGACAAGCAGAACGTACTATCTAAACACTTGAAGATATGCTACGAGCTTGTACATTAAACTTTAAAGGCAGTTGGGATGATCATCTATCACTTATTGAATTTGCCTACAATAATAGCTATCATTCAAGTATCAAAATGGCACCTTACGAAGCTTTATATGGAAGAAAGTGTAGATCACCAATTGGATGGTTTGAAGCGGGTAAAACTGCCTTATTTGGACCAGATCTTGTTCATCAAGCTATGGAGAAAGTTAAGGTGATACAACAGAGGCTACAAACGGCCCAAAGTCGACACAAGTCATATGCCGTTGTTAGAAGAAGGGGTCTAGAATTTGCTATAGGTGATTGGGTATTCTTGAAAGTGTCACCAATGAAAGGAGTAATAAGATTTGGGAAGAAGGGAAAGCTGAGTCCACGTTATATATGTCCATATAAGATTGTTCGAAGATTTGGTCAAGTCGTGTATGAATTGGAACTACCCCAAGAACTCTCCATAGTCCATCCAGTGTTTCATGTTTCAATGTTTCGCAAATGCATAGGAGATCCATCTCGTATTGCTCCCATGGAAGATGTACAAGTTACGGAGGATCTCACCTATGAAGAGATACCTATTGCTATTCTGGATCGACAAGTGAAGAGGTTAAGGAATAAAGAAGTAGCTTTCGTAAAAGTGCTTTGGAGAAATCAGCAAGTAGAAGAGATCACATGGGAAGCCAAGGAGATGATGAAGTTCAAGTACCCGCATTTATTTCAAATGGAAGAAAGAGTTCAAAATGCGGGATTGGATCAATAACAAGTAAGTATATATAAGCATTATATGTATATATGATAACATAAAGAATGATCCTAGAATTGAATTGTTTAAATTGGATAATGTTTCTAAGGGGGGAAGAATGTAACACCCCGTACATTTTCGAACCTATTTGATTACCGTAACATTTATGGAATTATTTAAACATGAGATGGTTGGTGTAATCCACATTAATTTTAGTGGGCTGAATTAACATGTGCTAATGGGCTCAATAAAGGCCCAAAATTAAGCCATAAGATATGGCCCAAATGGAGAAATGATCCATTCCACCTTTGACCAAGTAAGCATAACATTTATGACTAAGTGTATGGCTAAGTATGACCATGAGGGCCTATAAAAGGCACAAAAATCAGATTTTATTCACCAAAAGATACATGCCCATTTCTAGAGTTTTCCAACAATATTTCATTTCTCTTTCAAACCCTAAGCTATCATTCCCTTGGACAAGATCATCCTCTTGTAAGCTTTGGTAAGTAGTTAATCTTATGATTTAATATATTATTTGCATGATAGGGTGTATAAATCATGTTGGTTATGTTGGCAAAGTGTTGGACAGTCCGTTATGTGTAAAACAGTCTACTTTTACTAATCGGTAAAGGGTTGTCTTCTAAACTTGAAAGTGGACTTGAGGTCTTGAAGGAAAAAAATTTGAAGGATTAAATGTCAACATGTAATATGTGTTTATGTCCTTAACTTGCTTTCTCTATGTGTATAACTTGTGGGATTGTTGTTATGAAATTGTGCATGGAACCGGTGGTGTATTGAAAGGATAAAATAGTTTTGGTGATGTTCGTGTGTATTTTGAAACTATGGTTGATCATTAGCATCAAATTTTACCTAAATTATGAAAAGAGAAGCTTACTTATGGCCATGGACCATTTATTACAAAAAAGGACCCAAAAGAGACCCATTTTGGCCGAACCGGGCACCCGCCCTCGCAGATGTGGCACCTGTGGGTGCAGATGCCAATGCAGGTGGCCCTGGACAAGGCCAATGGGAACCTGCAGCTGCACCTCACCTACCTACAGGCACAGGTGACTTCGCAGGTCCCTCCAGAATTCCGTTTTGATTGTTTTTGCTTCTTTTTGCCCCCCCCCCAGGCCCCTATACCCTTCTTGGATGCAATTATCAACTTATGGTACCTTTTGAATAGCTTTAAGGGGTCGCTCGGAGGTATGTTGGATTATGTCAATTATGGATTATTGTTAATGTGTTATTGTGAAAGGTATTTAAGTGACTTGGTAGAGGAAAGGTGACGTAGTGTTGAAGTGCAAAGTATAACCTTAGTGTGAAATGCTATCGCTTTATGATATCTTGGTTAATGTGTGGAATGTTTTGGTTTTGTCGGTATGGTAATGCAGTGGATTGTACTGTAAGAGGGTGAAATAACGTTATATGGTAGTCATGTAGGTCATTGTCGTCTTATGCACTTGTAATGTAGTTAGTTGTTAATGTAAGCTTTGTTAAGTACTTGTGTTGTAGAGTAATACGTAAGGAAGGAGCTGAATTGTTGTATTCACGTATAGGATTATTGTATTCGTATTGTAAATATAAGGTATGTAAGGTTACTCTTTTCCGTATCCTTCGGCAACACCTATTGTTCACGTCGTTACCTTGGGTGGTATCCCAGGGGTGGAAAGAACACCTAGCATGGGTCAATCCCAATGTCACGGGTGGTATCCCAGAGGCAAGAGAAAAGCCTAGCATGGGTCTACCCCGATTGTTTATTATTATTTTCCCACTGATCAGCTTAGGCCCGGGCATTATATGAATGAATGAATGAGTGATGATAATAAATGAGCGTAAAAGCAAAGAAATTAATGAATGTAATGTACATGGTTCCACACATACAGAACGGTGGTTTATCTATATTGATCATTCACTTGTATTTGATTCCATTGAAGTTCCTATGTTTCATGTAGTTTCTTATAGCCTTACATACTCAGTACATTCTTTGTACTGACGTCTCTTGGGGGACTTACCTTACTTGCTGCAGGCCTAGGAGCTAGTAGACCTCCACAGTAGGATACAGGTCATCTGCCGACTGTTAGTGAGCTCCAGGTTGATTCGGGGCTTTTCGAGTCACATGTGTACATTTTTTTTGGTACTATGTAAATGTTGTATAAAGTGGGGACTTGTCCCGACTTTAGGTTGGTTATGTATCTGTTAGAGGCTTTGTATACGTTGTGGGACAAATGAAGGAATGTAAGGAATGTATGTCCATTTTCACTTGATGGCCCCAACGGCCAAGTTTTATATCTATTGAATGTTTCTCCATGACTTCCTCCATTGGTACATTATATTTATATATGATAGAGTGTTGTTCATTTAGTGACATGCATATGAGTGTACATGAATGAAGGTTGGTTCTCTCGAGCCTTAACGGCTTCGGGTGTCAGTTCGCCCTGTTGGAATTCGAGGCGTGACAAATCTAATTAGTTTCACAGACTAAATTTTCTTTATAGTAATAGGTTTCCTAAAATTAGATAGCGGCTCTAATTCAATAGCAAATTGATATCCCAATTTGGAGGAATACTCGATATGTCCTTAGAAAACACATCCATAAACTCCCTCACAACTCTCATAGACTCCAAAGGAGGTGGTGAATCAACATTGATATCCTAGACATAAGCCATGTAAGATAGAAACCTGTTCTCCTCTATACGACGAGCACAAAGGAAAGACATAACCCTTTTAGGACACGAACTAGAAGTATCCTTCCACTCTAACCTTGATGTAGCAAGCATAACTTAGGTAACAATCTTGGTATAATAATCCAAAACTGCATGATAAGGAGAAAACCAGTCCTTACCCAGTATAACATCAAAATTGACCATATCAAGAATGATCAAATCTACCTAAGTGTCACGCCAAAAGAGTCACTACACATGTTCAATACACCCGATCCACCACTAAAGAATCGCCTACAGGGGTAGAAACTAGGATGGGTACAACAAGGGATGTCCCAATCCCTATTTTCATAAGATAAGGCGCAACAATAGGTTTCAAAAATTAATCATTTGTTTTAAAAATTTAGAGTTGGGCACTAAGCCCATTTTTGTTTCCCTTTATAGAATGGCCCTATCAATAATGAAGGAATTGAAGGAGAAATTGTAATATTTGTTGAGTAAGGGGTTTATTAGATCAAGTGTTTCACCTTGGGGTACTCCTTTCTTAATTATTAAGTAGAAAGATGGGACCATGTATATATGCATTAATTATTAATAGTTGAACAAAGTGACAATTAAGAACAAATATCCTTTTTCACATATTGATGATTTATTTGATCAGCTTTAGGGTATGACAGTGTTCTCTAGGATCAACTTGCAGTTTGGTTACAATCAGCTGAAGATTAAAGCTTTGCACATTCCAAAGACATTTTTCATGATATAGTATGGTCATTATGAGTTCTTGGTTATGTATTTTAGGCTGACTAATGCCCTGACAACATTTTATGGAGTTGATAAATAGGGTGTTTTGGTCTTATATTAATTCATTTGTGATTGTGTTCATCGACGACATACTGGTGTCTCCCAAGAGTGAGGCAAAACATGTGAGGCATTAAGGATTGTACTTCAGAGGTTGAGAGATGAGTGGTTGTATGCCAAGTTCTCTAAGTGTGAGTTTTGGTTGGATTCAGTGTCTTTCTTGGGTCGTGTGGTGACGAAGGATGGTATCATGGTCGATCCAACCAAGGTGGTGGTGGTTCGTGATTGGGATAGGCCTACTTCCCATACTGAGATTTGGAGTTTTGTTTGGTTAGCGAGCTACTATCAGTGGTTTGTGAAGGGTTTCTCTTCCAATGTAGCTTCTTTGACTAAATTGACTCAGAAATTTATTACTTTTTAGTGGTCGAACAAGTGTGAGAAGAGCTGGCAAGAGCTCAAGATGTTGTTGACTTCAGCTCCTTTCTTGACTTTGACCAAAGAGAGTGTAGGGTTCACATTATATTATGAAAATTCTGGAGTTGAATTGGATGGCATGTTGATGTAAAGGGTAAAGTGATAGCTTATGCTTCTTGATAGTTGAAATTCCATAAGAAGAACTACCCTACTCATGACTTGGATTTAGCGGTGGTGGAATTATTATTGAAGTTGTGGCATCACTATTTGTATGGGGTTCATTGTAAGATTTTTATCGGCCATTGCAGCCTTTAGTACTTCTTTAATCAGTGGGATATTAATATGAGGCAATATAGATGGATGGAATTACTTAAGGATCATGATCTCACTATTCTTTATTATAAAGGCAAGGCTAATATGGCAGCGGATGCCTTGAGTTAGATTGTGATGAGTATGGGGAGTTTGACTTATCTTGTGGCAGGGAAGAGACCTTTAGCCTTGGACATTCAGTCTTTGGCCTACTAGTTGATTTGACTTGATATTTAGATACCCGGGTGTATTTTGGCTTGTGTTGAGGATAGATCCTCATTATTGGAGAAGATTCGAGCTTGATAGTTTGATGATGGGAAGCTGAGGGTGATTTGTGACAAAGTGTTAAGTGGCGAGAAAGTGGAATTTCTTGATTTAGAGGGCATTTTGAGGATTGGTGGGTGAGTTTGTGTGCCAAAGGTTGGTGACTTGATTAGACTAATTTTAGAGGAGGCTTATAGTTTGAGGTATTCTATACATTTAGGAGAGGCTAAGTTGTACCATGACTTAAAGCAACACTATTGGTTGTGTGGGATAAAGGAGGATATTATGGAGTTTGTGTCCAAGTGTCTTAATTGTCAATAGGTAAAGTATGAGCACTAGTGACAGGATGGTACAATGCAACATTTTCCATTTCCAAAGTGGAAATAGCAGATTATTATGGACTTAAAGATTGGTTTACCCCCAACCTTGGGGAAGTTTGATTCCATCTGGGTGATTGTGGATAGGTTGACAAATCAGCACACTTTGTACCTGTGAAGATGAATTATAATGCAGAAAAGTTATCCAAGATCTACAGTCATGAGATTGTTCAATTACGTGGTGTTCCTATCTCTATTATTTTTTATAGAGGTACTTAGTTTACCTCAAACTTTTTAAGTTCTATGCAGCGAGAGTTGGGCACTCAACTAAATATGAGCACAACATTCCACCCTCAGATGGATGGATAGTCGAAGAGGACTATTCAGGTGTTAGAGGACATGTTTCAGGCATATATGATGGATTTTGGTAGTTATTGGGACCAATTTGTTCCATTAGAGGAGTTTACCTACAATAATATTTATGATTCCAATATTCAGATGACACCATTTGAGGCTTTGTATAGGAGGAGGTATAGATCCCTCTTGGGTGGTGTGATTTCTTCAAGGTTAGGACTTGGGGTACTGACTTATTGAGAGACTTAATGGATCGAGTGAGACTGATTCAGCAGAGGCTAGTGGTATCCCAGAGTAGACAGAAGAGTTATACCGACCGACAGGTGCATGATGTGGAATTCACACAGGGTGAGAGGGTTTTGTTGAAAGTATCACCAATGAAGAATGTGATGAGGTTCGAAAAGAAAGGGAAGCGTAGTCCAAGGCTCATTAGACTTTTTGAGATTCTTGAGAAAGTTGGGGAGGTGGCCTACAGGTTAGCCTTACCTCCAACCTCCATGCCTATTACTTGTTGATAATTGAAGTGATACTGTCCTGATGATTCTCATGTGGTCCGATGGGATGTGGTTGCTTTAGATTGTGATTTGACCTTTGAGAAGGAGCCTATAACGATTTTAGATAGGCAAACTAGAAAGTTGAGGTCCAAGAATCTTAACTCAGACAAAGTTCAGTGGAGACATTACCCAATAGAGGAGGCTACATGGAATATTGGGACCAACAAGTGGAGTAGAAACCCCCAGATTTTCACCATTTTAGGTACTTTCCTTGCTTTACATTCGAGGACAAACGCGTGTTTTAGAGTGGATAATGTAACAATCCTCATAGTGGATTTTCTATGCTTTGACCATTTTACCCCTCCCCATTATTGCCTTATAGCATTTTTTATTTGCGGGAATAGGTGGCATAGTCCCTGAAGCATTTGGGAGTGTTTTATATGAGTTTTTGGTCATTAGAAGCCTTTAAGTGGATAAAGTTGACTTTGGTCAACATTTTGAGATTCAAGCGCTGGATGAAAATTTTGTTAGTTCCATCAATTTCAGAATGTCAATTTTGAGTTAGTAGCATGGTTGATTCGGGTTCCGAGGCCCTATTATGATTTGTGAGTGTTTGGGTAAGAAACTAGTTTTATTGACCTAGAGTTGGTTATGGGTAAACTCATAGATAACGACCTCCTTTGGTAATTCTGATGATTTTGTTGAGTCCAGAACATTGAAATTAGCCTAGTAGCATTATTGATTTATTTTTGTGGGTCCCTGAATGAATCTCGAGGGTCTGTTTGGAGGATTTTTGAACTTAGAATTTTCCTAGTGCATAGCTATTGATGCACCAGGTTGTCCTTTGCGCACACTACCAGGGGCCCATGCATGCGGTGAAGCATCAACCTGGTCATTACGCACGTGAGGCGGTCCACCATGCATGAAGAGGCTTAGTCTGGTCTGGGTCAGGATTAACCCTATGCACACATAATAGGTTGGGTGCGCACGCATAGAAGGTACTGTTCACTAGAACCCCATACCTCATTTTCTGCCTGAAACCCCATTTTCAAGGTTTGCGAGCACGTTTTTTAGGGAATCTATTGGGGAATTTCATTGTCATTCAATTGGGTAAGCTTCTAAACTTATATTTGATCATTACCCATCGATTATATTGCAAAATTATCTTCAAAACATGAATTTTACACTTAAGATATTGGGGTTTTCTCGGTAAAGTAAAAAAGTGATATTTCAATAATATCTGACCCAATTTCAACTCCATTTTTAATGGGATTTTAGATTTCATACCCTTCAAGTAATTTTCTATTAAAATTCTAATTTTACCCTTTAATATTTGAGGTTGATATTCGAAGTAATTTTGGACGTTGAGCAAAATTATGTTAATATGGATAGCAATAGACTCGTATTTATGTGTAGAAACTATTTTTGATAGATTGGGAGTGTTATGAAGCCGCTAAGAAAAGAAAGGCTTTATTTTGAGGGTTTTGGGCTCGTATTTTGGGTTCAAGATAGGTTATGACTCAACTTTCTTCAGACTTGGCTGGGTAGAGAACTAATCATGTGAAGCATACTATGGGTTGGGTGAAATCTTGTTATTTACATTACTTAGGATTGATTATTATTGTGATACCCGAGTGGGGGCTTGTGTTGGTTTTATTATAGGTTAGAGATCTTATTATCATTGTGATGTTCGAGTTGGGGCTTGTGTTGGGGATTTTATCAATATCTTGCTTTGATTACATATTGTGTTGTCATGAGGAGGCTTGTATCAGATTTACTGAGATATAGGTGACTTAGTTCATTTATACCATTGTTGAGATGATTATTGTGCATTGTTGATTATTCCATGATCATGCATACTCATTCATCACACATTTTAATGGAACTAATACTACTATGGAACTTGGATTATTTGCGAAAGAAAATAAACCATTTTATAAAAATCCTTAGCTGAGGAAGTTCTGAAAAGGCTGATTGATGATATTGTGATTAGATTATGGATTGCAAAGCCCCCATGAGTCCTCTCTTGGAAGTTTAGGCTCAAGGGATGTTTACAAAGTGAGCATTTAGTCCTTGCATTCATTCCATGTTATTGTGTTTCACTGCATTGCATCTACTTCATTTGGGTGATATTGTGCTTTAAATATCTTCATACTTGGTGTTTATATATATACAATGTTGTTGAGATTGAACCTTACATTGTATAATTGAGCGGCTTCCTCATCGTGGGACTTTTCTGTGTGCAGGACAGTTACATCACTCATGACTTTACTTTACTTGTTTTAGTTGTCTACTTAGCTTGGTCGGCCTATTATGTATACTGAGTACAAGTGGACCGTATTCATTCCTACTTTTTGTACCCTTTTGGTGTAGCTCCTAGTTTGCTATCCACGGATCGTGATCGTGCATCTTAGAGATTATTGAAGTCGTGGTGAGCTCCTCATCCGGAGCATGTTCCCGGCTTCATCTATCTACTTATGTGTTTACTTTATTTTAGAGACAGGCAGTTTATGTATTATTATTCTATGTCATTTTAGAATTGCTCTTACTCATGAGACTAATTCTTGAGGATTTTGAGTTGTATTTCCAGATATTTCTTTGTTATTGTTATTGCGTTGACTTTATCCTAAAGTCTTGAGTTTATACTCTATTATTGATCTTCTTTCGATTTATTCTATCTTGTTGTGTTGGAATTACCTACTAAGGTTGGGTTGGGGTAGGTTCCATCATGACCTTGGGAATTTGGATCGTGACACTCTATATCTCTATTTTATATTTCTTGTTTGATATTGCACATATTTTATAACAAATAAAATATTTAAAAGCAATTGTATTTTACGCCAAAATAAGTATGATAATTTTTAATCATCCATCTCGAGCAAGATATAAGCCAAAAACAATAACTTGAGAAAGCCTATTTAATACTCCCACAGCTTAAAAAAGAATGACCTACTTTCCTTTTTAGTCTGTTTAAAAAAGAATGACCGTTTTCCTTTTTTTAGCAACTTTTAATTTCAACTTTCCACATGGCATATTTAAGGCCACAAGATTAAAGGGTATTTTGGTACATTTGACATATCTTTAATTTAAGACCAAAAGATTCCAAAGTTTTCTTTATTTTCTTAAACTTCGTGTCAAGTCAAAATAGGTCATTCTTTATGAAATGGAGGGAGTACTATTTTAGCTTAAAAGTCACTTAAGTTTGACCAAGTAATATACTTCATTATCCTTACATATTTTTTATAATTTATTGTATTTTAGTTTTTTTGTTAGTTTTTCATCCTTATATAAGTCATGATTTTTCGATCATTGATTTGATCCACAATAAATCAAAAAACGAAACAAAGTCAAAAATGACTATAGTGTATTAAATAATTTAATTTGTCCTTTTATATTTTGGCCCTTAATTACTTTTAATGTTAATTTTCAAGTAAAATAATCCATCCGTTCTTCTTATTTTAATTAAAAAATTTGGCCAACGGTTCTTTATTAACGGAAAAGGGTTAAAAATAACCTTCAACTATTTGAAATGGATTAATTATACCCTCCGTTTGGTTTTGGGCTCAAAAAGGCCCTTACTGTTAGTGAATTGACTCACTTTTACCCCTCAAAACTAATAGCTGTCATGTCACATTAACAACTCATATAAAATTATTTTATTTTATTGAATTGGAATTAAATCATAAAAGAAAGCCTAACCTTATTCCAACTCACCTTCCACCCCTTCCTCTTCTCTCTGCATTGCTTTACCAAAATGCACAGTCGCTTGAGAGACCCATTTGCTTTCAAATTTCAATTTTCCCAGTAACACCCATTTACCTGGCAGTCATTATGATAACAATTTGTTCTTTCAAGTCCATTACATCAATCAAGTTTTAATTTTTCAATTTCATTTACACTAACAATCATCAGAGCTCATATTAGTAAAACTAATATTCTGGGTCACCATCATTTTTTCAAAGAAATTGAGATTTTTTGGTTTGTTTGTAACTTTTTAAATAAAAAATACTTTGTTTTGGATACTGAAAGGAGTTGGAGAATGTCATTATCATCTTCATAATAGTTCACTTCCTAAAAACATAATTAATTTGAAGGCGGATGCTTGCCTGATTTTAACGATAGCTCATAGGCCTCATCTCCAGTAGATAGCAGAGATCCATGACCGATTCATTGGTGCCGTCGCCTAACTTGGTGGCCTTGAAAAAAAATATGTTACTAATACTATTTGTTTACCTCTTTTCTTTCTCTTTTTATGTCTTCAACTTTGTTTTTTTTTGGAGATGATAAACTATGCTTGTGCTATTGAGCAACATAGAGAGATGAAGAAGAGGTGGAAGGTGAATAGGAAGAATATTAGCCTTTCTTTGAGGATTTAATTTCCAATTCAACAAAATAAAATAATTTTATTTGAGTTTTTAATGTGATATGGTAGTTGTTAGTTTTGAGGGGTAAAAGTGAGCCAATTCACTAATGGTAAGGGTTTTTTTGAGCCCAAAATCAAATGGAGGGTATAATTGATCCATTTTAAATAGTTGAAGGATATTTTTGACCTTTTTACTCTTTATTGATATAAAAAACGGTATTAACAAGCCAACCCAATCCAACTGAATCAGGCCCAAAAGACTCAAAGACTAACATAATGAAAATAAACAAAAGCAAAATCAAAGGTATCAAATGCCAAATAGAAAATGAAAAGGAAGAGCGGACAACTCTAGCACACAAACCCCCAAACCATGTTGCTATTATCGAGAAGCAAACCTCATCGGAGAAGATCCAGGAGCTGAAGAGAACCAACCTTAATTTTAGTTATGAATGTGATATAACCCTGAAAAGCTCAAGGAGCTTGATGTGATTTGTATCCATGGTAAAGTGCAACATTAAGTCAATGGTGGTCCATGGAATACTTTCAACAAGCTTGAGGTGATTCAATGAGTCTCAAGTGTACCTCTTCAAGCTATACACTCCTAGATTGGGATGATGGAGTCCTTGAAATCTATTGAAGACCCATGTGTGGGAGTGCTCATGCTATAGAAGATAGTTTGAATGGAAGAGAGTGAAGACCCACATGTGCTGATGATCAAGCTTTGGAATATAGGTTGGAAGGAAAGCTACAAGAAAGAATGCGCCAAGGATGTGTCCCACATAATCCCATGTGTGGCCAATGATGATATCCAAATCCATTCCTTGATTAAGAAAAAGTGTACACCGTTGTCGTAATATAATAAACCAACTCAATGAGTCAGGATCGATCCTACATGGAATAATGTAAAAGAGATCATGTAAGCTAGGAAATATCACCAAATATGCTAGGACAAACACAAACAAAGATATTTTTGGGTTTTTTTTTTTTGATTAAAAAGTAACAAAGATAGAATCAATTATAAAAATGTATAAAGTAATCAATGACCTTCAGAAGCAAGGGAAAATAAGAGGTTTGTAAATGGGGATTCAATCTTTATCAATGATCCATTATAAATAATTAACTACTAATTAATCATTGCTAAGCAATTAAGCGTAGAATCTCAATTATTCACTAATGTCTCTTGACCAAAAGTTAATATTTCTTAACTAGTTCTCTTGAACCTATCTGAATGAAAAAAAAGCATTTCAATTTTAGGCTATGCTTGGATTCTCCTATCTCCAGTTTGAATCCATTAGATGACATTTAAAGCCTCAAATTAGCACTAATTAATCTTTCCAACTTCAATTTCCTCTCTCGAGCTCAATCAAAGTAAATGGGTGATTTCTACTCTAGTATCTTCTTTCAAGCTTAATTAGAGTAGAAATATATGAAAGTATATGATTAATTAGTTTTAAAAACCCAATATTCAAATCTAAAACTAACAACTACACCCAAAATTAATCACTACAAAACAAAGAATTGAAGAAAGGATTAAAGAACTTCTCATTAGAGTGCATCCAAATCATCACTCCAGGGGTGTTGGTTGAATAACCCTAGCCATCAAGCTTGAGAAAATATCCAGAGATGAAAAATATTTCCTACAATTCTTTCTTTTATAGTTCTACAAATTTCTCAATTAAAATAAGACCAAAATAGCTCCCCAGCTTTCAGATTTTCAAATCTGCCATTTTAGTCACTTTTTACGCTTCTAGACACTTTTGTTATTTTCTTAAATTTGGCCTCTTGGTGTGTTGGGACCTAAAAGCATAGTCTTACCCTCATATAACATTTATTACAATCTTTTTTATTCACTCAAAAGAATGAAGCATAATTTTGCATAGCCACAACTAGGTGTGAAATGATTTGACACTAAAATTCTTTTTCATATATTGCTTCAGGACCATATTTGAGACTATAAAAATATGAAATGTTTTCTTATACACTCCCCACTTCTTTGGAGGTAGTGGTATGGACTGCGTACACTTTACTCTCCCCAGACCCTACTCTGTGGGAATACACTGGGTATGTTGCATGTTGCAATTTCTTATGCACTCTCATAATCGGTATCAAATCTATTTAGATCAATATTCATATATTCTCAATGTTGGAGAATAATTGAAGGTAATATTTTAAAATCCAAGAAGATTAGAACATTACTTGCAGATGAGGACTTTCAAAACTTATTCTTCTCTTGTACGGTTGTGAGCCTTTCCACATTATTAGGAAACTTAAAAATAATAATTTTCTATGAGTGGCAGAGCAGTTCATCGATTATAAACATAGAAAGCATTTGAAAATATTCACTATGATAATCAACCATAACTAATAACACCTTAAATATTTTTTATGAAAATCGGGTAAAAGGACCCTTTTATTAAAAATAAATATGTACAAAATCAAGATCTAGCCCAAAATAGGCCCAAGCCCATAAAAAATCTGAAGATAAAGAGGAAAAAACATAATAAGCACTAAAACAAAAAAATCTAAAAGGGAAAGTGTTAAATGGGAAAGTGCAATCGACAATATCGACACACCCTGTAATCTCTGGCAACTCCATCCTTTGCTGCAATTAATCTTCTCATCAGACAATCTCAGGTAAATATTTATGTCCACTTTGCTTTTGAACCCAAAATCATGCACAAATTTTTCCTTCTTTGAGCTAAAATGTAAAATCTTAAAGCTTTGGAGTGAATACACTTCAAGTCACCTAAATCTCTCACCAAGTGCTATGTAATCGCTTCCATTGGAACAAGATTCCAAACTTAGATTATTTCTTAGCTGATATGTAAGATGGATCTATTTTGAGTCCCTAATTGTAAGATTTAGTTTGCTACTCTTGTTTGTTCCTCTACAAAGGGTTGAACCTCGAAAGAGATTAATACCACCTTCATATTAGATTAAACAATCATATTATACTAGCATACTTACACTGAGACCAAAATGTTAAAAATCTTGATAAAAACTAAAACATTGTACATCTGGGCAGCTATCTGTTGACCTTGCATTATGTGTTGAACCTCCCTCTATAGTTGAATCTTTCGTGTTTGGGAGTACTTTGTGTTGTGTTATCTTTGACTCTTAAATCATTCAGGTGCTTGTTTCTTTAGTCTTATTATTCTTATATGCGGAGTTTGTTGCTTATATAGTACTGTGATGCTCTTTGCCATCCTTGGTGTTGTGAATGTGTTAAAATTTTGTGTACCTGCAAAACTAAAACACTAGTTACCCAAAGAATCTACAAGGGTGTTTCCCTCTCTATAGGTGTGTTGGACTTGTATAAGACCTCCTCCAAGTAGTTCTTTGACCTTTCTAATAGTAATTTAGTGTTCCAAGGACTATCCTATTCTTATTTAACTATTTTAGTTAAAGCTAGTGAATCAATCTCCAAAATTAAGGGCAGAAACTGATTATTCCCGCAAAACTCACATCCTTTATTCATAGCAATTGCCTTAGCTAAAATACTAGTAGTGTCAGTGATTTTCCTGCAAGATGCAAATTATATGTCACCTTCCTCATTTCTAATACAAAAGGAAATAACACTAGGCCCATAATTGCCTCTTTATATACCATCTGAATTGCATTTATACCATCCATGATGGGGATTCCTCCACATCACGAGAGTTGACCTAACATGAGGTCTATAATTTTGCATAAAATACACTAAAAGTGAATAATTGGTTAGAACTTACTTCAACCAAGGATATCTGATCAGGGTCAAATGATGGAGATTCAAGTTGATCTCATATATGACCATATTCCAAGATACTGATCCTCCATGATTTATTTTGTTCCTCCTTTTCCATAATTGCCAACACACTAAGCTAGGAACTGCTTGAAAGATAAGCTTTAGCCTACTAGACACCTCAGAACCCTACCACTTTGTTAATCTTTCATGACACTAAATGAAAGGTTCTTCAACACCAGTACTTAACGCATAGCAATCCCAATCTCCTGATGCAAAATCACTTGAAATAAAATGATGATGAATTGTTTCTATATGTGATTGAGGAAAACATCTATATCTAGAAACCAAATTAATTCCACATCTCTGAAAAATGTCATCTATAGGGATATTGAACTTCTATAGTCTCTATAAAAAGAAATTTATTTTAAACGACACACCTTTTCACCAGATATTCTTCCAGTTCTCTGCAACCTCATTCCTATAGCTGAGCAAATAGTAAGCATTAGCAATAGTGAACTTTCAAGTTGTAGTTGGCATTCACCAAGGAATATCCCAAGGATATGTTTCCCTACAAATGGTTATGTTATCCACTGTGTGCTACAATATATCATCTGGTAATACATCTTGTGGCTTCTGAATTCCACCCATCTTCTGTCATTAGTGAATCTATATTACCAGCATCTTCATCAATCATAAAATCAGGATCCACCACATGATACAAAGCCCTTAGTCTAGTCCAATTATCAAACCATGTGTTGGAATACCCAATAATAGGTTCCTACCGTATTTGTTGCTCAATATTGTCAGCTTCCAACATCTTCTTCTAGACATGTGAACCACTTTTCCACTGAAGCACAGTTGGAATAAGTTTTTTACAATATTTATTCCATGTGTTTCTATCCATAAAGATCTTGTGGTTTCAAAAATCCACCATAATTTTGCAAACACAACTTTGGAAATGTCAAAAAGATATCTAAAGCCCACTCCCCCTTCCTCCTCTGGGAAGCATATCTTATCCCAAGACACCAGTGTTTACTTTTACCTTTTTCTTTGATACTCCATAAGAATCTATTAAAAATCTTATGAAGTTCATAAATGATGAACGTAAGTGGTACCACAGCAGATAACAAGTAAAGTGGAATACTTTGCAACACATTGTTAATCATTACTGCTTTCCCCCCAAAAGATAAAACTTTGCCCTTCTAGTTTTGTAGTCTAAACTTTACCTTTTTGATCAGTTCATTATAGTAAGCTTTTCTTTTCCTTGTATGAGTAATTGGACAACCTAAATAATGAAAAGAGAACTGAACTTGATTAAATCCAGTAATGCTTTTCACCTTATTCATTAGTGTTGCTGCAACCTTTTTGTACATATAGAAAGAACTCTTATTTTCATTGATCAACTACCCAGAAATGCTTTGATAGTCCTTCAAAATTTCCATAACAAGTTGTAAAGAAACCCTTTCTACAGATGTAAAAATAATAGTATCATCAGCATAGGCTAGATTATTTAGGTTCCTACTCCATTTAGACAACCCATAACCCCTGTAAATCCCATCCTCAAACAAAACATTAAGGGCGCTAGATAAAACCTCAGCAATAAGGATGAAAAGAGCAGGTGACAAAAGGGTCGTCTTGTTTCAAACCCCTGGTAGAATGAAAAATCCCATAAGCTTGCCCATTAATAATGAAAGAGTACCAATTGTTTGCCACCAATCTCCTTATCAAATCAATGAAAATCTCTGAGAAGCCCATTTTCCTCAGCACCTTGGTCATATATAACCATGAAACCCTATCATATGTCTTAGACATGTCCAATTTTATAATAACATTAGCTAGCTTCCCTTTCAATCTAATATCTGTGATAATCTCCTGAATGAGAAGGACATTCTTAATTATGCTCCTCCCCTTGACAAAGCCTGACTGATTAATATCAACTTAGGAAACAAACTTTCCAGTTTATCATGCAAAACTCTTGAAATCACTTTACTGATAAAGTTGTTAAGGCTAATATGTCTAAGATAGCTTTCAACAACTTCTTTCTTTGGAATCAAAACTAAATTTGTATGTGTAATACTTTTTGGCAAAGTATTACCTTCAAAGAGTTCATTCACCATATTAAAAACATCCATACCCACAACTTTTTAGCAATGTTTATAAAAAATACCTGAAAATGCATCTGGTCCATATCACTACTACCTTTTAAAAAAAAAATTGCCTTCTTGACTTCTTCCAGAGTAGGAGCAATACACAATGTCTCATCATCTTCATCAGAAATAAGTTATGGTAGATGGTTCAACATATCAAAATTAGTACCTTTTTCTTCTTGTGAAAATTTAGCGTTAAAACATTTCACAACCTCTTCTACTATTTGATCAGTACTGTCCATCCACTCACCACTTGCATCTTTAATTTTGTTCAACTGTAGCCTCTTTCTCCTTCCTTTTATAAGATATGAAAAAATCTTGTATTTCTATCTCCTTTTTCAAACAAGGTGATACCAACTTTTTTCCCCCAGAATTGCTCCTTAAAATGTATGTATTTCTTCAACTCTGCTTATGCCTGCTATATCACCATTCTATTTTTCTATGTAGGCAGCTCCTCAAATAATTTCTTCTTCATTATCATTATCTCCTCTGTAATTGCATGTTGTTTAGAGATGTTACCATATTTGTTTCTACTCAATGTGCTCAATGCCTTTTTCAAATTTTTCAGTGTATGTTTAAATAGCCAAAATTTATTCCCAACTTCATCAGTTTTCAAGTGTTGCCTCACAACATCTATCAAAGAGCTATTTTCTACCCAAAAAGTCAGAAATTTAAAATGCTTAGCAAAGTGTTGAGTGTCTTTATTCATAGTAAGGAATAGAGGTGCATGATTAGATCCAGTCCTAGCCAGATGCTCCACTTCTAAACTAGGGAACCAATCCTGAAGAGATCCATTTGTTAAACATCTATCCAACCTCTCAAAAAATACAATCATTCCTTGCTCTTTCATTCCACCATGTAAAAGGGCTTCCTTTTAAAAGGAATTTCCTCGAGTTCACAAGAATAGCTTTTTCCATTTCTTGTTGTGTGACTAGTAAACCTTATAATTTCTCTTTTTCATTAAGAATTGCATTGAAATCTCCCCCCATAAACCATGGAAAATTAGAGTTTGACATACTGTATATGCTACTCCATAAATAAATCTTTTCAGCCTCTATGCATTTCACATACACCATGTGTCACGACCCAATTTCTCGAGTCATGATGGCACCTACTTTAACCCACCAGTAGGTAAGCCAAGCCATAGCCCGAAACAACAAGTAATGGGATAATTGGTGAAAGGTAAGAGAATACAGAATATAGGCATGCAATGGAAACAACACATAGTGAAAGGTAGTGACCTATATGAATACGAACATACTATAAAAAGGAAAAAAGGATAAAATATACAAAAAAGAGTCTCCTCATAATCAGGTAAGGTCAGTACAAGAGTCACTAAACCAAAATAGAGTACTAGACAGAGCCAAATATACAACATAGTTTCAAAATATACAAAAGACTATCAAAAAATAGCAGAAGGAGGAGGATCAGCTCTGAACTCTGAAAACTTACCCTATCTCCAAATCAACAGCAAGCCCGAGGTTGTTATCAACTGTGGTAGCTCATACCCAAATCTACATCAGGGAAAATAATGCAAAAGTATAGTATGAGTACCAAGTAATAGGTACTCAGTAGGCATCATAGGCCGACCGAGCTAAATTATAGTAAAGGAGTAAGTAAAGTATGAGTATGTAAATCTAAGGCAATAAATAGAGGTAGAAATGGAATACTAGATTTCCAAGCGAATGCTATATATATAAGCAAGATAAGTGACTCAAAAGTAGTAAATAAGTCTATTTATAGCCTAACTGGCCCCCGTAAGCTCAGAAGGCACAAACAAGAAGAAAATAACCCAATCGAGTCCCCATAAGCCCGGTGAGTACAAGAAAAGAGTAACACTAATTATGGAGATAAAATAATGAAAATAGTAAGAGTAATGCAAATCAATGCATAGTAGAGTACATGATGGTCCTCCCCATTCACAACCCAAGTCGTACCAGTCCTCACCGGGTTTCCAATACGAAATCGATATCCAAATAGATCATAAATATCAAACTTAAACCTGAACTAGAGTATGGTATCTTAATAGTAAAATGTCGTGTATAGATCATCAATGCCGGACTTCAACCGAAACTAGAGAACAGTATCATAATAGTAAAAATATCAAAATCAAACCAAAATGGATAAGTAATAATTGAGCTGCTAGGTGTCGGACCTGAAATAGAACTGATAAATAAGTTAAAAGTAGTAGCGATCCAAGATTATAGCTTCTCTTAAGTCAAAATAGTCCCTAACTCCCAAGCCATGTGACATGGGTTTTAGTCACTAAGTCTAAGGATATGGTTTTAAATGCCAAATGTTACTCTATCCGGGGTAATAGGGTTAGACAGGGCCTATTAAAATAGCTAAGTCATCCTAAGGCTCAATATTTATTCTAAGGTATCGAATAAAGGTCTCTTAGGTCTACAAGGGTCAATTTTAGGCATTTTACTTACAAAAGGGATCGACGAGGCCCACTACCAGTCTCAAAAATCCATCCTAAAGCAAGCATTTGTACAAACCTAGTCTAAGGCTTTTCAATCCCATCCCAAAGCACTAATTATACTAAGGCTAGTCCTAAGGGATAACAATGAAATAATATAAAGGATACGGGGTCGAATTCTGTCTAAAAGGGCCCCTAGTCGGCTAAATAAACCAATAATTGCTAAAATAATAACTGAGCCATAAATACCCACCCATAGCTAGAACAATGCTACACTAACTATAATGAAGCTCAGTCTAGAAGGAAAGTAAGCCTGGCCTACCTGGATGCCGCTGTAAGCTCGAATAATCCTCTAATCCAGAGCTTTCCCCTTTCCAGAAGCTTCCGACCACTGCCACGCTATCAAAATAATTATCTACGCATTAAAACAAGAATACCGATACCCATATTGCATATATACACTCCGGATCATAAATTAGACTAAAAAAACCACGTGGGCCCGCTTACAAAATTACCAAAATTGAACTCTCCACAGCGTCCCTATCAGCTCAAGGATCATTTTCCCTAAAATTTGGGCAAAATCCAAGCTCAAAACAGCATCTAATCAGTCCCAACACAATTTAAAGGATAAAAACTAAATCGAAGAGTTTATGATAGAATATAACCGAAAACTTACGGATTATCAATGATATAATGCCCACCAATATGCCCCCAAGCTAATCCCAGTACTAGAATGTAATTCCCTCACTTATTTTAAGCTCACAATAGTCTATAATAGTGGTTTATACTTAAAATAAATGCTGGAAAATGAAAGGAGGGAAGGGGGGTTTATATGCAATGAGCTCCGCTTTAGCAGAGGTTTGGCCGCTTAAGCAGCGTTAGCCTAAGCAACTGACCCATCGCTTAAAAGAGGGTCACTGTGGACGTGGCCCATCACCTAAGCAACTCTATTATCACTTAAGCACCTCCCGCTCAAGCAGATAAGAGCTCACTTTAGCAAAAGGGGAGACATCGGCGTTGATTGCTAAAGTGACCCTCTGGCCACTTAAGCGGCTGCACCATCTGATACACCAACAATTTCAAGCTAAGTCCAAAAGGACTCCGACCGGGTGCTCAAGATGGTTCAGAACCCCATGTAAATTTGGTATTCCAGACTCAGCGGCAACATCAAAATTTCCATTCGATGTCGTTTTGAAAAAAAGTGGGCCCCACACCTAAAGTGCCATTTTTAACCAAAATCCACCCAATAGCTCAAAACAAGTCTGGAAGCCTCGAGACCCAGACCAAGGGTCCCCCTAGCCTAAAATCAACATTCCAAAGCTGATGAGACTGTTAGAATTTGAGGTCGTTTACTTGAGGCCTAAGACCCATTTCTCAACTTTAAAAGCTCCAAAAATAGGTAAATGGCTCTAAAAACCAAACAAACAGCCCAGTAACAAAACTATCAGTCCCAGCAAGTCATAAATGACATGGGACAGCTGCAGAAATGCTCTAAACACTGAAAAAGCATGAAAATATGAGAAATGATCTGGAGAGTCATTACAACATCCACTATTAAAAGGACTTTCGTCTGCAAAATTAAAGGATCAAGAAGTACCTGAAGGCTCGAACAGGTAAGGATACTGGGCTCACAGCTCACATTCAGTATCCCCGGTAGCCTCTTTGACTAAAAGCTGTCTCCACTAAACCTTAACCACAGGAATATCTTAAAGTACAACCGTCTGATATCTCTGGCTAATATAGACAATGGCTCCTCAACAAAGGTCAACATCTCATCTAACTGAATCGAATCCCACCAAAAACATATGAGATTCATTCGGAATATAACACCGTAGGATAGATACATGAAAAACTGGATGGATGGCTAAAAAGGCTGGAGGAAAAGTTAACTCATATGCTACCTCCCCAACTATTTGAAGTTTCTCAAATGGTTCGATATACCTGGGCTGAGCTTTCCCCTCTTCCAGAACCTCATCACACCTTCTTGGATAATACTCGAAGAAAGACTCGATCACCAACTCTAAACTTCAAGGCACAAAGTCTACAATAAGCACAACTCTTTTGCCTGCTCTGAGCTATATATAGCCTATCCTGAATCACCCGAACCTGATCTAAAGACTCACAAAGAAAATCTATACAATGGGTCCTAACCTCTGAAGACTCAAACCAACCCACCGGAGATCAACAACACCTACCATACAATGCCATAAATGGTGCAATCTGAATACTTGAACGATAGTTGTTATTATAAGCAAACTCCACCAAAGATAAAAACTGCTCCCACTAACCTCCAAAATCCATAACACAAGCACAGAGCATATCCTCCAAAACCTGAATAGTTTGCTTCGGTTGTCCATCAGTCTGGGGGTAAAAAGTAGTTCTAAGGTCAACCTGGGTACCCAAATCCTCCTAAAATGTCCTCCAAAAGCTAGAAGTAAACTGAGAGTCTCTATTTAAAATAAAGAGATATAGGTATCCCAAGAAGGCAAACCACCTCTCGAATATAAATACGAGCCAACCTTTCGGCACTAAAGAAGGTCTGAATAGGGATCAAATGTACAGATTTGGTCAATCAATCCATAATAATCCAGATTCTATCGAAACCACAAGATTG
This sequence comes from Capsicum rhomboideum, assembly GCA_031232105.1. Classification (NCBI taxonomy): domain Eukaryota; kingdom Viridiplantae; phylum Streptophyta; class Magnoliopsida; order Solanales; family Solanaceae; genus Capsicum; species Capsicum rhomboideum. The sequence goes on from CP124715.1 coordinate 73,956,986, forward strand.
CAAGGCAACCTACCTATGAAATCTATGGTAATCTGCTCCCATTTCCACTCAGGAATGGGTAGTCTGTGAAGCAATCCACCAGGTCTCAAATGCTCGACCTTCACCCACTAACAACATAAGCACTAAGCCTTAAAGTCTGCTATATTTCTCCTTATACCGCTCCACCAGTAATGTTGTCTCAGATCTCTATACATCTTAGTTGTACCAGGGTGAATAGAATATCTGGAGCTATGAGCCTCCTAAAGTATCAATTGTATCAAATCTCCAACCCTCAGAACATAAATACGATAGTCGAATCTCAGAATGCCCTCCAAATTTAAGGTATCCCTCCTGGACTCACCTCTCAACCCTGATCTTGAATGCCACAAAACCTACTATCCTCAAATTGTCAGCCCTAAATCTGCTCCAACAAGGTAGACCTAGCCTCAACACTAGAGAGAGTCCTCTTAAGGTCTGAAATATCAAGCTGAATCATTATGTTGGCTAAAGACTGAATGTACAATGCCAACGGTCGCTCAAAAACTAAAAAGTAGGCCAAGCTACCCATACTCACCTCCTTCTGGCTCAAGGAGTCTGCTACCACATTCGCCTTGCCCGGATGGTATAGAATAGAGATATCATTGTCCTTCAGCAACTCAATCCACCTGCGTTGCCTCAAATTAAGCTCCCTCTAAGTCATAATGTATTAAAGACTACGATGGTCAGTGAAAATCTCACAGCAAACACCATACAAATAATGCCTTTAAATCTTAAGCGTGAAGACTGCCACTGCTAATTCCAAATCATAAGTGGGGTTGTTGCACTTATGCACCTTCAGCTACCTTAATGCATATGCAATAACTCAACCCTGTTGCATCATAACACACCCCAAACCAATACCAAAAGCATCAAATATACAATAAATACCCCATCCTCAACTAGAAGAGTCAAAATAGTTGCAGAAGTGAGCAAGTGCTTGAGCTTAAGAAATCTTGCCTCATAGCTATTAAACCACTGAAATGGAACCTCCTTCTTAGTCAATCTATTCATAGGCGCTGCAATAGTAGAAAATCTCTTGATGAACAGCCTGTAGTAGCCCGCCAACCTAATAAAATTATAAACCTCAATCTTTGATAGTTCTACCATAATCCCATTATTAGACACTACGTGTCCTAGGAATACAACAAACTCGAGCCAGAACTCACACTTTGAGAATTTGGCATAAAGACTATGATCTCTCAATGGGTGGAGCATAGTTCTCAAATATTGCTTGTGCTTCTCTCTACTCCTCAAATATACCAGAATGTCATCAATGAAAACTATCATGCAGGAGTCCAAAAAAGTCCTAAAAATGCGTTCATAAAGTCCATGAATTCAGTTGCAGAATTGGTCAACCCAAAAGACATCACTAGAAACTCATAATGGCCGTAGTGAGTGCTGAAGGCTATCTTAGGGATGTCCTCTGCCTGAATGCTCAACTGATGGTAACCAGACCTCAAATCAATCTTAGAAAACACTGCCACACCCTAAAGTTGGTCAAATAAATCATCGATATGAGGCATAGGATACTTTTTATTTACTATCACCTTATTCACCTACCATTAATCAATACACATATGCATGGAACCATCTTTTTTCTTCATGAACAGAATAGGAGCACCCTAAGGAAAAACACTCGACTTGATAAAATGGTTAATCAAAAGATCCTAAAGCTGATAATTTAGCTGCTTTAGCTCGACAGGAGCCATACGGTAAAGTACCATAGAAATAGGTCGGGTGCTCGACTTAAGGTTAATAGCAAACTTAATGTCACTCTCAGAAAGAAGGCCAGATAGGTTGGTAGGAAAGACAACAGGAAAGTCACAAACTATAGGAACAAAATCAAGTGAAGACTCTCCGCACTAATATCATAAAAATAAGCCAGGAATGACTCACAACCCCTCAATACCAGTCTCTTAGACCAAAAATATGAAATAATCTCCATCGTTGCACGGTTAAAAGAACCCTACCATATAACCAAGGCTATGCCAGGCATGGCTAAGGTACGGTCTTAGCAAAGTAATCCAAGATCACATGATAGGGGGGATAACCAGTCCATGCCAAGAATCACATTAAAATCCAGCATATCAACCACAATAAGGTTATCCTAAGCATCATGCTCTCGAACGGTCACAATACATAATCTATAAAACCGATCTACTACTAAAGAATCACCCATGGGAGTAGCTACATGCAAAGGTACAGTTAATGGCTCCCAAGACAACTTTAATCGGGGAGTATAATAAGAAGAAACATATGAATATGTGGATCCTGGATTAAATTAAATAGAAGCTGGATGACTACATACTTAAATCATACATGTAATAACAACATCCAAAAACTCAACCTCTGGTCTACCGAGTACAACATATAAATGACCCCATCCACCTCTGGACTTGGCGCCTACCTGACCACCTATCCTACCTTTCTGAGGACCTCCTCTAGAACCCTGGGGACTACCCCTGTGACCCTGTGCACCACCCCTAGCTGGAGGCGGTATTGATCTAATCGAATGAGAACTCTGAGCTGAAGGCTCAATCATCCCATGCTGGGGACATTCTCTTGAGAAATAGACAACTACACCACAATCATAATATGCCTCAGGACCTTGCTCTATCTAGAAGGTTTGGCTGATCTGGAATGGCCACCTCGGCCTGAAGACCCTAAATGTACACCCCTCGAGGACTGACCACTGCTCTGACTACTGTAGCTACAATAAAAGGGCAAACCCCTATCAGAAATCTAAAATGCAGCTGCCTAAACAGGCCTACTAGACTAAACCTGGTGCTGATAAGGCTGATGTTGGAGGTACCTACCCTTAAACCCTCTGCCTCTAAACTATGAGCTACTGTGGCTCCCACTATAATTGCCTTACTAACGCTTTCTCTTATTGCTGCTCCATTCAGCCTTGTGATGCATCTTCTCCATTTTCTAGGCATAGTCAGAAATATCCATAAAAGATCTACCTGTAGCAACTAAACTCTGAGTAACCATTTAAAGAAGAAGTCTTAGTACCCTAACAAAGCACCGAATGTACTCATACTCGGTAGGTAGGACCATAGTAGCATGTCTATGCAACTCATGAAACCTTACCTTGCACTCAAAAACCATCATAGAACCCCGCTCAAAGCCTATAAATTGATCCCTCAGATGTTCGTGCAGGCTACGAAGCGTATACTTCTCCAAGAAAGCCTTGGATAATTGAGTCCATGTCATAGTGGGACGTCCAGCTGGCCTGGAGTCCATATAACTTTTCCACCACTGCTTGTCCGCCCGATCAAACTAGAAGATAGTGTAATCCAGCCATATGACTCTACTAGGCCTGAATTATGAAGTCTCTCCTCACAGCTAGTCAGAAACTAAAAAACATCATCACCTGGGGGCCCCTGCAAATCTAGGTGGATCCAATCTAAGAAATCAACCCAACATCTTCTGCTCCTCTACAAACATAATTGGCTGAGTTGCTAACGATTGAGGGACCACTGGTGCTGACGGGACATTTACTTTGGGAGATGCACAACAGGCTACACTGCTAAACTAATACCACTCTGGGATACTGTGTGGGCCCCATCTTTAGATGGACCACCTACTAGCCCCAATAGCTGTACCAAAGCATTTTTGAGAAATGAGAAAAATATAAACCCCAACAGAGCTTGGGCTGCCTCCTAGCCGACATATTATTGGGGTAGCAAAACCTCTACGGCTACCTCAGGCTTGGGAGTAATAATAGGGTCTGGTGAAGGTTTCTTGTCCTAACCCCTAGCTGGTGCTATAGCTCTAGCCTGGCCTCGATCTCTAGGTCGACCTCGACCTCTAACAAGTGCTCTAGATGCTGGCTCAGGGTCCCTATCCTCGATTTTCATAGACAACATCCTAGCCATCTGCAAAAGAGTGAAACAAATAAGAATTTAGGAACCAATACATACTCAATGCATGACAATGAACCAAAAAGATGAGATTTTCTTAAGAATATCATGTAGCCTTCCAAAGATAGGATACGGACGTCAATGTACCAATTCGTGGGACTTTACTAGATACTTACTTTTGTACCAACAATATGGATGAACCTAGGCTCTGATACCAAACTGTCATGACCTAATTTTTTGAGTTATGATGGCACCTACTTTAACCCAATAGTCGCAGCCATAGCCCAAAATGATAAGTAACGGGCTAACCCGTAGAAGGTAAGAGAATACAGATTATAGGCATGCAATGAAAACAATACATAGCAAAAGGTAGCAATATATATGAATATGAACATACCTTATAAAGGGGTAAAAGGACAAAATATACAAAAAAAGTCTCCCTATGACCTGGTAAGGTCGGTACAAGAGCCACTAAATCAAAATGGAGTACTAGACAGTGCCAAATATAAAATGTAGTCTTAGAATATACAAAAGACAATCCAAAAATAGCAAAAGTAGGAGGATTAACTCTGGACTCTAAAAGCTCACCCTATCTCTTAATCAATAGCAAGCCCAAGGATGTTATCAATGGCGGTAGCTCATACCAGGATTTGCATCAGAAAAAAAAGATGTAGAACTGCAGTATGAGTACCAAGAAATGGGTACTCAGCAGGCATCATAGGCCGACCAAGCTAAATTATAGTAAATGAGTAAGTAAAGTATGAGTATGTAAATCTAAGGCAATAAATAGGGGTAGAAATGGAATACTAGATCATGTCAAGTGAATGCAATATATATAAGCAAGATAAGTGAATTGAAAGCAGTAAATAAGTCTATCTATAACCTAACTGGTTCCCCCATAAGGCCAAAAGGTACAAACAAGAAGAAAATAACCTAACTGAGCCCCCATAAGCCTGATATGTACAAGCAAAGAGTATCACTAACTGAGCCCCCATAAGCCTGATGTGTACAAGCAAAGAGTATCACTAATTATGGCAGTAAAATAACAAAAATAGTAAGCGTAATGCTAGCCAATGCATAGTAATCATATCTCATGCTCCTCCCCAATCATAATCCAAGTCTTACGGGTTGGGTTTCCAATGCCAAATCGATATCCAAATAGATCATAAATGACGGACTTGAACTGAAACTAAAGCATGGTATCGTAATAGTAAAATGTGATGTATAGATTTTCAATATCAAATTTGAACCGGAACTAGCGAACAGTACCATAATAGTAAAAATGCCAAAATCAAACCAAAGCGGATAAGTAATAATAGAGTTGTTAGGCGCCGAACTTGAAATAAAACTGATAAATAAGCTAAAAGTAGTAGAGATCCAAGATTATAGCTTCTCTTAAGTCCAAATAATCACTAACTCCCATACCAGGAGATCGAGTCTATAACCGATATGGGTTTTAGCCACTAAGTCTAAGGATATAGTTTTAAAGGGCAAATGTTACTTTACCCTGGGTAACAGGGCTTATTAAACTAGCTAAGTCATCCTAAGGTTCAATATTTAGTCTAAGGTATTGAATAAAGGTCTTTTACATCTACAATGAGCTATTTTAGGCATTCCTCCTAAAAGATGGGCGGACGGGGCCTGCTACCAGTCCCAAAAACCCATTCTAAGGCAAGCACCTACTCAAACCTAGTCTAAGGCTTTTCAATCCCATCCCAAAGCACTAAGTATACTAAGGCTAGTCCTAAGCCTGAGTATCATGCTCTCAAACTGTCATAATACATGATCTATAAACCCAATCCACTATGAAAGAATCACCAACGGGAGTAGCTACCCGTAAAGGTACAGATAATAGCTCCCAAGAAAACTGTAATTGGGGTGCATAATAAGAAGAAACATAGAAATATGTGGATATAGGATAAAATAAAGAAGAAGCTGGCTGACTGCATACTAAAATTGTACCTATAATAATAGTATCTGAAGACTTCGCCTTTTATCTATCGGGTACAACATATAAGTGACCCCATCCACCTCCAGACTGGGTGCCTACCCAACCACCTATCCTACCTACCTGAGAACCTCCTATAGAACCCTGGGGACCATCCCTGTGACCCTATACACCACCCCTAGCTAGAGGCGGTACTGATCTGATCGGCTGAGCACTCTAAGCTGAAGGCTCAATCATCCAAAGGTGGGGACACTCTCTAGAGAAATGTCCAACAACACCACAATCATAATATGACTCGGGCACCCTGCTCTATCTATAAGGTTTGACTGATCTGAAAAGGCCACCTCGGCCTAAAGAGCCTGACAGTGTGCCCCTCGAGGACTGACTACTACTCTGACCACTATAGACACTATAACAAGGCTGACCCCCATCATAAATCTGAAGTGTTACCTTAACGGGCCTACTAGACTGATTCTGGAGCTAATAAGGCTGATGCTGGGGGTACCTACCCTAAAACCCTCTGCCTCTAAACTGTGAGTCGTTGTGGCTCCCACTATAACTACCCTCCTAACGCGGCCTCTTATCACTGCCCACTTAGGCCTCGTGATGCATCTCCTCCATTGTTTAGGCATAGTTAGAAATATACATAAGAGATCTGCCTGCGGATACTAAACTCTGAGTAGCCATGCAAAGAGGAAGTATCAGTCCCATAACAAAGCACTGACTGTGCTCATACTTGATAGATAGGATCATAGTAGTATGTCTAGACAAATCATGGAACCTCACCTCTTACTCAACAACTGTCATACTACCCTGGTCCAAGCCTATAAATCGATCTATCAGATGCTCACACAGGCTGCGAGGCATATACTTCTTTAAGAAAGCCTTAGAGAATTGAGTCAAAGTTATATGGGGAGATACAGCTGGTTTGGAGTCCATATAACCTCTCCACCACTGCCTAGCTACCCGATCAAACTATAAAATGGTGTAATCTACCCCATACAACTCTTCTAGGCACAAATTATGGAGCCTCTCCTCGCAGCTAGTCAGAAAATCAAAAAAATCATCATCTGGGGCCCCTACAAATCTAGATGGAGCCAATCTAAGAAATCAACCCAACATCTTCTTATCCTCTATAAACATAACTGGTTGAGCTGCTATTGACTGAGGGGCTACCGGTGCTAATGAGATCTTTATTTTGAAAGCTGCAGCAGCAGGCTACACTTTTAAACCAATACCACCCTAGACTGCTATATTGGCCCCATCTATCTGTAGATCACCTACTAGCCCCAATAGTTGTACCAAAGAAACTTTGAGAACTGAGGAAGATATAAACCCCAGTGGGGCCTAGGTTGCCCCCTAGCCCTCATGTTGCTGGAATGGCGGAACCTCTACATCAATCTCTAGCTTGGGAGCAATAATAGGATCTAGTGAAGGCTCCTTGTCTTGACCCCTAGCTGTTGCTGTAGTTCTAGCCTGGCCTCGACCTCTAGGTCAACCTCAACCTCTAACAGGTACTCTGGCTACAGGCTCGGGGTCCTTATCCCTGACCGTCAAAGCCCGCGTCCTAGCCATCTGTGAAAGAGTGGAACAAATAAGAATTTAGGAACCAATACAGACTCAATACATGAAAATAAACCAAAAAGATGAGATTTTTCTAAGAATATCATATAGCCTCCAAAATATAGGATACGGGCGTCATTGTATAGATCTGTGGGACTCTACTAGTCACTTGCTCTTGTACCAATAATACCAATGAACCTAGGCTCTGATACCAAAACATCACGACCTAATTTCTTGAGTCATGATGGCTATTTAACCCACCAGTAGGTAAGCCAAGCTATAGCCCAAAATTACAAGTAGCGAGCTAACTGATAGAAGGTAAGAAAATACAAAATATAGGCATGCAATGGAAATAGTACATAGCAAAAGGTAGTAACATATATGAATCCGTACATACCATACAAAAGGGGAAAAGGAAAAAATATACAAAAGAGTCTCCCCATGATGTAGTAAGGCTGGTACAACAGTCACTAAACCAAAATAGAGCGCTATATAGTGCCAAATATACAATATAGTCTCAGAATATACAAAAGACTATCCAAAATAGCAGAAGGAGGAGGACTAGATCTAGACCCTGAAAGCTCACCCTATCTTCAAATCAATAGCAAGCCCGAGGATATTGTCAATGGTGGTAGCTCGTACCCAGATCTGGATTAGGGAAACAATACAAAAATACAGTTTGAGTATCAAGTAATGGGTACTATGTAGGCATCATAGGTCAACCAAGCTACATACAGTAAAGGAGTAAGTAAAGTATGAGTATGTAAATCTAAGGCAATAAATAGGGGTAGAAATAGAATACTAGATCATATCAACCAAATGCGATATATATATATAAGCAATATAAGTGACTTAAAAGCAGTAAATAAGCCTTTTTTAACCTAACTGGGGTTCATAAGCCCAGAAGGCACAAATAAGAAAAAAATAACCCAATCGAGCCCCCATAAGCTCGCTGAATACAAGCAAGAGTATCACTAATTATGGTAATAAAATAATGACAATAGTAAGAATAATTCGAGCCAATGCATAGTAAGCATACCTTATGCTCCTCCCCGATCATAATCCAAGTCTTATCTGTCCTTATCAGGTTTTTAATGCCAAATCAGTCCTTATCGAGTTTCCAATGCCAAATCAGTACCTAATGCTAATCCTTATTTTCTTCTCATCAAGCTCCCTGTGGAGCACTATGAAGTCCTTAAAAGTGGGAGGCAGGGTTGTAGAGCTGGAAGAGACATGCTCTATGTACCTCCTAATCGCAGCCAAATCTGACTCTAGGCAGCTACTAAAATCTGAGGCTGGGGCAAAGGCTGGGAAGGAGGAAAAACATCATCATCCTCACCATCATCATTGGCGTTATCTACGACCTTGTTGCTCTCTACCTCACCTTCTTTCATCTTTTTTCTCCCCTAGTATGAAAACATCTTCACCCGGAGGGGGTGGGTAAAAGGGGATGTCCATCTCCACCTCTTAGTCAGCCTCCTCCTCAGGTACTCTGATGCGCCAGCATAGAGCAAAAACTAGACTGAGAAGGTAGGGGCCCTTTTTGCTGCCCGTTAAAAGTCCTTGAACTCCATTATGATCTGTGCCCCTATATTTAGTGTAATACCCTATATAGCACATGCCACTACCAAGGTCCGAGGGTAAGTCATGTTGGAAGTATTTCCCAATAGATGAATCCTCTAGGACACCAGGTTCAGCCACCTCCTAGCATCAGCTGAGAAGAAGGTACTCTTAATTTCCTTGGTAGCAAGCTAGTAGGCCTACTCTCTGAACTCCTCGGGAACTAGAGTGTCTCGCAGCCAGTTCATGTCCATTTCCCAAAACTTTGCTAGATATTCAGTAGTTGAGATATGTGGCACCCTGAGTACCTCATTTAATGTGCGAATTCCCACGGGGACATCCACTCCCCAGATACGGATGGTATGTTTGGGGTCATCACAAAGCACGGTAGGGAGTATAACATAAAACTCCCTAACCCATCACGAGACCCCAGAATGGGAGCTATTACCAGTAGGGCCCATCCAAACTACTAGACCCGATTATAAAACTTTGGTGCCTTCTCCACCACCCCTCTCATAGCGAAGTCCCTCTTATAGAAAAACACCATTTTTGATACTCCTAATATCTCTCCTAACTAGCTTCATCGAGGAGCGTTTTCTTGATTTTTGGTCATTGGATTATGTAAACTGCAAATTATGGTAAGAAAACAAGTTAGAACCCAAAAAAGCACCAAGAAAAACAAATTACAGAAAAAGGCAAAAATTCAGCTTTTAGTTGTAAGGCCGCTGCCTGCAGCCTTTCTATCACGCCTCGAATTCCAACCGGGCGGATGACACCCAAAGCCGTTAAGGCCTGAGAGAACCAATCTTCATTCATGTACATTCGTATGCATGTCTCTGTATGAACAACATTCTATCTCATGTAATTATAAGATACCAATGGTGGAAGTCATGGAGAATATATGCTATATATATGAAACTTGGCCGCTAGGGCCATTAAGTCAAAACGTACATACATGCCTTCATTGTCTGACTACGTCTACAAAGCCTCTAACAGATATATTTACATAACCATCCTAAAGTCGGGACAAGTCCCCGCTTTATACAACATACATACAGTACCAAAACCAATATGAACACATGTGACTCAGAAAGCCTCGAACCAAACTGGAGCTCACCAATAATCAGTAGATGACCCGCAGCATATTGTGGAGGTCTACTAGCACCTGTACCTACAGCAAGTAAGGTAAGTCCCCCAAAGGACATCAGTATGAAGAATGTACTGAGTATGTAAGGCTATAAGAAACTGCATGTAACATAAGAACTTCAATGGAATCAAATACAAGTGAATAATCAATATGGATAAACCACCATTCTGTATGTGTGGAACCATGCACATTACATTCATTACTTTCTTTGCCTTTACGTTCATTCATTCCTTCATCCTTCATTCATCATTCATTCATATAATGCCCGGGCCCCAAGCTGATCAGTGGGTCATAATAATAATCAATCGGGATCGATCCATGCTAGGCTTTCCTCTTTGCCCCTGGGATACCACCCATAGTTGTGGGATCGACCCATGATAGGTGTTCTTTTCCACCCCTGGGATACCACCCGATATTTTGGGATCGACCCATGCTAGGTATTTTAACCCCTGAGATACCACCCAAGAATAAAGACTTTCATTACATCACTTCTTTAATCTTTGAGATAGTTCATTCGGTGGTCATAACATTATTGGGACTTTGGAAAAATGATAAATGAATAAAACACATGTGAATAATGATTCATAACCAACCTGTAATGAGACACTTTAGAACATTTTGGAATAGAAACCGGTTCGGTGACAATGAGAACAATATAAGCTATCGAAGAAATACAGAACAAGTAACCTTATATACCTTATCTGCCCAATATGAATACACAAGCGTATATACGAATACAACAGTGCATCTCCTTCCTTACGTGTTACTCTTCAACACAAGTACATAACGGAGCTCACGTTAACAACTAACTACATTACAAGTACATAAGACGACAATGAGCTACATGACGGCCATATAACGTCATATCACCCTTCACAATAAATTTCACTGCATTACCATACCAATAACACCACAACATGTCACACATCAACCAAGACATCATAAACCAATAGCATTACACACCAAGTTTATACTTTACGCTTCCTTATTAACACCATGTCACATTTACTCCATCAAGTCACCTCAATACCTATCACCATAACATATTAACAACCATCCATAATTGATATAACCCAACATTCCTCCAAACAACCCCTTAAAGTCGTTCAAAAGATACCATAAGTTGATAATTGCATCCAAGAAGGGTATAGGGGCCTTGGGTGGTCAAAGAGAAGCAAAAACAAACAAAACAAAATTTTGGATTGGGTTGTGGAGCCATCTGCTCCCGCAGGTGGATGACATACGGCCGCAGGTGCCCCTCTGGCCTTGTCCAGAGCCACCTACGTTGGTATCTGTGCCCGCAGGTGCTCCAGACGAGAGGGCGGGTGCCCATTTCAGTCTCCAGGGGTCATTTTAGGGTCCTTTTTTGTAATAAATGGTTCATGGCCATAAATAAGCTTCTCTTTACATGTTTTAGGTCAACTAGGATGCCACTGAACAACCATGGTTTCACAACACACATGAACATCACCAAAACTACATTCTCCTTTCAATACACTACTAATTCCATACCCAATTTCATAACAACAATCCCACAAGTTATAAACATAGAAAAAGTAAGTTAGGGACATAACAATATCATACATGTTGACATTTAATCCATCAAATTCACTTCCTTCAAGACTACAAGTCTACTTTCAAGTTTAGAAGGCAAAACCCTTCATAGTTTAAGTAAAAGTAAACTGTTTTACACATAGTGAACTGTCCAACACTTTACCAACATGATTTATACACCCTCTAATGCACATAATATATTAAACTATAAGAATAAACACTTACCAAAGCTCGCAAAAGAGTGATCTTGCCCAAAGAGATAGTTGCTTAGGGTTTGTGGGAGAAGAGAAATATTTTTGAAAAATCTAGAAATGGCATGTGTGTTTTTGTGATTAAAAATCTGATTTTTCCCCTTATATAGTCCCTTTTTGGTCATCCTTAGCCATACACTTGGGAATAATTAATGTATGTTTACTTGGTCAACTTAAGAATGGGTCATTTCCCATTTGGGCCATGCCTTTTGCTTAATTTTGGGCCTTAAATTGAGCCCATTATCACATGTTAATTCAGCCCAACAAATTAATTCATAATTCCTCAACAATCTCATGTTTAAATAATTCCATGAATATTACGGTAATCAACTAGGTTCGAAAATGTACGGGTGTTACACTTTCGCTACAGTGGGCTGCATCCCGCTATAGCGATGCTGCTATAGCGGGAATTTCTTTGATATAGTGATGTTTCCATAGCTGGATAAGGCCGCTATAGCGACCTTCATCATTCCAAAAATTCCAAAGGCTCGTCAATGGCGACCCTTGGAGAAAAGTTTATTTCAACATTCCGACTTTAGATCAGTGTTATTAAATTACCCTAGTACTAGGAACATTTATGGCATGATAACTCCTAAATATAGCCCAAATCATCAAAAAAAAGTCAAGAAGAACCTTTCACATTCTCGACTCTTCAGGCTTGTTTTAACCATAAAACTCCAAAATTCTTACGCCCAAAACGCTATAAAAATATTATAAACGTAAGGAAAGCAACAGTGCTCCAGAATTCTGACAAACCCAGCCCCAGAATTTGAAATTTAAAAACCAACCCCTAAACTCATTTTAATCCCTACAAAATCAAGCGTAATATATATAGAAATGCGAGTAACAAAGTAAGGAAGTGAAGTATTCAATTGTTACCTTGTTCTGACGATGAGAGCAAAGTGATCATGAAGAAAAAAAGGAGTCATCATGTGAGAGAGGGAGAAATGGGTGAGAAACCTATTTCTCACCCCTTAAATCTATCAACCTCCCATTATAGCGACCCTCGCCCGCTATAGCGATATTGCTATAGTGGGAATATTCTTGCTATAGCAAGAACCCATTTCATAGCAAGATCCCATCTTGAAATGGCGAAAAAAATTTACCGTTAAATTTTTAATCTCTCTTTTCATCCCTATATAGTGACGAGGTACTGAATGCCTTTGGGTGCTTAAGGATTGTATTCCTCATTCCTCTGTCACGTATGACGTGCAAGAAAGGAATTTCCTCAACAAAGTGGATTAATAATAAATTTGGTCTTTAGCTTTTGGGTACCCAGAAAATTTGAAAGTTCGTATTTCAGTAGAGTATTATAGATGCACTATCATGGGGAGGGTGTTAAGCTCAAATTTTAGGCTCGTACCGTTCTTCCTTCTTGATCATTTGGGAATGAACGATGGGTAAATTGGCATCTATTTTAATGATCTAATCTGAAGAAGTATCTTGATATAGGTTTGGGGTACGGGATTTATCAAAAATACATTCACAAACTTGCATAGGACAACATAAGTTAAAAATTTTAGAAACTGAAATCTTAGGGTCGGGCTTATGTCATCCCGCTATAGCAAAAAAATTTCCACTATAGCATCATCGCTATACCGACGTGCATGTCGCTATAGCGGGACGATGGGACTAGAACCTCAAAATGCAATTTAATATTTTTCCCTTATACCTTTCAATTAAAATAAAAGATGAAGGAGGCTTCTAAAAAAACCCTAGGGTTGCCTCCAATCTATGGAACCTTAGAGAAAGGAAATTATGCTCGAAAGGGTAAAACCCATGGATTTCTTGAAGATTTCAAGTCTATATTCGCTTGCACGGATCCAAAAATTGTGTTCATATATTCATATTAGTTTTTTGGCATCCAACTAAGTTAGGTTAACTAAGTAGTTTAGACCTAGGTTAGAAAACATAAATATGACATAGATGAATGGGATATTTCATGTTTAGGCCTTTGGGCATGGTGTTTGGATGGATAAAAATGTATGTAAGTTGGGTAATTGGATGGGAATTGTGCTTGTTATGTTGGATTATTAAAATTGTTCATTAATTTATGAGTACATCTTGTTGTTGCTTCTTCTTGTATGAATAAATATGGTATAATACTTGGATATCAGATTAGAATTGATGAGTGATAGCATGAGGTGATTGCTGTTGGTGGATTTTGAAGAATCTGTGGTGGTAACCATAGGAATGGTAAAGATTGTGATGATTTCTATAGAAATAGATGATTAGGGTATGCTAGATGAGGGTCCTAGGTGCAAAACTGTAGGTGATGGTTAATATAGTTTAATCCAACATGTTTTATGTGTGCATGCTAACTATTTCTTAGAACTGCTTGTTCAATCCATGTTGTTAAGAAATATAAAAAGGGTTGCTTGATATTCTAATTGTAGTCACATTCAATGAACTTATATGTAAGCTTGTTGGTTGTTACAAGTGCTGGTTATTATCATTGTTTTTGTGATGTTGTGATATCTATTGGTTATTTATGGGATGTACCGAGACTTAGACATCTTTATGGGATTTGATGGAATAAGGTTGGTAGGCACTTGATGTCTGGGTTTTAGTACATGGACAATGCTTATCCCTTGTAGGTCATGACTAGTGGGATACCATAAGACTCTTTGTATGTATGTATGAGGTACAGGTGAGTGTGATGGTTCCATGAGCAAATCGAGGATTATGTGCTTTATTATCATCTTGGCTCTTTGAGTGAACTGGCTTAAGTGTGGAATTGTTTTATTTGTTCTTTAAAGTGGACTGAACTTGTATGATAATTGTTAAAAGTGTTTTCTTGTGTAAACCAGGTTGCATAATATTTGTTTTGTTGAGTGATTTGGATTCTGAGAGGTCCAGACTAAAGGATATAAAAGAATTGCATATATTCTATAATTATCTACTTATTTGTGTATTTGATACAAGGTGTAAGTTATTGTTGCTAAGTAAAGAATTTTCAACTTGGTTATAGTTGAAGTCATATATATTATTGACATGGATTCTCATTAGTGCATTTACCTTGATATGAACTATTATTCTTGTTGCCTCTTATTGAATTGTCTCTTAGAGTTGTTGAATTAGGTTAAGTTCTATGAACTCGGGGTAAGTCCACCTAGTATGTGCACATGTCTTAGGATAGTAAATGTGGGATCGGAACCTATAGGTTGATAACTTACTGACTTAAGGGAATTTAGGATTATGTGTGTGTCGTTGCATGACTGGAACTAGGGAAAGCAAGGTTGGATATTTCATAAATGTCTAGTGATAGGGATGGTAAAGGTAATAAACTTAGGGGACACAAGTGTTTGGAGCATCGAGGTAGTATGAGCTTAGGTTCGACAGAATGGAAGTAGTTTAGGTAGTAAGGTAGGTAGAGCCAGGGTTGTTGAGCGGTTTTCTTAGTAAAGGCTCCCACTAAATTTCTTCAAGATTCATGATTTCCTTTGAATATTTATGTCATGTTTATGTGATCTAATTTGGGTCGACTGATGATGCTTATCAGTACGTTTTGTTTGTACTGATATTACTCTTGTTATACCCTTTTTTGGGGTACAGTCTAGTTGCAGGATTCAGTAGATGTTTCATGCTTGACGCAAATAGGGATCTCCATCAGCTTCTATTTCTCTCATTCCATAGCGGAAGTTGTGTCCTATTTTTTTATCTTCCATTATATTAGAAAGCTCTTGTACCTGTTTAAACTAGATCCTTGGGCTAATACTTCTCTTGTAGATAATGTTTTGTAAAACCTTATAATGAATAAAGTATTTTGTTATTTATTGAAGACTTCCACATATTTTTTGTTAATGGGTGGTCAGGGTTCTCCTATCTAATTGGATTAGAGTAGGTACCCTCATTATCCTATAATTTGGGTTGTGACAATAAGGTACGTCCTGGATTATGTATAAATATTATTCTCCTATGTATATGGTTATATATGTGATGCATATTGTAGTGTCCCTTCTTGCAAATTTATTGATGCTATTAGTTGTCTTGGTTGTTGCATTCCCGATGGTTAATGTAGTATAATAGGGAGGGAGGGTTGTCATGAAAGAGGATTAATAAGAGAGAGAGAAAGAGAGAAGTGTAGAGTTGTTATAACAAGGTGAGTGCATAAGAGATGTGGGTTAGGTTGATTCATGGAATTGTGTTAGCTAGTCATACCCTGAGGGTAAATTATTATTGCTTAAATGAAGGAAAAACGGTAAGGTTGGAAGTTTAATGTAAGTAAAGTATGTTCAGTTATTAAGCATGTATGCTTGTCATGATCTCTTCTTGTTTGCTATATGTTGTTATATGTTTCTAACCCTGGTCAGCCGATTATACCTCACAGTATGTGTAATTGTACTGATACTACACTTACTATATCTCCATTTGGGGATATAGCCATGTTGCAGGTTAGTTGAAGTTTCTGTAGGTACGGTGATGATTATTCTTCAGCAGCATTTGTCATCTTACTTTTCCAGGGATATTGTGTCTTGAGTCATCATTCCATTAATTTAGTGATATTGTTTTGATTTAGATTAGGTTCTGGGGAAACAGTTATTTTACTTCCGCAATGTAATTATGTAACCATTGTATTTTTGATCATGAGATCTTTTTACTTATGATATTATTTAATTTGAAGTTGGTTAACTTATCTTCCACATTAATTGAATGGTTGGGTGGTAAGGGTTCTCCTATATAGGATAGAGTAGGTAGGTGCCCACATGATCCATGATTTAGGTTGTGATATCTTATCTCCTTCTCAATTGAAAAAATGAGTTAAGTCAGGACACACCGTTATGGATTCCAAAGGGTGCCTAACCCTTCTTTTTGAATAACTTGAACCCTTACCTAGAATCTAATTAGTTTCACAGACAAATTTTTTTTTAAAGTAATAGGTTTCCTGATTTTCCTTAAATTAGATGTCGACTCTAATTCAATAGCAAATCGATATCCTAATTTGGAGGAACACCCGACAAGTCCGTACAAAACACATCCGTAAACTCCCTCACAACTCTCATAGACTCCAAAAGAGGTGGTAAATCAACACTAATATCCTGCACATAAGCCATTTAAGATAGACTTATTTTCTCCTATATACGATGAGAATGAATAAAAGATATAACCCCTTTAGGACACAAACTAAAAGTATCCTTCCATTCTAACCTCGTTGCAGCATGCATAACTAGGGTAACAGTCTTGGCATAATAATCCAAAACAACATAATAAGGAGAAAACCAGTCCATACCCAGTATAATAAAAAATTGACCATATCAAGAATTATCAAATCTACCCAAGTGTCATGCTCCAAAAGAGTCACTACACATGTTCAATACACCCGATCCACCACTAAAGAATTGCCTACAAGGGTAGAAACTAGGATGGGTATAGCATGGGATGTCACAATCCTTATTTTCATAAGATAAGGCGCAACTCTGGGTTTCAAAAATTAATCATTTGTTTTGAAAATTTAGAGTCCGGCGCTAAGCCTATTTCTGTTTCCCTTTATAGAATGGCCCCCATAAGAATTGAAGGAATTGAAGGAGAAATTACAAGATTTGTTGAGTAAGGGGCTTATTAGATCAAGTGTTTCACCTTGGGGTGCTCCTGTCTTGTTTGTTAAGTAGAAAGATGGGACCATATATGTGTGTATTAATTATTGACAGTTGAACAAAGTGACAATTAAGAACAAATATCCTTTTTCACATACTGATGATTTGTTTGATCTTCATTAGGGTGTGACAGTGTTCTCTAAGATCAACTTACAGTCTGGTTACCATCAGTTGAATATTAAAGCTTTGAATATTCCAAAGACGGCTTTCAGGATACGGTATGGTTATTATGAGTTCTTGGTTATGTCTTTTAGGCTGAATAATGCCCCTACATCATTTATGGAGTTGATAAATAGGGAGTTTTGGTCTTACATTAATTCATTTGTGATTGTGTTCATCGACGACATCTTAGTGTATTCCAAGAGTGAGGCAGAGCATGTGAGGCATTTAAGGATCGTACTTCAGAGGCTGAGAGATGAGCGATCGTATGCAAAGTTCTCCAAGTGTGAGTTTTTGTTGGATTCAGTGTCTTTCTTGGGTCATGTGGTGACCAAGGATGATAATTTGGTTGATCTGATCAAGGTGGTGGTGGTTCGTGATTGGGCTAAGCCTACTTTCCCTACTGAGATTTTGAGTTTTATTAGGTTAGTGGGTTACGATCAGTGGTTTGTAGAGGGTTTCTCTTCCATTGCAGCTTCGTAGACTGAATTGACTCATAAATTTATTACTTTTCAGTGGTCGAACAAATGTGAGAAGAGCTTCTAAGATCTTAAGATGTTGTTAACTCTGGCTCCTATCTTGAATTTGCCCGAGGAGAGTGTGGGGTTCACATTGTATGGTGATACTTTTGGAGTTGACTTTGATGGCATGTTAATGCAAAAGGGTAAAGTGATAGCTTATGCTTCTTGACAGTTAAAAGTCCATAAGATGAACTACCCTACTCATGACTTGGAGTTAGCGGTGGTGGTATTATTGTTGAAGTTGTGGCATCACTATTTGTATGGGGTTCAATGAGAGATTTTCACCGACCATTGTAGCCTTCAGTATTTCTTCAATCAGTGGGATCCTAATATGAGACAGCGTAGATGGATGGAATTGCTTAAGGATCATGATCTCACTATTCTTTATTATTTGGGCAAGGCTAATACAACAGTGGATGCCTTGAGTCGGATCGCGGCGAGTATGGGGAGTTTGTCTTATTTTATGGCGAAGGAGCAACCTTTAGCCTTGGATATTCAGTTGTTGGCCTACCAGTTGATTTAATTTGATATTTAGCTACCCGCGCGTGTTTTTGCTTGTGTTGAGGATAGATCCACATTGTTGGAGCTGATTCGAGCTCGATAGTTTGATGATGGTAAGTTGAGGATGATTTGTGACAAAGTGTTGAGTGGCGAGGAAAAGTGGAATTTCTTGATTTAGAGGGCGTTTTGAGGATTGGTGGGTGAGTTTGTGTGCCAAAGGTTGGTGACTTGATTAGACTTATTTTAGAGGAGGCTTATAGTTTAAGGTATTCTATCCATCCAGGAGCAGCTAAGATATACCATGACTTAAAGCAACATTATTGGTTGTGTGGGATAAAACAGAATATTGTGGAGATTGTGGACAAGTGTCTTAATTGTTAACAGATAAAGTATAAGCACAAGTGACAAAATGGTACAATGCAACGGATTCCATTTCCAAAGTGGAAATGGGAGCATATAATTATGGACTTTTGGTTTGTTTACACCCAACCTTGGGGAAGTTCGATTCTATCTGGGTGATTGTGGATAGGTTGACCAAATCATCATACTTTGTACACGTGAAGATGAATTACAATGTAGAAAAGTTGTCCAAGATCTACATTTGTGATATTGTTCAGTTACATAGTGTGCCTATCTCTATTATTTCTAATAGAGGTACTCGGTTTACCTCAAAGTTTTTGAGTTCTATGCAGTGTGAGTTGGGTACTCAACTAAATATGAGCACAACATTTCACCCTCAGATGGATTTCCAGTCGAAGAGAACTATTCAGGTTTTAGCGGACATGTTTTGGGCATGTATAATGGATTTTTGTGGTTATTGGGATCAGTTTTTTCCATTAGGGGAGTTTACCTACAATAATATTTACATTTCCAGTATTCAGATGACACCATTTAAGGCTTTGAATGGAAGGAGATATAGATCTTCCCTGGGTGGTTTGAATTTTTCAAGGTTAAACCTTGGGGTACTGACTTATTGAGAGACTAAATGGATTAAGTGAGGCTGATTCAGCAGAGGCTTGTGGTAGCCCAGAGTAGACAGAAGAGTTATGCCGATCGATGGGTGTATGTTGTGGAGTTCATATAGAGTGAGCAAGTTTTCTTGAAGGTATTAACATTGAAGGATGTGAGGAGGTTTGGAAAGAAAAGGAAGCTTAGTCCAAGGTTCGTTGGACCTTTTGAGATTCTTCAAAAAGTTGGGGAAATGGCCTACAGGTTGGCCTTACCTCTGAGCCTTTTAGTTATTCATCCAGTATTTTATTTTTTGATGTTGAAGCAATACTATCCTGATGATTCTTATGTGATCATATGGGATTTGGTTGCTTTAGACCTTGATTTGACCTTTGAGGAGGAGCCTATAACTATTTTGGATAGGCAGAATAGAAAGTTGAGGTCCAAGAATCTTGACTTAGTGAAAGTTCAGCAGAGACATTGCCTGATGAAGGAGGGTACATAGGATATTGGGACCGACATATGGAGTAGATACCCCCATCTTTTCACTATTTTAGGTACTTCCCTTGCTTTACATTCAAGGACGAACGCGTGTTTTAAAGTGGATAATGTACCAATCCTCGTGGTGGATATTCTATGTTTTGACCATTTTACCCCTCCCCATTATTGCCTTATAGCATTTGTGATTTGCAGAAATAGGTGACATAGTCCCTGAAGCATTCAGGAGTGTTTTATATGAGTTTTTTTGTCTTTAGAAGCCTTTAAGTGGATAAAGTTGACTTTGGTCAACATTTTGAGATCCAAGCGTTGGATGAAAATTTTGTTAGTTCTATCAATTTTGGAATGTCAATTTTAAGTTAGTAGTGTTGTTGATTCGGGTTTCGAGGCCCTATTATGATTTTTGAGTGTTTGGACGAGAAACTAATTTTATTGACCTAGACTTGTTTATGGGTAAAACTCATAGATAACGACCTCCTTTGTGATTCTGATGGTTTTATTGAGTTTTGAACATCGAAATTAGCCTAGTAGCCTTATTGATTTATTTTTATGGTCCCTAAATGAATCTCAGGGGTTCGTTGGGAGGATTTTTGGACTTAGAATTCTGTTAGTGCACAGTTGCTCGTGCACCAAGTCCTCCTTCTTCGCACACACTGTCAGGGGCCCATACATGCAGTGTAGCATTGACCTTGTCACTACGCACGCGAGGCAGTCCAGTATGCATGCAAAGGATTAGTCGAGTTTGGGTCGGGATTAACCCTATGAACACACAATGGGTTGGGTACACAAGCATAGAAGGTACTATTCACTGGAACCCCATACCTTATTTTTGGCCTGAAACCCCATTTTCAAGGTTTGGGAGCACGTTTTTTAGGGAATCTATAGGGAAATTTCATTATGATTCAATTGGGTAAGCTTCTAAACTTATATTTGACCATTACCCATCGATTATATTGCAAAATTATCTTCAAAACATGGATTTTACAATTGAGATTTTGGGGTTTTTCCTGTAAAGTAAAAAAGTGATATTTCAATAACATCTGACCTAATTTCAACTCCATTTTTAATGGAATTTTAGATTTCAAACCCTTAAACTATGGGCAAAGTAATTTTCTATCAAAATTCCAGTTTTACCCTTTAATAGTTGAGGTTCATATTCAAAGTGATTTTGGACCCTGAGCAAAATTATGTCAATATGGGTACCAATAGACTCGTATTCATGTGTAGAAACTCTTTTTGATAGATTGGGAGCGTTATACAGCTGCTAAGTAAAGAAAGGCTTTATTTTGACGGTTTTGGCCTCGTGTTTTGGGTTAAAGATAGGTTATGGTTTAACTTTCTTCAGACTTGACTGGGCAGAGAACCAATCATGTAAATCATACTATGGGTTGGGTGAAATATTGTTGTTTACATTACTTAGGATTGATTATTGTTATTGTGATACCCGAGTGGGGGCTTGTGTTGATTTTATTATAGGTTAGAGAGCTTATTAACATTGTGATGCTCGAGTTGGGGCTTGTGTTGGGGATTTTATCAATATCTTGCTTTGATTATATATTGTGTTGTCATGTGGAGGCTTGTATCGTGATTTATTGAGATATAGGTGATTTGGGTTCATTTATACCATTGTTGAGATGATTATTGTGCATTATTAATTTTGCCATGATCATGCATACTCATTCTTCACTCATTTTAATGGAACTAGTACTACTATGGAACTTGGATTATTTACGAAAGAAAATAAATCATTTTATAAAATGCCTTAGATGAGAAAGTTCTGAAAAGGTTGATTGATGATATTGTGATTAGATTATGGGTTGCAAAGCCCCCATGAGTCCTCTCTTGTAAGTTTAGGCTCAAAGGATGTTTACAAAGTGAGCATTTAGTCCTTGCATTCATTCCATGCTATTGTGTTTCACTGCATTGCATCTACTTCATTTGGGTGATATTGTGCTTTAAATATCTTCATACTTGGTGTTTATATATACACAATGTTGTTGAGATTGAACCTTACATTGTATAATTGAGCGGCTTCCTCATCGTGGGAATTTTCTGTGTGCAAGACAGTTACATCACTCATGACTTTACTTTACTTGTTTTAGTTGTCTACTTAGCTTGGTCGGCCTATTATGTATACTGAGTACAAGTGGACCGTATTCATTCCTACTTTTTGTACCCTTTTGGTGTAGCTCCTAGTTTGCTATCCACGGATCGTGATCGTGCATCTTAGAGATTATCGAAGTCGTGGTGAGCTCCTCGTCCGGAGCATGTTCCCGGCTTCATCTATCTACTTATGTGTTTACTTTATTTTAGAGACAGGCAGTTTATGTATTATTATTCTATGTCATTTTAGAATTGCTCTTACTCATGAGACTAATGCTTGAGGATTTTGAGTTGTATTTCCAGATATTTCTTTGTTATTGTTATTGGGTTGACTTTATCCTAAAGTCTTGAGTTTATACTCTATTATTGATCTTCTTTCGATTTATTCTATCTTGTTGTGTTGGAATTACCTACTAAGGTTGGGTTGGGGTAGGTTCCATCATGACCTTGGGAATTTGGATCGTGACACTCTATATCTCTATTTCATATTTCTTTTTCGATATTGCACATATTTTATAACAAATAAAATATTTAAAAGCACTTGTATTTTACGCCAAAATAAGTATGATAATTTTTAATCATCCATCTCGAGCAAGATATAAGCCAAAAACAATAACTTGAGAAAGCCTATTTAATACTCCCACAGCTTAAAAAAGAATGACCTACTTTCCTTTTTAGTCTGTTTAAAAAAGAATGACCGTTTTCCTTTTTTTAGCAACTTTTAATTTCAACTTTCCACATGGCATATTTAAGGCCACAAGATTAAAGGGTATTTTGGTACATTTGACATATCTTTAATTTAAGACCAAAAGATTCCAAAGTTTTCTTTATTTTCTTAAACTTCGTGTCAAGTCAAAATAGGTCATTCTTTATGAAATGGAGGGAGTACTATTTTAGCTTAAAAGTCACTTAAGTTTGACCAAGTAATATACTTCATTATCCTTACATATTTTTTATAATTTATTGTATTTTAGTTTTTTTGTTAGTTTTTCATCCTTATATAAGTCATGATTTTTCGATCATTGATTTGATCCACAATAAATCAAAAAACGAAACAAAGTCAGAAATGACTATAGTGTATTAAATAATTTAATTTGTCCTTTTATATTTTGGCCCTTAATTACTTTTAATGTTAATTTTCAAGTAAAATAATCCATCCGTTCTTCTTATTTTAATTAAAAAATTTGGCCAACGATTCTTTATTAACGGAAAAGGGTTAAAAATACCCTTTAACTATTTCAAATGGATCAATTTTACCCTCCGTTTGGTTTTGGGCTCAAAAACACCCTTACTGTTAGTGAATTGGCTCACTTTTACCCCTCAAAACTAATAGTTGTCATGTCACATTAACAACTCACATAAAGTTATTTTATTTTGTTGAATTGAAATTAAATCATAAAAGAAAGCCTAACCTTCTTCCAACTCACCTTCCATCCCTTCCTCTTCTCTCTGCATTGCTTTACAAAAATGCAGAGTCTCTTGAGAGACCCATTTGCTTTCAAATTTCAATTTTCCCAGTAACACCCATTTACCTGGCAGTCATTATATAACAATTTGTTCTTCCAAGTCCATTACATCAATCAAGTTTCAATTTTTCAATTTCTTTTACACTAAAAATCATTAGAGCTCATATTAGTAAAATTAATAGTCTGGGTCACCATCATTTTTCTTAAAATAATTGATTCTTTGGTTTGTTTGTAACTTTTGAAATAAAAAATACTTTGTTTTGGATACTGAAAGGAGTTGGAGAATGTCATTATCATCTTCATAATAGTTCACTTCCTAGGAACATAACGAATTCGCAGGTGGATGCCTGCCTGATTTAAACGACAGCTCATAGGCCTCGTCTCCTGTAACTTTGTTTTTTTTTTAGATGATAAACTATGCTTGTGCTACTGAGCTACATAGAGAGATGAGGAAGAGGTGGAAGGTGAGTAGGAAGAAGATTAGCCTTTCTTTTAAGATTTAATTTTCAAGTCAGCAAAATAAAATAATTTTATGTGAGTTGTTAATGTGACATGGTAGTTGTTAATTTTGAGGGGTAAAAGTTTGTCACGCCTCAATCCCATGGGGGCGTACAGGCACCTATAGTCGTAAGGGCCCGAGAGAACCAACCTATGATCATATACTTCTTATGCATGTAATGAAGCTAACAAATGTGCTGCAGTGTATAGACATGATGTATCGATAAAGTAAACCAAGTACGTAAATACAAAATAGGTATACAGGACTTGGCCATTGGGGCCACAACTTCTAAAAGACAAGACACTACCATGCTTAACTTTACAATGTCTACAAAGCCTCTAAAAGATACAAAGACTTAGTTAAGGTCAGGACAGGTCCCCGCCTTACACATAACCAATACACAACACCAAAAATATATACAACAGACTTGGAAAGCCCTGAATCAACCTGGAACTCACCAATAGCCTTTAGATATCCTATACTCCTACTGGAGAGATCTACTAGCCCCTGTGCCTGCAGCATGAAAGGTAGGTCCCCCAAGAGGTACATCAGTATGAAAGAATGTACTGAGTATATAAGGCTAAAAGAAACTGTACATAATCCAAAAGTTTAAGTGACATCAAGTACAAGTGTATAGATAATGTTAATAACCCACCTTAGCTGGTATCTGGGGAACCACGTACATTACATTCTTTACTTTCCTTTTTCCTTCTTTCCTTTATAATCTTTAATAAGCCATATAGTACAAATGACCAACTAATCAGTGGTAAATAAATCGGGATCGGCCCATGCTAGGCTTATGCCCCTGAGCTGCCACCCAAATATATAAACAAATAGGAATCGGCCCATGCTAGGCTTACGCCCCTGAGTTGCCACCCAAAAATAACCAGATTTTCTTTACTTAGTTTATTTATTCTTTGAGATTGTTGCGTTGGTGGTTATAACATTCTTGGACTTTGGAATAACAGTTCCCTAGTAAAAAGAACGTGAATAAACACTTGATATAATTGCCATAAAGTAAAGAATACTTGTACACAATTGAAATGCTTAGGAGCCAAACTAATAGATAGATCCTAGTTGACTAATATGGGAATACCAGAAACTGGTTAGTAAAGGTAGACATGACAACTTGACAATAAACATACATTGAGGTGCGTTAAGACATTTTGGAATGGAAACAAGGTCGTTAACTACGTGGACATTTTATGCTGCCAAAGGATACGAAAAAGAGTGACCTTACATACCTTATCTTCCCACCACGTACCTAGAACAATTCAACTCTTCCTTTAAGTGTTAATCTACAATTTAAGTACATAATGGAACTAACATTAAAAGCTAATTACATTACAAGTTTACAAAACGGTAATTAGTTACTTAACGGGAAGTAAAAACCATCCAACTTCCTAAACACATGGTGTATCAATCCCCCCTTCTTTATGCTGCCATATAACTTTATTCCACCTTCTTACACTATAACTTACTACCTCACAACAACAATACCACCAAAACAGTCCGCAAACCAACACAAATGTTACAAACCAATACGATTTCCTACCAAGTTCCTATTTCACATTACCACCTCAATGCAACTCCATATATTTATTCAATTAAGACACCTAAATGCCTTCCACAACAACATACCAAAAATAGTCCACAATGGTTTCAGAATTCACTTTAACATAACAAGAGAGTATTCTCTTTTCACTACACCAAACGTTCCATATATAAACACGTATAAACATCTCCACCAAGCTATACATAAACAGGAAGGAATTAGGGGCAGAACCACACCCTAACCTACTGAAATTTCATCCCTCCAACTTAATTTCTTTAAGACCTTAAGCTCTTTTACAAGTTTAAACCACCAGGAAGGCAAATCCTTTAAAACTAAACACCAGTGAACTGCCACCAAAAAAAAAAAAAAAGATTGCCCTATACCTCTTAAACATAACCAACATGATTTCCACAACCTTTTATACATATATTACATTTATTTATAAGGGTAAACACTTACCAAGGCATGCAAAGTAGAGGATTTGTCCAAGAACCCTAGGGGAAATTTGGGGCGGCTGCTGTGATGCTTGAGAGAAAAGTGAGAGAGAGATGGAGTTAAATTAGAATTTGTATGTTAAAATGAGTAAAGAGAACAGCCAATATTGATCTATAAAGAGACTTCTAGACTACCTCTCTTTAACTCATTTCCAGCCACATATTGGTCAAACATAGTCCAAGTAGGTGATGCACCTACTTGGCTCTTTAAGCTGCTCAAAAAATCCAAGTCGGTGGCTCACCTACTTGGTTTATTTCTAATTGGATCACATCATATTGGGCCTTAGACAAATTTAGGTATTGGGATGGTCATCCCTCCCTTTTATTTGGGCCTCAAATGAGTCCATTAATATGCCTCAATTTGGTCCAATAGTCTAAGTAGGTGATGCTTAGGTATTGGGCTGGTCATCTTTCCCATTTTGTGTACTTAATTTTGGACCTCAATTGAGTCCATTGACATATATCCAAATACAACCCAATTGCTTAAGTAGGTAATACGCCTACTATTTTAATTAAGTAACAGAAGCACCTCGCTTATGTTCTCCCCTTTTTCCAATGTATTAATCCTTCTTCCTTAATCCATCACTTAACTTTAACTTTACACTTAAATACATCCTCAGTATCTCAAGTTTAAATACTTTTATCCATGCTAGGTTGGTCGTATAAGTTTTGGAAATGTATGGGGTGTTATAACTTTGCATAAAAAATATATCTAGTCCATTACCTACTACCACAAGTCCGTACCAAGTTCCATACAAGTAAGAGTAGTGTCTATAGAATACGGGGTGTTACAAAGTTAGCCAATTCACTAATCGTAAGGCTATTTTTGAGTCCAAAATCAAATGGAAGGTATAATTGATCTATTTCAAATAGTTAAAGGGTTTTTTTTGACCTTTTTCCCTTTTATTGATATAAAAAAGGTATTGACAAGCCAACACAATCCAACCGAATCAGGCCCAAAAGACTCAAAGATTAAGCAAAATCAAAGGTACCAAATGCCAAATAGAAAATGAAAAGGAAGAGCATACAACTCTAGGACACAAACCCCAAAACCATATTTCTATTATCGGGAAGCAAACCTCAACGGAGAAGATCCAAGAGCATAAGAGAACCAACCCTAATTCTAGTTATGGATGTGATATGAACCTGAAAAGCTCAAGGAGCTTGATGTGATTTATATCCATGGTAAAGTGTAACATCAAGTCAATAGTGGTCCATTGAATACTTTCACCAAGTTTGAGGTGATTCAATGAGTTTCAAGTGTACATCTTCAAGATATACACTCCTTATTGGGATGATAGAGTCCTTGGAGTCCATTAAAGACCCATGTGTGGGAGTGCTCATGCTATAGAAGATAGTTTAGATGGAAGAAAATAAAGTCCCACATGTGGTGATGATCAAGCTTTGGAAGATAGGTTGGAAGGAAACCTACAAGAAAGAATGTACCAAGGATGTGTCCCGCATAATCCCATGTGCGGCCAATGATGACGTCCAAATCCATTCCCTTATTAAGAAAGAGTGTACACCATCGTCATAATATAATTGTCCAACTCAATGAGTCAGGATCGATCCCACATGGAATAATGTAAAAGAGATCAAGTAAGCTAGGAAATATCACCAAATACGTTAGGCCAAACACAAACAAAGATATTTTGGGGGGGGGGGGTTATTAAAAAGTAACAAAGACAGAATCAATAATAAAAATGGATAAAGTAATCAATGACCTTCAAAAGTAAGGGAAAACAAGAGGTTTGTAAATAGGGAATCAATCTTTATCAATGATCCATTATAAATAATTAACTACTACTAATTAAATCATGGCTAAGCAATTAACCTTAGAATCTTAATTATTCGCTAGCGTCTCTCATCCAAAAGTTAATATTTCTTAACTAGTTCTCTTGAACCTATCTAAGTGAAAACAAAAGCATTCTAATTTTAGGCTAGGCTTGGATTCTCCTATCTCTAGTTCAAATCCATTAGATGATATTTAAATCCTCAAATTAGTGCTAATTAATCTTCCCAACTTCAATTTTCTCTCTCTAGCTCAATTAAAGTAAATGGGCAATTCCTACTCTAGTATCTTCTTTCAAGCTCAATTAAAGTCGAAATCAATGAAAGCATATGATTAATTACATAAAAAAACACAACATTCAAATCTAAAACTAACAACTACACCCAAAATTAATCACTACAAAACAAAGAATTGGAGAAATTATTAAAGAATTTCTCATTAGAGTGCATCCAAATCATCACTCCAGGGGTGTTGGTTGAAGAACCCTATCCATCAATCTTGATGAAATATCCAAAGATGAAAAATATTTCCCACAAGTCTTGCTTTTATAGTTCAAAAAATTTCTCAATTAAAGTAAGACCAACACAGCTCCCCAGCTTTCAGATAGTTATGTTATCCAGTGTGTGCTACACTATATCATGTGGCAATACATCTTGCGGCTTCTAAATTCCACCCATATTCTGTCATTAGTGAATCTATATCACCAGCATGTTCATCAATCATATAATCAGGATCCGCCATATGATACAAAGCCCCCAGTCTAGTCCAATTGTCTAATCGTATGTTGAAATACCTAACAGCAGGTTCCCATCGTATTTCTTGCTCAATATTGTCCCTAGCTTCCAACATCTTCTTCCAGGTTTGTGAACCACTTTTCTACTGAACCACAGTTGGAATAAGTTTTTTACAATACTTATTCCATATGTTTCTATCTATAAAGATATCGTGGTTCTAAAAATCCACCACAATTTTGTAAACACAACTTTGAAAATGTCAAAAAGATCTCTAAAGCCCACTCCCCCTTCCTCCTTTCGGAAGCACATCTTATCCCAAGATACCCAGTGTTTACTTTTACCTTTTTCATTGGTACTCCATAAAAATCTATTAAAAATCTTATAAAGTTGATAAATGATAAACGTTGGTGGTACCACAATAGATAACAAGTAAAGTGGAATACTTTGCAACACACTGTTAATCATTACTGCTTCCCCCCAAAAAGATAAACCTTGCCCTTCGAGTTCTTTATTCTAACCTTCTTGATCAGTTCATTATAGTAAGCTTTCCTTTTACTTTCATGAGTAATTAGACAACCTAAATAATGAAAAAAGAACTGACCTTGATTAAATCCAGTAATGCATTTCACCTTATTCATTAGTGTTGCTGCAACCTTTTTGTACATATAAATAGAGCTCTTATTTTCATTGATCAACTACCCAGAAATGCTTTGATAGTCCTTCAAAATTGCCATAACAAGTTGTAAAGAAACCCTTTCGACATATGTAAAAATGATAGTATCATAAGTATAGGCAAGATGATTTAGGTTCCTACTCCATTTAGGCAACCCATAACCCCTGTAAATCCCATCCTAAAACAAAATATTAAGGGCGTAGACAAAACCTCAGCAATAAGGATGAAAAGAGCAGGTTACAAAGGGTCACCTTATTTTAAACCCCTAGTAAAATGAAAAATCCCATAAGCTTGCCCATTAATAATGATAAATTACTAATGGTTTGCCACCAATCTCCCTATCAAATTAATGAAAATCTCTTAGAAGCCCATTTTTCTTAGCATCTTGGTCATATATAACTATGAAACCCTATCATATGTCTTAGACATATCCAGTTTTATAATAACATTAGCTAGATTCCCTCTCAATCTGATATTTGTAACAATCTGTTGAGTGAAAAGGACATTCTTAGTTATGTTCCTCCTCTTGACAAAGCCTGGCTGATTACTGGATATCAACTTTAGCAACAAACTTTCTAGTCTATCATGCAAAACTCTTAAAATCACTTTATTGATAAAGTTGTTAAGGCTAATAGGCCTAAGATAGATTTCAATAACTTCCTTTTTTGGAATCAAAACCAAATTTGTATCTGTAATACTTTTAGTGAAAGTATTACCTTCAAGTAATTCCTTGGCCATATTAAAAACATCCATACCCATAACTTCCTAGCAATGTTGATAAAAAATACCTGAAAATCCATATGGTCCACATGCACTGCTATCTTTTAAGCAAAAAACTACCTTCTTAACTTGTTCTAAAATAGGAATAATACACAATGTCTCATCATCTTCATCAGAAATAAGTTCTAGTAGATGGTTCAACATATCAAAATTAGTACCTTCTTCTTCTTGTGAAAATTTAGCCTTAAAACATTTTATAGACTCTTTTACTATTAGATCAGTATTGTCCAGCCACTCACCACTTGCATCTTTAATTTTGTTCAACTATAGCCTCTTTCTCCTTCCTTTTACAAGATATGAAAATAAATGTTGTATTTCTATCTCCTTTTTCAAACCAGGTGATACCAGCTTTTTGCCTACAAAATTGCTCCTTAAAATGTAAGTGTTTCTTTAACTCGGTTGTGCCTGCTACATCACCATTCTATTTTGCTATGTAGGCAGCTCCTCAAATAATATCTCCTTTATTATCATTATCTCCTCTCCAATTGCAAGTTGTTAAAAGATATCACCATATATGTTTCTACTCAATGAGCTTAATGCCCTTTTCAAATTTTTCAGCTGATGTTTAAATAGCCAAAATTTATTCCCAACTTTATCAATTTTCCAGTATTGCCTCACAACATCTATCAAAGAGTTATCTTCTACCTAAAAAGTTAGAAATTTAAAATGCTTAGCAAAGTGTTGAGTACCTTTATTCATAGTAAGGAATAGAGGTGCATTATCAGATCCAGTCCTAGCCAGATGCTCCACTTCCAAACTAGGGAACCAATTCTGAAGAGATCCATTTTTCAAACATCTATCCAACCTCTCAAAAATATAATCATTCCCTACTCTTCCATTCCACCATGAAAAAGGGCTTCCTTTAAAAGGAATTTCCTCAAGTTCACAAGAAAATACAAAAAAAGTAAAATTTTCTATTTCTTGTTGTGTAAACTGGTAGACCTTCTAATTTCTCTTCTTTATTAAGAATTGCATTGAAATCTCCCCCAATAAACCATGGAAGATTAGCATACACAATATGTCACGACCCAATTTCTCGAGTCATAATGGCACCTATTTTAACCCATCAGTAGGTAAGCCAAGCCATAGCCCAAAATAACAAGTAATGGGCTAACCGGTGGAAGGGAAGAGAGTACAGAATATAGGCATGCAATGGAAACAATACATAGCAGAAGGTAGTGACATATATGAATACGAACATACTATAAAAAGGGGAAAAGGGAAAAAATATACAAAAAGAGTCTCCCCATGACATGGTAAGGTCGGTACAAGAGTCACTAAACTAGAATAGAGTACTAGATAATGCCAAATATAAAATATAGTCATAAAATATACAAAATACTATCCAAAAATAGCATAAAGAGGAGGATCAGCTCCAAACTCTGAAAGTTCACCCTATATCCAAACCAACAGCAAGCCTGAGGTTGTCGTCAACCATGGTAGCTCATACCCAGATCTACATCAGGGAAAATAATGTAAAAGTGCAGTATGAGTACCGAGCAATGGGTATTCTGTAGGCATCATAGTCCTACCTAGCTAAATTATAGTAAAAGAGTAAGTAAAGTACGAGTATGTAAATCTAAGGCAATAAATAGGAGTATAAATGTAATACTAGATCCTGGTGAATGCGGTATATATAAGCAAGATAAGTGACTCAAAATTAGTAAATAAGTCTACTTATAACCTAACTGGGCCCCCATAAGCCCAGAAGGCACAAACAAGAAGAAAATAAACCAATAGATCCCCTATAAGCCTGGTGAGTACAAGCAAAGAGTAACACTAATTATGGAAATAAAATAACTACAATAGTAATTGTAATGCGATCCAATGTATAGTAAGCATACCTGATGCTCCTCCCCAATCATAACCCAAGTCTTACCGATCCTTACCGAGTTTTGAATGCAAAATCAATATCCAAATATGTAATAAATACCGAACTTAAACCGAAACTAGAGGATGGTATCTTAATATTAAAATGTCGTGTATAGATCATCAATATTGAACTCAAACTGGAACTAGAGAATAGTATCATAATAGTAAAAATGTTAAAATCAAACCAAAGCAGATAAGTAATAATAGAGCTACTGTAACACCCCGTACATTTCTGAACTCACGCGACTACCCTAATGTTAATGGAATTAATTAAGTTATGATATATGGTATATTATTCATGGAAGTTTTTGGGCTAAACTAATCATGTGTTAATGGGCTCAATAAAGGCCCAATAATTGAGCAAAAAACATGGCCCAAAATGGGTAAATAATCCATTCTTGCTTTGACCAAAGTAAACCCTCAATTATTGAACAAAAGTTGGCTAAGTATGACTTAAAGGGACTATATAAATTCACAAAAATCAGATTTTATTCAATAAAACACACATGCCAAATTGTAGACTTTTCCACCAAAAAGATATTTTTCTCTCTACTCTCAAACCCTAAGCAACTATCTCTTTGGACAAGATCACTCTTTTGAAAGCTTTGGTAAGTGTTTAATCTCATGGTTTAGTATATTATATGCTTAATATGGTGTATAAATCATGTTGGTTATGTTGGCAAAGTGTTGGACAATCCACTATGTGTAAAACAGTCTACTTTTGCTTAATCGGTGAAGGGTTTTGCCCTCTAAAATTGAAAGCGGACTTGTGGTATTGAAGGAAGTGAATTTGATGGATTAAATATCAACATATAAGATGTGTTTATGTCCTTAACTTGCTTTCTCTTTGTGTATAACATTTGGAATTGTTGTTATGAAATTGGGCATGGAATTGGTGGTGTATTGAAATGAGGATGTAGTTTGGTGATGTTTATGTGCGTTGTGAAAACATGGATGTTAATTGGCATCTAATATAACTTAAAATATGAAAAGAAAATTTTAATTATGACCATGGACCATTCATTGCGAAAAAGGACCCGAAAATGACCCCCGGAGGGCAGGGCACCTGCGGGTGCAGATGCCAACACAGGTGGCCCTGTACCAGGCCAATGGTCACCTAAGGCCACACATCAACCACCTTCAGGCGCAGGTGGCTTCGCAGGTCAGCCCAGAACCCCGTTTTGCATGTTTTTGTCTTTCTTTGATCCCCCGAAACCCCTATACCCTTCATGGATGCAATTATCAACTTATGGTACCTTTTGAATGACTTTAAAGGAGTATCCCGGGGGTATTTTGAATGGTATCAATTATGTATTGTTGTTAATGTTTTATTGTGAAAGGTATTTATGTGACTTGATGGAGTAAAGGTGACGTAGTGTTGAAGGGGAAGTGTACAGCATAACCTTGGTGTGAAATGCTATTAGTTTATGATGTCTTGGTCAATGGGTGGAATGTTATGGTGTTGTTGGTATGGTAATGCAGTGAGCTATATTTTAAAGGATGAAATGACGCTATATAGCGGTCACGTAGCTTATTATCGTTTTATGCACTTGTAATGTAGTTAGTTGTTAACGTGAGCTCCATTATGTACTTGGGTTGTAGAGTAAAATGTAAGGAAGGATATGGATTTTTTTATTCACATATAGGATTGTGTATTCACATTTGGAAGATAAGGTATGTAAGGTTACTCTTTCCATAGCCTTCTGCAGCTCATATTGTTCACATTGTCATCATACTTGTTCCATTCTGAAATGTGCTAAGGTATCTTATTTCGGGTTGTCATATATGGTTATTCACATGTTTATTTGTTATTCATGTGTCACATAATTGTGGACATTGTTCCAAAGTTCCAATAATGTTACGTTCCAAAGTTCATGACCACTAATGTATCAATCTCACAAAAGTAAAGGAAAGAAGTAATGCAAAGAAGTAATACATATATGGTTACTTTATAGTTACTTTATAGTTACTTTATGGTTACTTTATGGTTCCTTGAGTACGGGTGGTAGCTTTGGGGGCGAAATCCTAGCTCAAGCCGATCCCGAGATTATTGGATCAGGGGGAAAGCTCAGTAGGGTAAAAGCCAAACTTGATGCCGAACCTGCTTCATTGATTTATGGGTGATAGCTCAAAGGGGCGAAAGACTAACTAGAGATGATCCCGAGATTTATTGGATCAGGGGGGAAGCTCAGTGGGGCAAAAGCCTGGCTTGATGCCAAACCTGACAGGGGGTAGCCCAAAGGGGTGAAAACCTAACTAGCGACGAACCTGCTTTATTGATTTATGGTATCTTATATATATTGATGGTTATATATTGACGGTTATATATATATTGACGGTATTATATATTGACAGTAACGTACATAAAGCAAAGAAAGTAATGAAAGCAATGTACATGGTCCCACGCATACATAATGGTGGTTTATCAATATTGTCCACTCTCTTGTATTCGATTCCATTGAAGTTATTATATGTTTCATACAGTTTTTTATAGCCTTACATACTCAGTACATTCTTCGTACTGACGTCCCTTTGGGGACTTACCTTACTTGTTGCAGGCACAGGTGCTAGTAGACCTCCAGAGTAGGTTGCGGATTATCTATGGATTATTGGTGAGCTCAAGTTAGGTTCGGGGCTTTCTGAGTCATTATGTACATTTTTTTTGATATTGTATAAGGGATTGTATAAAGCGGGGACTTGTCCCGACTTTAGGATTGGTTATGTATCTGCTAGAGGCTTTTGTAGACGTTGTGGGTTGAATGAAGGAATGAACGGATGTATGCTTTTGACATGGTGGCCCTAACGGCCAAGTTTCATATATGTATATATCATATGTTTTCCATGAATTCCGACATTGGTATCTTATATATATATGTGATAGAGTGTTGTTCAGTTAGTGACATGCATATGAGTGTACATGAATGAAGATTGGTTCTCTCGGGCCTTAACGGCTTCGGGTGCCAGTCCGCTCGTTGGAATTTGAGGCGTGACAAAAATGGTATCAAAGCAGGTCGTCCTAAGGGTGTCTACAAAGCCGTGTCTGAGTAGAGTCTTGCTTATGGATGTGTTGTGCACCATATTCTATGGGACATTTAGGAGTTGTTTCTTTTATTCATTTCTAGATCGTGCAATAGAGCCAATGTTGTAGGTGGAATTATATCTGACCATTGAAGTTGGTTTTCTTTGTTATAGTAAAATGCTGATAACAAGATGAGGTAGGGGCAAAGGTAAATAGGTAGATACGCTTGCTGGAGAAGGAACTAGTAAATCACCACTTGACCAAGCTAGTCAAGATGGGGCTGATATTGGGTTTGTATCGCGGGCTTCTTCTACTTTTCCAGCTCCAGAAGAGCCGAGAAGGAGAGAAAAACCTGCCGAACCACCTGTTAATGCTACTGATCAGGATCTAAGGAATGCGGTGCAAATATTGACTCATATAGTTGTAGCACAAATTCAGGGACAAGTTGGTCCAACTACAAGTAATGACGATGTGGATAGGGCAGCTAGTCGGAGGACACAGAAATTTCTGAAATTAGATCCTTCTATAGTCACTGGATCGGATCTTTATGAAGGCAAGATTTTATCGATCAAATCCAAAGGTATTTGGATTTCATGCACGTATTTGTTGTATAAACAGTTGAGCTTGTAGCATATAGATTGAAAGGGGAGGCTATATTATGGTACGAAGATTGGAAACGATCTAGGGGTATTGGTGCACTTCTAGCTAGTTGGGAAGAATTTAAAGTGGCATTCCTTGATCACTATCTTCCATATGAGATTCGAGAGGCTCGTCCAGACCAGTTTTTAAATCTTCGTCAAGGAAATATGAGTGTCAGAGAGTACAGTCTTCAGTTTAACTCGTTGGCTCGATATGCTCCTAATGTAGTAGCCACGATGGCTGACAGAGTCCATCGGTATGTGGATAGATTGGAGCCATACTTGGTGAGGGACTGTACGATTGCTTCTTTGAATAGGGATATGGATATATCCAGGATACAAGACTTTGCACATAAAATGAAGGATCAGAGGCAAAGAAGAAGGACGCAAGAATTTAAAAGGGGGCCATCGAAGAAGTCTAGACCTATGGGACAGTTCATGGCGTCCCAAGGAGAATTTAGGCCTCGAGTTTTTAATAGACCACCAAGACCATCACTTTCTTACCCTATAGCAGGCATTCAATCCCAATTCCAAGGGTTTGGAAGCAGTCACGTTAGGCAAAGTAGTGGAATTCGAGGTTCACAAATAGTGGGGTATCGAGAACAAAAAAGTATAAACCAATCGGGGTTTTCTCGCCAGCCGTGTCAACGCTACGGGAAGCTTCATTTAAAGGAATGCCGGTTTGGAACGAATATTTGTTTTTGGTACGGTATGTCCGGGTACCTGGTGAAAGACTGCCCAAGAAGGGGCACGGGTAATATGATGTGACCTACGGGATCAACCGTTGCATCATCATCATCAATTCCTTCTTTAGGCCGAGGTATGCAGCCTGTTGGTAGTGGTGGAGGTGTCATAGGAGCAGCCAGTTTTAGTGGAATACAAAACCGTACCTATGCTTTAGCGGGTCGGCAGAATTTGGAGGCCTATCCTGATGTAGTGACAGGTACATTATCCGTCTTTTCATATAATGTATATGCATTGATTGATCCGAGTTCTACCCTATCATATGTTACCCCATTGATACTAGGAAAAAAAAATTCAAAAGAACACTGCAATTATTAGTTAAACCATTTGAAGTATCTACACCTGTTGGTGACTCTATTATAAGAGAGTATATCGTAATTGTATAGTACCTGCTTGTGATCATGTTACGTTGACTGATCTTATTGAGCTGGAAATGGTAGATTTTAATGTTATAATGGGTATGGATTGGTTGGCTTCTTGTTAGGCCACAGTAGATTGCCGAGCTAAGAAGTTACTTTTTCATCTTCCATAAAGAATGTTCTTGAATGGAAGGGTAATGTGAGAGCACCAAGGGGTAAATCTATTTCCTATCTCAAGGCAAGGAAAAATGATATCCAAGGGGATTCATAAGGCCTAGTATGTCCCCTTGGGGTGCACCAGTATTATGTGTACGGAAGAAAGATGGCACATTGAGAATGTGCATTGATTATCGACAACTAAATAAGGTGACAGTTAAGAATAAATATCCCCTCCCCAGAATTGATGATTTATTTGACCAATTACGGAGTGCTAAATGTTTTTCAAGGATTGACATAAGATTGGGATATCATCAGGTAAGGGTTAGAGAAAAAGATATACCCAAGACAGCTTTCCAAACACGGTATAGTCATTATGAAGTTTTAGTTATGTCATTTGGACTAACAAATGCACCAGCAGTTTTCATAGATGTGACGAATAGGGTGTTCAAGCCATTTTTTAGATGTATTCGTGACCGTGTTTATAGATGATATTTTGGTTTATTCACGATCAGAAGAGGACCATGCTAATCACTTACGACAGGTGTTACAGATTTTTCATAATCGTAAGTTATATGCAAAGTTCTCTAAATGTGAGTTTTGGTTGAAATCTGTAGCATTCTTGGGTCATATTGTGTCGGATGAAGAAATAAGGATTGATACGCAAAAGATAGAAGCGGTGAAAAAGTAGTAAAGACCTACGATGCCTACAGAGATTCATAGTTTTCTTGAATTGGTTGGTTATTATAGAAGGAGTGTTGAAGGGTTTTCTTCCATTGCAGTGCCTTTAACCAAGTTAACACACAAAACAACCAAGTTTCCGTAGAATGATGCATGTGAGAAGAGTTTCCAAGAGCTGAAAGATAACTTGACTTCTACACCTGTATTAGTACTTTCCGAAGGTACAGAAGGGTATGCAGTATATTTTTAAGCAAAAGGACCCACACTGAAGATAGCAAAGGTGGCTGGAATTACTAAAAGATGATGATAGTGATATCTTATACCATCCGGAAAAAGTAAACATGGTAACTGATGCGTTAAGCCAATTAGACAGCTTGGGGGTTCGTCTTCTTGAAACTTTAGATGAAAGGATTATAGTATAAAATGCGGCAGAGTCTTCACCTGTAGCTGAGAGAGGGAAAAGCAATATGCAAATCCTATTTTATTTCTGTTGAAAAAGAATGTACAGCAAAGTTCGACAAAGGTATTTTAACTTATGCAAGGTGGAGTACTCCAATGCCAAGGTAGATTTTGTGTACCGGATATAGATGAGATAAGGAATTGAATTATGAAAGAAGCACATCATTCACGGTATTCTATTCATTCGGGAGCAACCAAAATGTACCATGATTTGGAAGAGATGTATTGGTGAGGCAATATAAAGAAGAAGAACATTGCAGAATTTATAGCTCATTGTCCGAATTGTCAACAGGTAAAAGTAGAGCATCAAAAACCTGGAGGTTATATGCAATGCAGGAATCTTCCAATTTGGAAGAGGGATATGATTAACATGGGTTTCATCACAAGTTTGCCTCGTACCTTTCAGAAATTTGATTCCATGTGGGTGATAGTTGATAGGCTTACCAAGTAGCACACTTTTTACCTGTCAAGACCACTTGTACAACAGGAAATTATGCAAGGTTGTATGTTAAAGAGATAGTGCAGTTACATGGGATTCCAATTTCTATTATATCAGACAGATGGGCAAGCAGAGCATACTATTCAAACACTTAAAGATATGCTACGAGCTTATACAGGTGACTGAGTATTTGTGAAAGTGTCACCAATGAAAGGGGTAATGAGATTTGGAATGAAAGGAAAGTCGGCCCTATATAGCGAGCCATATAAAATTGTCTGAAGATTTGGGCAAGTTACGTATGAGTTGGACCTACCCCAAGAACTCTCCACAGTTCATCCAGTATTTCATGTTTCGATGCTTCGAAAGTGTATAGGAGATCCATCTCGTATTACTCCCATTGAAGATGTGCAAGTTACAGAAGATATCACATATGAGGAAGTACCTATTTCTATTCTAGACCGAAAAGTAAAGAGGTTGAGGAACAAAGAAATAGCTTCCGTAAAGGTACTTTGGGGAAATTAGCAAGTAGAAGAGATCACATGGGAAGCCGAGAAAATGATGAAGTCCAAGTACCCTCATTTGTTTGAAATGGAAGAGAAGGTTCAAGGTGCGGAATAGGAGCAATAACAATTAAGTCTTTACAAGAAATATGTGTATATAATAGCATGAAGGATAAACTGAGACCTAAATTTGTGTAAATGGGATAATGTTACTAACATTCGAGGACGAATGTTCCTAAGGGGGGAGGATGTAACACCCCATACATTTCTGAACTCACATGACTAACCTAATGTTCATGGAATTAATTAAGTTGTGATAGATGGTATATTATTCATGGAAGTTATTGGGCTAAACTAATCATGTGTTAATGGGTTCAATAAAGGCCCAATAATTGAGCAAAAGACACGGCCCAAAATGGGTAAATGATCCATTCTTGCTTTGACCAAAGTAAACCCTCAATTATTGACCAAAAATTGGCTAAGGATGACTTCAAGGGCCTGTATAAAGTCACAAAAATCAGATTTTATTCAATAAAAAACACATGCCAAATTCTAGACTTTTCCACCAAAAAGATATTTTTCTCTCTACTCTCAAACCCTAAGCAACTATCTCTTTGGACAAGATCACTCTTTTGAAAGCTTTGGTAAGTGTTTACTCTCATGGTTTAGTATATTATATGCTTAATATGGTGTATAAATCATGTTGGTTATGTTGGCAAATTGTTGGACAATCCACTATGTGTAATACAGTCTACTTTTGCTTAATCGGTGAAGGGTTTTTCCCTCTAAACTTGAAAGTGGAATTTTTGTCTTGAAGGAAGTGAACTTGATGGATTAACTATCAACATTTAATATGTGTTTATGTCCTTAACTTGCTTTCTCTTTGTGTATAACATTTGGAATTGTTGTTATGAAATTGGGCATGGAATTGGTGGTGTATTGAAAGGAGAATGTAGTTTGGTGATGTTTATGTGCGTTGTGAAACCATGGATGTTCTTTGGAATCTAAGATAACTTAAAATATGATAATAAGAGTTTAATTATGCCCATGGACCATTCATTACGAAAAACAACCCAAAAATGACCCCCGAAGGCTGAAACGAGCACCCGCCCTCGCGGGCAGGGCACCTGCGGGTGCAGATGCCAACGCAGGTGGCCCTGGACCAGGACAATGGTCACCTTAGGACACACCTCAACCACCTTCAGGCGCAGGTGGCTTCGCAGGTCAGCCCAGAACCCCGTTTTGCATGTTTTTGTCTTTCTTTGATCCCCCGAAACCCCTATACCCTTCATGGATGCAATTATCAACTTATGGTACCTTTTGAATGACTTTAAAGGAGTATACCAGAGGTATTTTGAATGGTATCAATTATGTATTATTGTTAATGTGTTATTGTGAAAGGTATTTAACTGACTTGAAAGGTGACGTAGTGTTGAAGGGGAAGTGTAAAGCATAAACTTGGTGTGAAATGCTATTGGTTTATGATGTTTTGGTCAATGGGTGGAATGTTATGGTGTTGTTGGTATGGTAATGTAGTGAGCTGTATTGTAAAGGATGAAATGACGCTATATAGCGGTCACGTA
Organism: Capsicum rhomboideum; assembly: GCA_031232105.1. Classification (NCBI taxonomy): domain Eukaryota; kingdom Viridiplantae; phylum Streptophyta; class Magnoliopsida; order Solanales; family Solanaceae; genus Capsicum; species Capsicum rhomboideum. The sequence continues at coordinate 73,997,660 of CP124715.1, forward strand.
GCTCATTATCATTTTATGCACTTGTAATGTAGTTAGTTGTTAACGTGAGCTCCGTTATGTACTTTTGTTATAGAGTAAAATGTAAGGAAGGAGATGGATTGTTGTATTCACATATAGGATTGTGTATTCACATTTGGAAGATAAGGTATGTAAGGTTACTCTTTTCGTATCCTTGTGCAGCTCATATTGTTCATATTGTCATCGTACTTGTTCCATTCCGAAATGTTCTAAGGTATCTTATATCGGGTTGTCATATATGGTTATTCACATGTTTATTTGTTATTCATGTGTCACATAATTGTGGACATTGTTCCAAAGTTTCAACAATCTTACATTCTAAAGTTCATGACCACCAATGTATCAATCTCACAAAAGTAAAGGAAAGAAGTAATGCAAAGAAGTAATACATATATGGTTACTTTATAGTTACTTTATAGTTACTTTATGGTTAATTTATGGTTCCTTTAGTACGGGTGGTAGCTTTGGGGGCGAAAGCCTAGCTCAAGCCGATCCCGAGATTATTGGATTAGGGGGAAAGCTCAGTGGGGTAAAAGACAAACTTGATGTCGAACCTGCTCATTTATTTATGGGTAATAGCTCAAAGGGGCGAAAGCCTAACTAGATATCATCCCAAGATTTATTGGATCAGGGGGGAAGCTCAGTGGGGCAAAAGCCTGGCTTGATGCCGAACCTGACAGGGGGTAGCCCAAAGGGGTGAAAACCTAACTAGGGCCGAACCTGCTTTATTGATTTATGGTATATTATATATATTTATGGTTATATATTGACGATTATATATTTATGGTTATATATTGATGGTTATATATTGACTGTTATATATATATATTGACGGTATTATATATTGACAGTAACGTACATAAAGCAAAGAAAGTAATAAAAGCAATGTACATGGTCCCACACATATACAATGGTGGTTTATCAATATTGTCCACTCTCTTGTATTCAATTCCATTGAAGTTATTATATGTTTCATACAGTTTCTTATAGCCTTACATACTCAGTACATTCTTCGTACTGACGTCCCTTGAGGGACTTACCTTACTTACTGCAGGCACAGGTGCTAGTAGACCTCCACAATAGGTTGCAGATTATCTATGGATTATTGGTGAGTTCCAGTTCGGTTTGGGGCTTTTCGAGTCATTATGTACATTTGTTTTGATATTGTATAAGGGATTGTATAAAGTGGGGACTTGTCCCGACTTTAGGATTGGTTATGTATCTGCTAGAGGCTTTTGTAGACGTTGTGGGTTGAATGAAGGAATGAAGGGATGTATGCTTTTGACATGGTGGCCCTAATGGCCAAGTTTCATAAATGTATATATCATATGTTTTCCATGACTTTCTCCATTGGTATGTTGTATTTATATGTGATAGAGTGTTGTTCAGTTAGTGACATGCATATGAGTGTACATGAATGAAGATTGGTTCCCTCAAGCCTTAATGGCTTCGGGTGCCAGTCCGCCCCGTTGGAATTCGAGGCGTGACAGCTACTATGTGCTGAACTTGAACCAGAACTGATAAATAAGCTAAAATTAGTAGTGATCCAAGATTATAGCTTCTGTTAAGTCCAAATAGTCCCTAACTCCCAAGCCAGGTGACACGAGTTTTAGCCACTAAGTCTAAGTATATGGTTTTAAAGGCCAAATGCTACTCTACCAAGGTAACAGGGCTAGAAAGGGCCTATAAAACTAGCTAATTCATCCTAAGGCTCAATATTTAGTCTAAGGTATCGAATAAAGGTCTCTTAGGTCTACAGGAAGCTATTTTAAGTATTCTACCTAAATGTAACACCCCAAAAATCTGAGCTAAGATTAGAACCATGCTTCAAGTACTTGTAGAACAAAACTTCATGTTTTGGTAGTATTATAAGTGATTTATACTTGTATTAAGGCCATAATTAACTCCTAGATCATAGCCAAGTTGAAACCTTCCTTACCGATTGATATTTTGTGAGGAATCTTCCTATAATTAATTTCAAATGAGAATAACTCCTATAGTATGAAGTATTTTTTATATTAATACCCACAAAATTAAAGTTGTTTGATTCTTCTTTCCAAAGCATCCAATTTTGCCTTAATCTGAATCCGGATCTAAGAGTTATGGCCATTTTAGTGAAGTACTATCTAGCAGTGAGAACTTACGAATAGAAACCACGATCGTGGTTAGAAACCACGACGGTACAATGGTCTTGTCTGCATGAAATAGACTCAAAAACCTAAAAGTTGACAAGTATACCTTCCATCCACGATAGGAAACCACGACCATGGTTAGAAACTACAATCTTAGGCACGATCTGGACTCCTAAATATGATCTAGCTTGAACTTACAACCTACAAACCAAGGTACAATCATAGGGGGATCCCACGATCATACCAATGCTCGTATAATGAATTCCAGAGAAGCCTCAATCCAGGCTACCAACCACGACCACCACCCACGATCATAAGTCGATCCCACAATCGTGGGATAGCCCGTACATCTCTTTCTGCAGCTTTTTCAGTTACATTTTTTAAGAGGTATTCTAGTATTTTCACACTCATTAGACCCCTAAAATATGTTGTTTAATATATCACAAAGTTGAATTATAAGCCTAAGTTTACCCTAAGTCCCTCATTACACAAAAATTAAGTCGACACTTAAAGAGAAAACAAAAAAAGAGGCAATTTCTCTTCTCCAACGCATAACTAGAGTTCATCTTCTTCAATCTCCATATTCAAGGGTTTCACCAAGGTTTTAATCTCCAGGTATGTGGTATTTCATCAGTGGGTATCCTTTTATCTATTGAGTCCCAAAATACATTCAGTTCCTCAGTAAATTTATGCTCTCAAAAAATTTGGGTTTTCATAAAGCCATGATTCGTCTTGTACTTCAGTTCCCCATAACTAGTAAACTATAAATACATGTTTCTCCATGAAATTCAGTACATTGATAGTATCATGTCCATGAACTCTAAGTACAATGATATTCCATAACTTTTTGGCCTGTATTATGTAATTTCATATTCCATTCATATCATAGAAGTTGTCTTGAATAGTTGCATTCTTCAGAGATAGTGGGTTATGAACACCCAATGACCTAGGATAGCATGCATTATTAATTTAAACACTCATTTCTTCAAGCTTACATGGTTTAGGATACTTTTAGATAGAGGGTTTGTTACTCAGTCTTAGTTTATCCGTACCTTCAGTGTTACTGACCTGCTGAGTAGTTTTAGATAAAGTATATTCTAAATGGTGTTTTCATATAAATTCACCCTACTAGACTATTAACATCTCCATGAGTCAGAATTCAGGGCTCAGGTCCAGCTTTATAATTTCCTTCCAAATCTTAATCCTCATATGTTTCCTTTATGCATTTACTCCAGCCATCTCATGTCCACCATAAAATATACACATCTCATAATTCAGAAATATATGATCTATATATATACACACACTCATGTCATAGTCAGGATCTTCGGCTCATATCAGTAAGACGCATAACATGTATGACATCAAGTTATGCCATCAATGCTTTGAACAATTTACCCAAAAGTAAGGTTCCCGATTAGTATGGTATTCAGAATGCCGTCAATAATCGTGGATTAGTTTCTTTATAAAAGCAAAGTTCACTAGTAGTATGATTGTCAGGTATGGCATCCAAGATTATCTCAGGTTGACATCCATATATGTCATCTCAGGTTGACATCCAAGTATGTCATCTCATCGAGCTATCAATTATGTTCAGTTAGGAGTAGTACTTAGCACCGATTTGGTCTAGGGTTCAGTAAAAATCCTAGTCCTAGAATTTTGTGCCACCATAGGTTTATTTATACCATATCAAATTAGCTCAGCCTTTATACCCTGGCGAAGTATATTGGGCCCTCTTTGATAAGGATTATACATCGAACTCTATGTTTAGCTCACATGGTTATATGTCAGTTAATAGTATCTCCCACAGTCTCACACTTTGGTATTTGCATGACCCTCAGTTCAGTCTATTTCACAGTATCTCCGTTATATCAAAATATTTATGAAATTAGTATTTGTGATTATTCAGATAGGTCTTTGCATCTTAGTATACCTCAGTAATATGTAATTGGATTAAATATTCTACCATTATTACATCAGTTTGTACACCTCTTATGATATTCAGAATGTCCTTGTACTCCTATAATTCGGACTTAGATATTGCATAACCTTGTACTCAGTTTATTCAGTATATTACTATTGTTCAGTTACATGTTTACGCACTTGGACATTTTATTCACTTGGAAATTGCATCAGTTTACACTCCTCATTCCATTTTTAGTTCATTTTCTCATGATCAGGATACATAGTGTAGTGCATATCTCACATGCTCAGTACATTCAAAGTACAGATCACATACTTTATTTTGTACTATGTTGTCTTATAATATAGGTTCTGACGTTCAGCCTCTGGATTGCGCATAGTATGATATCCTACTACATCATCAGTAGCACTTTGGGGAGTCCTCATCATTTGAGGAATAGTTATCAGAATTTTTCATTTATGCCTTTTTAGTTTTCAAACAGTTAGAGTTAGCTGGGGGCTTGTCCCAGCAATTCATCTTAGTAGAGGCTTTCAGACATACAGTTAGATGTTCAGCTTTTTGGTTTTAGACTAAGATATTATTGTTGGTTTTGATTATTATTTCATGACTCAGTTCAGCTTTTGCACTATTTTTCTTAGTTACTTTAGTTTTATTAATGTCATGCCAGGACATGGGTTAGCTTGGGGTCACTTGTGACTCTAAGCACCATGTTATGACTTGGGGGTAGTCTCGAGTTGTGACAAACTTTGTATTAGAGCATCGGGTTTAAAGTATCCTAAGGTATCTGAAAGTTGTGTTACATAGAGTCTTATTCATGGGTGTAAAGTGCGTCACACTTATGAGTGAGAGGCTATGAAATATTTCAAGAAAAAGTTTCACTTATTTCATGATTATATTGTACGATGGAGTTTAACTCTATTCATCCTTCTAACTCATGCCTTACGTGTTTCAGAATATATCTCCTCAAAAATAGATGAGTTAGAAAAGTGATCAGAATAGAAACACTCTCACACCAGTCGATCAATCTACAAGTGCCGATATATCTAATGCAGAGTTTTTTTATGCTATCCTATTATTAGCTCGAGCTATGACCGCTCAATTAAATTAGTAGGCAGCAGTCCCTACAAATCCTATTAGTAAGAAGAGAAAAAGGGAGAGAAAGAGGGTCTTATCAGGGAATAATAGCTCTAACCGTTAGAAGATCTCTAGTTGGAACCAATTTTCTTTTCTGCAAAGGTCATTAGGTTCAACAAATCATCTAGTAATTTGTATCTAGTCCCCAGGCCTCATTATAATTAGAAGAGGGGAGCATCTGGATCTATTCCTCAAAAAAATGTGGTAAGGGAAAAATCCTACCCCACTTACAGAAAGTGTGGCAAGAACCATATAAGAGAGTGTAGGGAAGGCTATAAAGGTTGTTGTGGCTGTAGAAAGCTAGGCCACAGGTTGAGATATTATCATGTAGCTTCAATGAAGGGAAGAGAGGTTCATCAATAGGCTCAGCCTACTTTCTCCATAGCCCCTCAAGGTCACCCAAATCAGCAGGGTGCCTCTCCTAGCGCAGGCTATGGTCAGCACTTAACTCAATCCCATTAATCTTCCAGCCAGCCGAATCAGGGTGGTTCACTTAAGGCCCAGTCGGGTATATTTCTGGATATTCTCCTCCATGCATTTATAGTCCTCATACCCTTATCCTCCTAATATGGTTAATAGTTACAGTTTAGAACACAGTTGTAATGGTGCAAAGTAGCAGTAAGGCAGACAATAGAAAGAGAGATATTCTTAGCTAGTATGAGAAAGTGCATGATCAGAATAGATCCTAAAGTGGTATGTCTTGATCGTTTGAGTGAGTTTGTTAGAGAGTAATGAGAAAGAAGACTTACAAACTCAATGTGGTGACTTTGATATAAGGGAGAGATACTAGAGTGTAGAACCCATTAGGTTTTGGAGATTTAAGTAGTAGTGTTAGCAAGTTTTAGAATAGAGTTAGTTGGAGGTAGAGACCCACTCTTATCATACACTATTCAGTATACTTATGTCATCACGACACTTTACTCCTGCCTATTATTATTTCGATGTACGTACTTTATTCGTATGTATGTCTATTCTCAGTTGCTAGTATACAGAGTAATATTCTCGCTCAGAAATCCAAATCATTCTCCATGAACCCATGAACATCAGTCTCATACCATATAGCTTATGACTCATGCACCCATGATTTCCCAGCATGCTAAAGCTCGCATACTCATAATACATTCTCAACGATTAGTGAAATCACCATATGCCAGGTATATTCTCAGGCCAAACTTCTTGAACAAGCTCATTTATATTATAATGTACTCCTCAAACCCTTATTGAGTGTCAAGGGTTATGAAAGTCTTCAAGTCATGATTCTGTAGTACCCCTCTTACTCTAGATCTTCCTAGTAGAGTCTCTGTGAATTTTAGTATACTTTGGTAGTAGGGTTGGTGACAGACCAATTTTGAAGTTATCAGTCGTGTTGCTAAAAGCATAGTATTCCTATTATTTCTTTTGGCCCTAGATACTTTTTCTTCATGCTATAAAATTTTAGGGTAAAGGTGTCTCATGGTTAAATCTATATCATTCTCTTTTCCTATGAACTCAGATCAGCAGACCAGGATGGTAAAATCATGTCAAAACTTCCCCAGTTGGATGTAATGCTCAGACTATACTCATGATTCCTTTCCCTAGAATTAACTAGAATTCTTAACAAAGAGAGTTGGAAGGGACAAAGCTCTTTTGTTAATGACTATCAGAAACTTCATATCAGTATCCATTGCATCATAGTTCCATGTGCATGTTTTAGACATGAATAATTCAGTGAGTTCTAAATTCTCGGTATGGATCAGTCCGTTTAGCAATTAGTTCAGTTCAGAGATCAGGCGAATAATACTAGCGACTTCCTCTTTTTCCTGCTAGCCATACTCTCTTAGGTCCATGTCTGTGCTTATTCCCTGCGAGCTTTTTTGTACATTCATAATGTATGTAAATACAGTTGAGACTTATTCTCAACCTAAAGCCAGTCCAAGGTAGCATTTTCTTCCCTATTACTTTCTTTACTCTCGTGTCTCTTAGAAACTCCCATGTCATAACATGCATTCATGAGTCCAGCTCAGTCCATGTTTCAGTAAAGAATCAATTATCATATTAGTATTCAGCTCCAACCAACTCAATGTTGGGATTGTAGCTCTTTCCCTATTCTCTCAGCTAAGTAGTGTTCATTCGGGGATGAATGATCCCAAGGGGGAGATATTGTAACACCCCAAAAATTTGAGCCAAGATTAGAACCATGCTTCAAGTACTTGTAGAACCAAAATTCATGTTTTGGTAGTATTATAAGTGATTTAGACTTGTATTAAGGACATAAGTAACTCCTAGCTCATAGCCAAGTTGAAACCTTCCTTACCGATTGATTTCTTGTGAGGAATATTCCTATAGTCAACTTCAAATAAGCATAACTCCTAGATTCTAAAGTATTTTTTAGCTCAATACAAACCAAATGAAATGTATTTGAGTCTTCTTTCAACTCATCTCATTTTGCCTTAATCCAAGTTCGGAGTTAAGAGTTATCGACATTTTAGTGAAGCACTTTGTAACACCCCGTACCTTTCCAACCCTACTTGACGATGTTGAACAATGTTTACTTAGGTGTCGAGAGCCATAAGTATGTATTTTGGTAATGTTATTGATGAGATAATTAATATTGGGCCTAGTAAATGTGATAAGACCTTCAGAGGAGGTGTATTATGACTTCGTGGAGCATTTGTAGGGTTAAAAATGAGGCTTGGAGGACCTCCAAACAAAGGATATTAAAGGTAAGAAGTAAGTTAAAGAATAGAACTTGAAGTATCTAACCAAATCCGCAAAGAAAAGTCGAAGAACAAAAATTTTCAAAAAAATATAGACCAGGGGTGCCAGAGGGCATGCCAGGCTGCTTTTTGCCCAAAATTTTTGGGCATAGGCAGCAAGGTGGCGCGCCCAGGGGCGTGCTAGGCTGCTTGTGCACACCTCTCAAATGTTGGAAATTTTTTTAAGTCCCAAGGGTGCCTGGGGACGTACCGGGCCGCTTTTTGCCACATTTCTTCTCCAACCACGAGCCTATACATGGAATGATTGAAGTATTATATTGGTATTCCAATTTAGTAAAATTATTCGTGGACGAAGTTGGCATCCAAATTACGTTTTTACCCTTTATGTTCGAAATGAGCCATGATTAGCTAGAATCACTTGTTTTTGGGATTGAGGCTACGAATATAAATTACGTGAGTGGGAATATTGTCGTAACACGTATGAAATGATTTAAACATGAGAAATTATTGATTTTATTGGATTAAGTGAATTGGGCTCAATGAAGGCCCAAAATGAGGCAAAAGACATGGGCCAAATGGGTCAAATGACCCATTCTTCCATTGACCAAGCCAAACATAGCATTTAATGCTAAAGAATGGATAAGTATGACTTGAGGGCTATATAAAGGGCCAAAAATCAGATTTTTATAACACAAAATTCTCATACCAAATCTAGAAATTTCCACAAGCCTTTTCTCTCAACTTCAAACCCTAAGACACTTCTTTGGACAAGATCACTCATTTGCAAGTTTGGGTAAGTGATTATTCTTATGGATTAATATATTATATGCATGGGAGAGCATGTAGATCTTGATGGTTATGTCTAAAAGTGTAAGTGGTGCACTTTTGTATTTTTGTAAAAGATGTGTCATTTTTGTGAATTGAACTTGAAAAGTGACTTGTGGTCTTGATGAAAGTGCATGATATGGATGAAATATCAATATGTATGGTGTGATTATGTTTCTAAACTTTTTATTTTTCTATAAGTGTAAATTATGGGATTTTGGCCGATATGTTGTTGTGAGGTGTATTGAGGTGACTTGATGGAATCATTGTGATATCGTGGTGATGGAGAAGTGTAAAGTATGAACTTGGTGTGACATGCTAGTGGTTTGTGACGTATTGGTCAATGTTGGGCATGTTGGGGTATTGTTGACATGACAATGCCGTAAATGGTATTGTAAAGGTTGAAATGACATTATACGGCAGTCATATAGCTCATTATCGTCTTATACACTTGTAAGGTAGTTGATTGTTAATGTAAGCTCCGTTATGTAATTGTGTTGTAGAGTGAAATATAAGGAAGGAGCTGGACTATTGTGTTCACGTATAGGATTGAGTGTTCATATTGAGAAGATAAGGTATGTAAGGTTACTCTTTTCGTATCCTTCTGCAGCACATAGTGTTCACATAGACATTGTACTTGTTCCATTCCGAAATGTCCTAAGGTATCCTATATCCGATTATCAATTGTTATTATCACATGTTTCTTACTCATTGATCCATTGTAATTCACATGTCTCATGTTCATTGACTAACGTTCCAAAGGCCCAAAAAAGTTATGTTCCAAAGTTCCAATAGGGTTTATACACATGTCTATTATTCATTGATTATTGTTCCAATGTTTCCAATAATGTTATGTTCCTAATAATGTCATGATTCCAATAATGCATGACTATCATTGTATTAATCTCTAAAGTAAAGAATGAAGTAATGCATATATGGTTAATGATTAAGTATGGGTGGTAGCTTTGGGGGCATAAGCCTAGCTCAAGCCGATCCCGAGATTGTTGGATCAGGGGGTAGTCCAAGAGGTATAAGCCTTGCTCGGACCGATCCTGACAGGGGGTAGCTCTAGAGGTAATAACCTAGCTTGAGCTGAACCTGATATGTTGGTTTATGGGTGGTAGCTCTAGAGGTAATAACCTAGCTCGAGTCGAGCCCGATGTATTGATTTATGGGTGGTAGCTCTAGAGGCATAAGCCTAGCTCGAGTCGATCCCAACATAACGTTATGTTATGTTAAGACCCACTGATCAGTCGGGGCCTGGGTACATAGTGACACAAGTGATGATGAACAAACATAGAAGTAAAGAAGTGAAGAAAGTAATGAAAGCAATACACATGGTTCCCAACATATAGAATGGTGACGTATTCATATTGATTATTCAATTGTACTTGAGTTCATTGATGTATTTACGTATCATACAGTTTTCTGTGAGCCTTACATACTCAGTACATTCTTCGTACTGACCCCCCTTGGGGGACTTACTTTACATGATGCAGGTGCAGGTACTAGTAGACCTCCACAGTAGGTTGCCAGTTATTTACGGATCTTTGGTGAGCCCCAGTTGGTTTGGGACTTTCCAAGTCATAGTTGTACATGTGTTTTGGTGTTGTACATGTTGTATAAAGTAGGGACTTGTCCCGACTTTCAGTTGGTCTTGTAAATGCATCTGTTAGGGGCTATTGTAGACATATGTGGGTGTGTGAATGTAAGAGATGTATGTCTATTTTGACTTGATAGCCCTAACGACCAAGTTTCACATATGTATGTATCACATGTTCCATAATTTCCGCTATTAGCATCTTATATCTCTATACGTGATGGTGTTCTTTCTTATGGTATGCAAATGAATAGACAAGAGCAAAGATTGGTTCTCTCGGGCCTTATCAGCTTCGGGTGCCAGTCCACCCCATTGGGATACAGGGCGTGACAAAAGTGGTATCAGAGCAGGTCGTTCTAAGGGTGTCTATAAAGCCGTGTCTGAGTAGAGTCTTACTTATCGATATGTTGTGCACCACATTTATAAGTAGAAGGCTACGGGGCATTTAGGATGTTGTTTCTTTTCTTCACTTCTAGATCGTGCAATAGAGCCAATGTGGTAAGTGGAATCGTATCTAACCATTGGAATTGATTTTCTTTGTTATAGTAAAATGCCAATGAAAAGAAGAGGTAGAGGCAAAGGTAAGCAGGTAGATATGCTTGCCAGTGAAGGAATGAGTAAATCACCACCTGACCAAGCTAGTCAAGGTGGAGCAAATACTGAAATTGCATCACGGTCTTCTTCTACTTTTCCAGTTCCGAAAGAGCCAATCGGTAGAGAAGTACCCATAGAACAACCAATGAATTCCACAGACCAGGATTTATGAAATGCGGTACATATGTTGACTCAGTTAGTTGCAGCACAAAGTCAAGGACGAGCTAGTCCAACGACAAATGAGGATGATGCGGCTAAGGTGGCGAGTCGTAGAACACAGGATTTTCTGAAATTGGACCCTCCTATATTCACTGGGTCAGATCCAAAAGCAGATCCACAGGACTTCGTGGATCAAATCCAGAGGGCTCTAGAAGTTATGCACGTGACTGGTGTTGAAACAGTTGAACTGGTGGCTTATAGATTAAAAGGTGAAGCTATATTGTGGTATGAAGATTGGAAAAGATCGAGGGGTATTGATGCACTTCCAGCTGGTTGGGAAGAATTTAAAATGGATTCCTTGATCACTACCTTCCCTATGAGATTCGGGAGGCACGTGCAGATCATTTTGTAAATCTCCGTCAAGGAAATCTGAGCGTTAGAGAATACAGTTTGCAGTTTAATTCCTTGGCTCGGTATGCTCCAAATGTGGTGGCTACAATGACAGACAGAGTCCATCGATATATGGACAGATTGGAGCCATATCTGGTAAGGGACTGCACCATTGCTACCTTGAACAAAGATATGGACATAGCCAGAATACAGGCCTTCACCCAGAAAATGGAAGATCAAAGACAGAGAAGAAGGGTACTTGAATTTGACAGAGGACAGTCCAAAAGAGCTATACCTATGGGACAGTCTATGGTGTCCCAGGGTGATAATCGAAAAACTACGAAAACTAGAATTTAACTAAGAACCGAAAAGATAATCAATAGATAGATGAAAAATTAGACACAAGTAGATGAGTATTCAAGAACAATAGGATATATTAAACCCTAGAACCCCCGAATTACATTCACCAACTACACCTAACTCTTACGGTGACCAAGAGGGAATCAGAACGCCCTCAAAACCGCGCGTTACTAAGCAAACCTTCAACAAATGCTTATCAAAAACTCTCTCAAGAGATTTGTTCATCAATATTCAAGAAAAAACTAAGGAAAAATAAAGCATGGTTTGGGTATTTATACCCATGGGTCATTTATTACATAATTGGGCCCAAAAGTGACCCATTCCTTTAAAATTGGCTTGGCAGCCAAAATAGTCCACCTGCCCACGCAGATGGGCACCTGCGCCCGTAGGTCAAGGATGCAGGTGGCACTGCCCACCATCTGCGCGTGCATGTGGCTCACCTGCGGGCGCAGGTGAGCTTTCTTAGGCGCTCCATGTGCCATTTTGCCCTCCTTGGCTTCCGTTTGACCCCTCCAAGGCCCCTTGATCCTCTTTAGATGCAATCACCACCACGTAGAACCCCTTTGATGGTAGCAGGATGCCGTCAAGTACCTCTCATTTCATGAACATTCCTTGAAGCACTTGGAGTTCTCGTGCTTGACTTCTAGTGAACGGCTTGGACCGGATTTGGATTGTATCATCCTCTCCATATTGAGAAGAATTTGACCTCAAATTCTCATCCTTTATCATATCAAAGGGTGAAAGATCGCACACATTAAATGTGTTGTGCACTTGATACTCCGGTGGGAGGTCAACCTTGTAAGCATTATCATTTATCCGCTCAAGTACTTGGAATGGGCCATCACCTAGAGGCATCAATTTAACTTTCCTTTGGGTTGGTAACCGGTCCTTCCGAAGATGTACCCATACCCAATCGCCCGGTTTAAGTACAAGTCTTCTTCTCTCTTTGTTCACTCTCTTGGCTATTGCTTGATTCTTTTTCTCAAGGTGAAGCCTCACTTTCTCATGCATCTTCTTCATTACTTCTGCTCTTTTTCTCCCATCTAAGCTAATCACAAAATCACTAGACAAAGGGGTGAGATCTAAGGGGGTTAGGGGGTTAAAACCATAAACACATTCAAAGGGAGTCATACCAATAGTCGAGTGAATAACACGATTGTAAGCAAATTCGACTAAGGGTAAGTGATCCTCCCAAGAGGCCATTTTCCCTTTAACCATGGTCCGGAGCATAGAACCCAAGGTCCTATTCACAACCTCGGTTTGACCATTAGTTTGTGGGTGGCAAGATGTTGATAAAAGTAACTTGGTGCCAAGCCTACCCTACAATGACCTCCAAAAGTGACTAAGGAATTTAGAGTCCCTATCACTAACAATGGTCCAGGGAATTTCGTGTAGCTTGACAACATGTTCTATAAACAAGGATGCCACATTGGACGCATCATCACACTTGTGACACGGAATAAAATGATCCATTTTTGAGAATCGATCAACCACAAAAAGATACTATCTCTTCCCCTCCTTGTCCTAGGCAATCCCAATACAAAATCCATAGATATGTCTATCTATGGATGGAGGGGAGTGGAAAGTGGGGTATATAACCCTTGAGGGAGAAGTCGTGACTTTGCACTTCTGCAATCCATACATTGACCACAAATTCTCGCAACATCATGACGCATTTTGGGCCAATAGAATTGTTCCTCTAGGATTCCAAGGGTCTTGTCAATTCCAAAGTGACCCATCATACCTCTATCGTGTGCCTCTCTTAAAACAACTCTCTCCAATAGCTAGAGAGAACACACAACCTCTTTCCCTTGAATAGGAATCCATCAAATTTTGAGTAGGGTATAGAGGTTCTATCCCTAAGCCATTTTTCCCTTTCCCATTCCTCACAATCCTTAAAGATTTGAGCAAATTTGGGGTCCTCGGGATACAATGTCTTCAAGTATTCAAACCCAATCAATTTAGGAGACAAAGTACTAAGTAACACATGTTTTCGGGACAAGGCATCGGCCACAATGTTCTCCTTCCCCTTTTTGTATTGGATTATGTAAGGGAAAGTTTCTAAGAACTCAATCCACTTGGCATGCCGCTTGTTCAACTTGTCTTGGGCCCTAAGGTGTTTCAAAGATTCATGGTCGGTTCGAATCACAAATTCCTTAGGCCACAAGTAGTGTTGCCAATTGCCCAAAGCTCTAATCAAGGCATACAACTCAAGATCATACGTAGAGTAGTTCAAGGTTGCTCCTTTGAGGTTTTCACTAAAGTAGGCAATGGGCTTTTGGTCTTGCATTAGGATGGCTCCAATGCCTACCTTGCTAGCATCACATTCGACTTCAAACATTTTTCCAAAGTCGGGCAATTGCAACAAAGGGGCAGAGCTAAACATTATTTTCAAGGTTTCAAATGCCTTTGCTTGCTCGTCTCCCCACTTAAAGGGCTTATCCTTTCGGATTACCTCGGTTAATGGGGCGGCTATGGTACTAAACCCTTTGACAAACCTTCTATAGAAACTATCCAATCCATGAAAACTTCTCACATCACCAATGGATTATGTAGTTGGCAAATTTCTTATAGCGTCTATCTTAGATTCATCCACTTCAACACCCCGGGAGCTTACAAAAAAAAAAAAAGGCAACCTCATCAACACAAAAGGAGCATTTCTCGAGATTAGCAAATAATTGCTCCTTTCTAAGCACATCAAAAGCACATTTCAAGTGCTTAGCATGGTCATCTATGGACTTGCTATAGACTAAGATATCATCAAAGTATACCACAACAAACTTCCCTATAAACGGTTTCATCACATGGTTCATTAACTGCATAAAAGTACTAGGAGCGTTGGTGAGTCCAAATGGTATAACCATTCATTCATAGAGACCAAACTTGGTCTTGAAGGCGGTTTTCCATTCATCACTGGGGCTCATCCGAATTTGATGGTACCCACTCCTAATATCAATCTTTGAAAACACATAAGAACCATCCAATTCATCTAACATATCATCCAATCTAGGGATAGGGTGGCGATACTTTATCGTGATCTTTTTGATGGCCCGGCAATCAACACACATGTGCCAAGTTCCATATTTCTTTGGCACCAATAGTACCGGAACAGCACATGGGCTCATGCTTTCTTTGATATATCCCTTGTTGAGAAGTTCCTCAACTTGTCTTTGAAGCTCTTTGGTATCCGTTGGGTTACTTCTATAAGCCGGCTTGTTAGGCAATTGTGAGCCTGGCACGAAGTCTATTTGATGCTCAATTCCCCAAAGTGGGGGTAACCCTTATGGTATCTTCTTTGGAAACACATCTTCGAATTCCTGCAAAACAAGAGAAATAGAATGGGGAATAGGAGAAGTAGAGTGGTTAGCATGAAAGGCATGGGCCAAAAGGAGGATGGGTTTCTCATCATTAGCCTCATTAAACAAGTCCTTGTTCCTTTCCAACATCACCATTTGGGTCTTTCCCTTCAACTTCCTCCTCTCTTTTGCTTCATCACTCTCCTCTTCTTCTTGGGGTTCTTCCTTCCCTTCTTTACTACCCTTCTCCTTCAACTCCCTCATTCTTTGATGTACCTCACTCACTTGTGATGGTAGAAGAGGGAAGGGTAAACTTTTGACCATTCAACCTCAAGATAATACTGGTTGGTCCTTCCATTATGTTTGGTTGAACGATCGTATTGCCATGGTCTTCCAAGCAAAATATGACACGCTTACATGGGAATGACATCACATAGTGTTTCATCATGGTAATTCCCAATATTGAATAGGATCACAACTTGCCTAGTCACTTTTAATTCTCCACACTCGTTTAACCATTGGAGCTTGTACGGTGTGACATGCTTGGTTGTGGGTAACTTCAAGAAATTAACCATGGTGGCACTAGCTACATTTGGACAACTTCCACTATCGATGACCAATGACATATATTCTCTTTGATAAGACATTTAGTATGGAATAGATTTTCCCTTTGACTAGGGTTATCTATGGCCTTACTAATCATCACTCGTCTTACCACAAAGTTTGGGACCTCAAACTCTCCATCTTGAGGCCAAGCATCCTCATTTCCTTCCTCTACTTGCTCATTTTCTTCTAAATTCTCTCCTTCTTGGGCTTCTCCTTCACTATCACCTTCTTGTCCCACCTCTTCCCCAAGGTAAAATATCCATCCTTCTCTAAGTATCACGTTCCTCCGATTAGGACACTCATTTGCTTTGTGTCCCCAACCTTGGAATTTGAAGCATTGAAAACCTTTAGAATTAGGAGTTTGATACTTGTTACCTTCATTCCTTGGTGGGTACCTTGGAGTAGTCTTCTCAATGGGCTTCTTGTCATAAGACTTGTTGATGTCCTTATTCTTGTTCCATCCCGAAGAAGGTTGGGCTACCTCTTTGCTCTTACTCCATGGATTAGTGGACGAATACCCCTTGGGCTTGAACGATATCTGCTCCTTAATGTCTCTCTCAACTTCTAAGGCCGCTTGAAAGATTTCTTCTAAGGTAGCAAACTTATGGCAAGTCATGGATGAGGAGATTTCTTTGTTCAAACCAACCTTGAAACGGATGATGGAATGTTTCGCATTCTCTTGATATTCAAGTTTCAAGATCAATTGTTGAAACTCATCAAAGTAAGTTAAGACATTCTTGTTCCCTTGCCTTAGGTTGTACAACTTGGCAAGTAACTCATGTCTATACCTTTCCGGCACATACTTTCTCCTCATGAGAGCCTTCAACGCATCCCATGATGGTGGTTGCCCATTATTCAAGACATTTTCAAATTGCTTGGCATATTCCCACCATGTGATAGCAAATCCTTCGAATTGGGCTATGGCGTAGCAACTCTTCTTGTCATCGGTGAGATCATTGGCTTGAAAGATTCTTTCACAAGTAGACTCCCATGTTAAATAAGTTTCGGGATCACTCTCTCCTTTGAAAATTGGAAGACTAGTCTTGATTGAATTGATCCCATTATCTCGACCTCTGCTGCCACCCTGATTATCATTGTAATTCCATTGGTTCTCGCCTTGGAGACGATTCCCTAAGTTTCCTCTTCCATAAGGTGCCGGACCGAATCTTCCTCCTCGACCTCAAAAACCTCATTGAGGCAAGAATCTATTCCTCCAATACTCCGCATGTGCAGCCTCTTCATCATACTCTTCAAACTCAACTTGTGGATCCTCTTCTCCTCCTCCCTCAACTTGAATGGGCTGATTTTGGTTACGGGGTATTTGGTGTGGGGGATTTTGGTTTAGTGGAGCTTGGGGTGGAGGGTTTTGGTTTGGTGGTGCTTGAGGTTGAGGGTTTTGGTCACGGGGAATTTGGTCTTGTGGTCCTTCTTGATTGGTTTTGTTGAATTGAGGTTGTAGTGGACGGATGGGGTTTCGGTTATGTGGATAGTTAGTGGTTTGGGTTATGGGGTCTAATGTTTGTCTTGGTGGATTAAACATTTGATGGAATGTTTTCGGGGAGATAGTAGCGGATGTGTCTGGATCATGTCCACTAGAGGAGGCATGATAGTTTTGGGGGGTGCAGTTATTGGAGTTTAGACGACCCTCTATGTTGTTCATCCTAGTTGACATACTCCCTTGAAGTGTGGTCATTTGACCTCTTATCTCATTCATGTCTTGTCTCATACCCAAAATAACCGTCATTAAGGATTCCATGTTAACCTCTCCCGAAGAACCTTGCGCATCATCTTTCGGAGCCATTATACCTAGTAAAAAGAAACACTAAACACAAACAACAATTAAGTTAGCGTTAATTAAAGAACCTCACAACTCTACACACCTTTGTATGCCTCACGCTTGGGGTTCGCAAATGTTGAAGATTGGCTTATTCTCCGAGTGGTAGTTGAGGTGTCAATCATGTTCTCTTGATCGGATTGGATTTTTGTTTGAAAGACTCAAAAGAAATATTTACGGACTTGAGTCAAGAAGCAACGACGAAAGGAAAACTAGAAAAGCACAAAAAGAAATAGGACAAAGAAGGAAAACAAACTCAAGAACTAACCAACCAACTAAGTAGGTGAATTACTAGTGGTTAATTAGTTTTAGAATCGAGAATTAAGATTAGGATTCAATGAATTGAAACTAAAAGGATGGAACCTGAGCAAAACCGAATTTTAAGTGTTGAGATGCGTTTTGAATGACCTGTGCACGCAGCTTGTGACCTGCCCACGCAGGTGGACGAACGCAGGTGATAACAGAAACTGGGCAGGTGACCTGCGTTGGTCACCTGCGTCCGCAGATGGCCCTCCTGCTTGTGCAGGTGGGGCACAGATGAGGCTGTACAGTGCACCTGGAAATTCTGATTTCTCACCTCTCTGTGGGCCCACTTGGTTTCTCTTTCCTGGTACCTTCCCCTTTTGGAATATTCTTTGGTACTAACACTTTTTCTTGATTCTCTTGGCCCTCTTTTGGATCTAACAACACCTTTTGATGAATCTTCTTCTTGAAGATATGAAGATCCTCAAGAACACCAAAATTTAACCCTCACTCAAACGAACTCGGAATTTGACGAAATTTTAAACCCAAGCTTCTTTCAACCTTCCGAACACAATCCAAGTGATTTTAAACCTCAATTCCCAACCAAATTCTTCAGATTTTCAAACCCTCTTGCAATTATCTTCAAGCTCAAGAACACAAGTTCATCAATGGGGCTTTTCTCTAACTCACCTCAAATCAAGGATAAGGCTCAAGATTCCGACTCAAATAACACTAGAGAAAACAAATCTAATGTTGAAACAACAAGAAAGACTAAAAAACACAAAAAAGGTTTCAGGGGTTTTTGTAGATTTTTTTTTTTTTGACTTTCTAGATAACAAACCCAAGATTTAGAATCGTAAGAACGAATCTAATCTCGGCTCTGATACCAAATGATAACCGAAAAACTACGAAAACTATAATTTAACTAAGAACCGAAAAGATAATCAATAGATAGATGAAAAATTAGACACAAGTAGATGAGTATTAAAGAACAATAGGATATATTAAACCCTAGAACCCCCGAATTACATTCACCAACTACACCTAACTCTTACGGTGACCAAGAGGGAATCGGAACGCCCTCAAAACCATGCATTACTAAACAAACCTTCAACAAATGCTTACCAAAAACTCTCTCAAGAGATTTTTTCATCAATATTCAAGAAAAAACTAAGGAAAAATAAAGCATGGTTTGGGTATTTATATCCATGGGTCATTTATTACATAATTGGGCCCAAAAGTGACCCATTCCTTTAAAATTGGCTTGGCAGCCAAAATAGGCCACCTGCCCACGCAGATGGGCACCTGCGCCCGCAGGTGGCACTGCCCACTATCTGCGCGGGCATGTGGCTCACCTGCGGGCGCAGGTGAGCTTTCCTGGGCGCTCCATGTGCTATTTCGCCCTCCTTGGCTTCCGTTTGACCCCTCCAAGGCCCCTTGATCCTCTTTAGATGCAATCACCACCACGTAGCACCCCTTTGATGGTAGCAGGATTCCATCAAGTACCTCTCGTTTCATGAACATTCCTTGAAGCGCTTGGAGTTCTCGTGCTTGACTTCTAGGGAACGGTTTGGATCGGATTTTGATTGTATCACAGGGAGAATCTAGGCCTCGGATGTTTCCTAGACCGCCTAGACCATTATTCTCCTATTTCACAGCAGGCGCTCACTCTCAATTCAGAGGATTTAGAGGTGGTCAATCTGGGCAGAGTAGTGGAGTTCACGGATCACTGGCAGCAGGATTTCCTCGTCAGTAGTGTCAGCACTGCGGGCGTATTCATGTAGGTACATGCCGGTTGGGGACAAATGCTTGCTTTTGGTGCGGCATGGTGGGACACATGAAGAAAGAGTGTCCCCAGAGGAGCATGGGTGGTATAGCACAACCTGCGGGATCAGCTGTTGTGTCATCATCATTGGTTCCTTCTTTAGGTCGAGGTGTACAGTCAGCAGGTCTGGGGAGAGGTGCCAGAGGAGCAGCCAGTACTAATGGGGTCCAGAATCGCACTTATGCTCTAGTGGACCGACAGAATTCGGAGGCTTCTCCTGATGGCGTCACAGTACATTATCCATATTTTCATATAATGTATATGCATTGATTGACCTGGGTTCTACATTGTCCTATGTTACCCCATTGATTGCTGCTAAATTTGAAAGAATACCAGAATGTTTAGATAAGTCCATTGAAGTATCTACACCGGTCGGTGATTCTATTATTGCAAAAAGAGTGTATCGTAATTGTGTGGTAACTGTATGTGGCCATGATACATTGGCAGATCTTATTGAATTGAACATGGTGGATTTTGATGTCATAATGGGAATGGATTGGTTGGCTTCTTGTTATGCCACGGTAGATTGCCGGACTAAGAAGGTACATTTTCATTTTCCACAAAGAAATGTTCTTGAATGGAGAGGTGATGTAGGGGCACCAAGGGGGAAATTTATTTCCTATTTGAAAGCAAAGAAAATGATAGTGAAGGGGTATATATGTCATTTAGTCTGAGTGCATGATCTTGATGCAAAACTACTAACTCCTCAGTCAGTTCCAGTGGTCAATGAATTTCTCGATGTATTTCCTGACGATCTTCTAGGCTTACACCCAGAACGGGAAGTAGAGTTTGGCATTGATGTGATTCCAGGCACTCAGCCTATCTCTATTCCTCCGTATAGAATGGCTCCATCAGAATTGCGTGAATTGAAGGAGCAATTGAAAGATTTGCTGGACAAGGGCTTCATTAGGCCTAGTATGTCTCCATGGGGTGCACCGGTATTATTTGTACGGAAGAAAGATGGCACATTGAGAATGTGCATCGACTATAGACAATTGAATAAGGTAACGATCAAGAACAAATATCCCCTCCCCAGAATTGATAATTTGTTTGATCAGTTACAGGGTGCCAAGTGTTTTTCAAAGATCGACTTCAGGTCGGGTTACCATCAAGTCAGAGTTAGAGAAGAAGATGTACCCAAGACAGCTTTCCGAACACGGTATGGCCATTATGAATTTTTATATCATTTGGACTAACAAATGCACCAGCTGTGTTCATGGATTTGATGAATAGGGTGTTTAAGCCATTTCTAGAAGTGTTCGTGACAGTATTTATAGATTACATCCTGGTTTATTCAAGATCACCAGAGGACCATGCTAATCACTTACGGCAGGTGTTACAGATTCTCCGTGAGCGTAAGTTGTATGCAAAGTTCTCCAAGTGTGAGTTTTGGTTAAAATCCATCGCATTCTTGGGTCACATTGTGTCAGATGAAGGGATACAGGTTGATACATAGAAGATTGAAGCGGTGAAAAATTGGCCAAGACCTACGACACCTACAGAGATTCGTAGTTTTCTTGGATTGGCAGGTTATTATCGAAGATTTGTGGAAGATTTTTCCTCCATTGTTGCACCGTTAACAAAGCTTACACATAAGGCAGTTAAATTTTAGTGGAATGATGCGTGTGAGAAAAGCTTCCAAGAGTTGAAAGATAAATTAACCTCTACACCAGTTTTAGTACTTCCCGAAGGCACCAAAGGTTATGCAGTGTATTGTGATGCTTTCGGGGTTGGCCTCGGATGTGTATTGATGCAGCACGGTAATGTCATAGCATATGCCTCATGACAGTTGCGGCCACATGAGAAAAATTATCCCACACATGATCTTGAATTAGCAGCGGTGGTTTTTGCTTTAAAGATATGGCGTCATTATTTGTACGGAGTTCATGTTGATATCTATACTGATCACAAACTTTTGCAATATATCTTTAAGCAGAAGGTACTCAATTTAAGTCAACAAAGGTGGTTAGAGATCTTAAAAGACTATGATATTTATATTCTCTATCATCCAGGCAAAGCAAATATGGTAGCTGATGCATTGAGCCGCAAGGCAATGGGGGCCACTAGTGGTCAATTGATAGAAAAGCAGGATTTAGTCAAAGATTTACATCAATTAGCCAGTTTGGGGGTTCGTCTTCTTGAATCCTCAGATAATGGAATTATTGTACAAAATGCAGCGGAATCCTCCTTAATAGCTGAAGTGAAAGAGAATCAGTTTGCGGATTCTATGTTATTGCAGCTGAAAGAGAATGTACAATAGGGTATGACTGCGGCCTTCGATCTTACACTAGAAGGGGTACTTCAATGTCAAGAAAGATTATGTGTGCCGGATGTAGATGAGCTGAGGAAATGAATCATGACATAGGCGCATCACTCACGCTATTTTATTCATCCGGGTGCTACTAAAATGTACCATGATTTAAAAGAAGTGTATTGGTGGGGAAGTATGAAGAAGAACATTGCAGAATTTGTCGCTCAATGCCCGAATTGTCAACAAGTGAAAGTAGACCATCAAAAACCAGGGGGTTACATGCAATGTATCAATATTCCAGTCTGGAAATGGGATATGATTAATATGGACTTCATCACAGGTTTGCCTCGTACATTGCGGAAATTTGATTCTATATGGGTTATAGTTGACAGGCTTACCAAGTCAGCTCATTTCCTACCAGTCAAGACCACCTATACAGCTGAGGATTATGCAAGATTATATGTGAAAGAAATAGTGCGGTTATCTCCATTATATCAGACAGGGGAGCTCAGTTTACTGCATATTTTTGGAGATCTTTTCAGCAGAGTTTGGGTACACAGGTGAATCTGAGTACGGCTTTCCATCCTCAAACTGATGGACAATTTTTCTTCACAAATAGAATAGGATCACCCTAAGGCAAAAACACTCAGCCAGATAAAATGCTTAACCAAAAGATATTAAAGCTGAGAATTTAGCTCCTTTAGCTCGACAGGAGCCATATGGTAAGGTACCATAGAAATAGGTCGGGTGCTCAACTTAAGGTCAATAGAAAACTTAATGTCACTCTCTGAAGGAAGGCTAGGTAGGTTGGTAAAAAGACATTAGGAAAGTCACAAACTATAGGAACAGAATCAAGCAAAGACTGTCTGCACTAATATCATGAACATAAGCCAGGAATGACTCACAACTTCTAGATACCAGTCTCCTAGCCCGAACATATGAAATAATCCCCATTGGCACGCAGCTAAAAGAACCCTTCCATACAACCAGGGGTATGCCAGGCATGGCTAAGGTAACGGTCTTCGCAAACCAATCCAAGGCCCCATGATAGGGGGATAACCAGTCCATGCCCAGAATCACATCAAAATCTAACATATCAAGCACAACAAGGTCAGCCTGAGTATCATTCTCTCTAACGGTCATAATACATGATCTATAAACCCTATTCTCTACTAAAGAATCACCCATGGGAGTAGGTACACACAAAGATACAGTTATTGACTCCCAAGACAACTCTAACAGGGGTACATAATAAGATGAAACATATGAATATGTGGATCCAAGGTCAAATAAAGCAGAAGCTGGCTGACTGCATACTGAAATCATACATGTAATAACAACATCCAAAGACTCTAGCTCTGGTCTATCGGTTACATCCTATAAGTAACCCCATCTGCCTCCGGACTGGGCGCCTACCCGACCACCTGTCCTACCTGCCTGAGGACCTCCTATAGAACCCTGGGGACCACCCCTACGACCCTGTACACCACCCCTAGCTGGAGGCAGTATTGATCTGATTGACTAAGCACCCTAAACTGAAGGCTTAATTATACCACGCTGGGGACACTCTCTAGAGAAATGGCCGACTACACCACAATCATAACATGCCCTGGGACCCTACTCTGTCTAAAAGATCCAGCTAATCCATAATGGCTACCTCGCCTGAAGACCCTAATTGTACACCCCTCAAGGACGTACCACTGCTCTGACCCCTGTAGCCATTATAACCAGGCTAACCCTCATCAGAAATTTGAAGTGCTGCCTGAACGGGGAAGCTACCCTGAAACCCTCTACCTCTAAATTGTGAGTTGTTGTTGCTCCCACTATAACTACTCTGCTGACGCGGACTCTTATCGCTGCCCCCTTGGGCATAGTGATGCATCTCCTCTATTGTTTGGGCATAATCAAAAATATCCATAAAAGATCTACCCACAGCAACTAAACTCTGAGTAGCCATGCAAAGAGGAAGTCTCAGTCACCTAACAAAGCACTGAATGTGCTCATACAAGGTAGGTAGGATCATAGTAGCATGTCTAGACAACTCATGAAACCTCACCTCGTACTCAACAACCATCACAGAACCCTGCTCTAAGCTTGTAAATTGATCCCTCAGATGCCCACGCAGGCTACGAGGCATATACTTCTCCAATAAAGCCTTGGAGAACTAAGTCCATGCCATAAGTGGAGATTTAACTGGCCTGGAGCCCATATAACCGCTCCTCTACTGCTTGGCTGCCTCATCAAACTATAAGGTGGTATAATCCACACCAAGTGACACTAGTAGGACCAAATTATAGAGCCTCTCCTCGCAGCAAGTTAGAAACTCAAAAGCACCATCACCTGGGGCCTCTGCAAATCTAGGTGGAGCCAATCTCAAAAATCATCCCAACATATTCTGCTCCTCTACAAACATAACTGGCCGAGTTGTTGCTGGCTGAGGGACTATCAATGCTGGCAAGATCTCTACACTGGGAAACACAGCAGTAGGCTGTGCTCCAAAACAAAAACCACATTGGGTTGGGCCCCATCTGTCGGTGGACCACCTACTAGCCCTAATAGTTATACCAAAGCATATTTGAGAATCGAGGAAGATGTAAACCTCGATGGGGCCTGGGTTGCCCCTATCCCATATACTGCTGGGGTAGCAGAACCTCTAGAGCTACCTCTGTCTTGGGAGCAATAATAGGGTCTGGTGAAGGCTCTCTGTCCTGACCCCTAGATGGTGCTGCAGCTCTAGCCTGGCCTCGACCTTTGGGTCAACCTCGGCCTCTAACAGATGCTCTGGATGCAGGCTCAAGGTCCATATCCCAGGTCGTCGTAGCCCACATCCTATCCATCTGAGAAAGAGTGAAACAAATGAGAATTTAAGAGCCAATATATACTCAATGCATGAAAATGATCCAAAAAGATAAGATTTTCCTAAGAATATCCTATAGCCTCTCGAAGATAAGATATGTACGTCATTGTACCGATCTGTAGGACTCTACTAGACACTTGTTCTTGTATCAACAATACCGGTGAACCTAGGCTTTGATACCAAACTATCACGACCTAATTTCTTGGGTCATGATGGCACCTACTTTAAACCACGAGTAGGTAAGCCAAGCCACATCCTGAAATAACATGTAATAGCCTGTAACACCCCGTACCTTCCCGACCCTACTTTCCAACCTTGAACCATGTTTAACCTAGGTTCGAGAGCAATAAGTACGTATTTTGCATTATTACTGATGGAACATTGGATATTGTGCTAGTAAAATGTGATTAGACCTTTGTAATAGGTGTTTGTGACCTTGTGGAGCATTTGTGGGGTGAAAAGTGAGGTTTAAGGGACATCCAATCAAAGGATCTTAAAGATAAGAGCCAAGAAAAAGGTTGGGACTTGAAAGATTCAACCAAATCTGCAAAGAAAAGTCAAAATCAAAAATTTAGCATGGGGCGCTGCAGGTGGCGTGCCAGGCCACTTCTGGCCGAATTTTTTTTGGCACAGGCAGAAAGGGGGCGCGCCCAGGGGCGTGCCAGGCCGCTCCTGATCACCTTTCTAGAGCTGAAATTTTTCTAAGTCTCTAGGGCGCCCGGGAGCGTGCCGGGGTGCTTTTTGCCAGATTTCTTCTACGATTATTAGTCTATAAAGAGGACTTTTGGGTTATGGTATCATTATTCCATCATATTAGGACTACTCTTGAGCAAGTTTGGCATCCGAGTTGGGATTAATTCTTGTCACAAGTGTTTTATCAAATTATGTTCAACTAAGCCATGAGTGGCTAGAATTTCTCATTTTTGAGATTGAGGCTACGAACATGAATCTCGTGAGTTGAATATTGTTGTGACATTGATGGAATTATTTAAACATGAGATAATTGGAGTATTACACATTGAAATTGGTGGGCTAAGTTAATATGTGTTAATGGGCTCAATTTGAGGCCCAAAATGGAATAAAATGCATGGCCCAAAGAGCAAATGACCCATTCTTCCAATTTGACTAAGTAAAACATGGCATTTAATGCCAAGAAGTGGCTAAGGATGACTTGAGGGGTTATATAAAGGAAAAAATCAGATTTTTATTCCAACAATCACACATGCCATTTTCTAGATATTTCCAAAACATTTCTCTATTTTCCAAACCCTAAGGCAACCATTTTCTTTGGACACTTTGGACAAGATCATCACCTTGCAAGTTTGGGTAAGTGTTTATTCTTGTGATTTAAAATATTATATACATGAGAGATGGTGTAGATCATGATGGTTATGTTGAAAAGGTTGAATAGGGCACTTTTGCTTTTTGTTAAAAGATGTGCCATCTTTATGATTTAAACTTGAAAGGAGACATGGGGTTTTGATGAAAGTGCATGGTATGGATGAAAAATCAACATGTATGGTGTGGTTATGTTCCTTAACTTGTTATTTATCTATGAGTATAAATTGTGGGATTGTTGTCGATATGTTGTTATGAAGTGTATTGAGGTGACTTGATGGAGTAATTGTGATGTTGTGTTGATGGAGAAGTGTAAAGTATGAACTTGGTGTGACATGCTATGGGTTTATGATGTATTGGTCAATATATGGAATGTTGTGGTATTGATGGTATGATAATTTCATAAATGGTATTGTCAAGGGGGAAATGACGTTATAAGGCAATTATGTAACTCATTGTCGTTTTATGCACTTGTAAGGTAGTTGGTTGTTAACGTAAGCTCCGTTACGTACTTGTGTTATAGAGTGAAACGTAAGGAAGAAGCTGGACTATTGTGTTCACATTTAGGATTGTATATTCATATTGGGAAGATAAGGTATATAAGGTTACTCTTTTCGTATCCTTCTGCAGCACATAGTGTTCACATTGTTATTGTACTTGTTCCATTCCAAAATGTTCTAAGGTATCCCATTTCGGGTTATTAATTATTGTTACTCACATGATCCTTACTCATTGATCAATTGCGATTCACATGTCTCATGTTTATTGGCTAACGTTCCAAAATTCCAATAATGTTATGACTACCAATGTATCAATCTCATAGAAGAAAAGACATGAAGTAATGTATATTGTTTGAGTATTTTTTTGGGTGGCATCCCAGGGGTTAAAATACCTAGCATGGGTCGATCCCAATATCACAGTACATCCCAGGGACGATATAAAATCCTAGCATGGGTTATCACAGTACATCCCAGGGGTGATATAAAAGCCAAGCATGGGTTACTTACATCCCAGGGGTTAAAATACCTAGCATGGGTTAATCTCATCCCAGGGACGACAGAAAAGCCTAGCATGGGTAGATAAATCTCATACCAGGGGCGGAAAAGCCTAGCATGGGTAGATGAATGAACGTAAAGGCAAAGAACGTAATAAATATAACGTACATGATTCCTCACATACAGAAAGATGGTTTATCCATATTGACTATTTCTCTTATATTGACTCCATTGTTGTTATTATGTATGATACAGTCTCTTATGAGCCTTACATACTCAGTACATTCTTCGTACTGACGTCCCTTGGGGGACTTACCTTACTTGCTGCAGGCACAGGTGCTAGTAGACCTCCACACTAGGTTGCAGATCATTTGCCGGTCTTTGGTGAGCTCCAGTTGGTTCGGGGCTTTCTGAGTTATAGTTGTACATTTGTTTTGGTAGTGTAAATGTTGTATAAAGCGGGGACTTGTCCCGACTTTAAGATGGTTATGTGCATGCATCTGTTAGAGGCTTTGTAGACGTATATGGGAATATGAATGTAAGGGATGTATGTCCATTTTGACTTGATGGCCCTAATGGCCAAGTTTCATATATGTATATATCATATGTTTCCATGACTTCCTCTATTAGCATATCTATACGTGGTGGTGGTGTTCCCTGAATGACATGCATATGAATGGACATGAGCAAAGATTGATTCTCTCGGGCCTTATGAGCTTCGGGTGTCAGTCCTCCCCGTTGGAATTTGGGGTGTGACATAGCCGACTAAAGGTAAGAGAATATAGAATTTAGGCATGCAATGGAAATAATACATAGTGAAAGGTAGCAATATATATGAATACAAACATTTCTTACAAAGGGGGAAAAGAATGAAATATACAAAAATAGTTTCCCCATGACCTGGTAAGGTTGGTACAAGAGCCACTAAACCAAAATAGAGTACTAGACAGTGCCAAATATACAATGTAGTCTTAGAATATACAAAAGACTTTTCAAAAACAGCAGAAGGAGGAGGATCAGCTTTTGACTCTAAAAGCTCACCCTATCTCCGAATAAACAGCAAGCCCGAGGATGTCGTCAATGGCAGTAGCTCATACCTAAATATGCATCAGGGAAAAATATGCAAAAGTGCAGTATGAGTACCAAGCAATGGGTACTCCGTAGACATCATAGGTCGACTGAGCTAAATTACAGCCAAAAAGTGAGTAAAGTATGAGTATGTAAATCTAAGCTAATAAATAAAAGTAGATATAGAATACTAGATCATGACAGGTGAATGTGATATATATAAGCAATATAAGTGACTTGAAAGAAGTAAACAAGTCTATCTATAACCTCCTGGAGCCCTATAATCCCAGAAGGCACAAATAAGAAGAAAATAACCCAACCAAGCCCCAAATAAGCTCGATGAGTACAATCAAAGAGTAACACTAATTATGGAAATAAAATAATGACAATAGTAAGCATAATGAGAGCCAATGCATAGTAAGCATACCAGATGCTCCTCCCCAACCATAATCCAAGTCTTATCGGTCATTATCGGGTTTCTAATACCAAATTAGTATCCAAATGGATCGTAAATTCCAGACTTGATTCGAAACTATAGTTTGGTGACTTAATAGTAAAATATCATGTATAGATCATCAATGCCAAAATTGAATTGGAACTAGAGAACAGTACCATACTAATAAAAATACCAAAATCAAACCAAGGTAGATATGTAGTAATAGAGCAGCTAGGTGTCGGACTTGAACTAAAACTGATAAATAAGATAAAAGTAGTAGTGAACGAAAATTATAGCTTCTCTTAAGTCCAAATAGTTGCTAATTCTGAGGCCAGGTGATCGAGTCTATAAGTGATACGGGTTTTAGCCACTAAGTCTAAGGATATGGCTTTAAAGGCCAAATATTACTCTACCTGGGGTAAGAGGGATAGACAGGGCTTATTAAACTAGCTAAGTCATCTTAAGGCTCAATATTTAGTCTAAGGTATCGAATAAAGGTCTCTTTGGTCTACAGGGAGCTATTTTAGGCATTCTACCTAAAAGAGGGGCCAGTGGCGCGCTACCAGTCTCGAAAACCTATCCTAAAGCAAAAAACTGCCCAAACCTAGCCTAAGGAATTTCAATCCCATCGCAAGGCACTAATTATACTAAGCCTAGTCCTAAAGGATAACCATGAAATAGTATAAAGGACACGGTGCCAAATTCTACCAAAAAGGGCCCATAATTGGCTAACTAAACCAATAAATGCTAAAATAATAATTGAGCCAAAAATACCCACCCATAAATAGCACAATACTACACCAACACTATAATGAAGCTCAATATAGAAGGAAAGTAAGCCTAACCTACCTGAACGCCGCCATAAGCTCGGATAATCCTCTACTCTAGAGCTTTCCCCTATAGAGAAGCCTCCGACTGCTGCCACGCTATCAAAACAATGATCTACGCATTAAGATGAGAATCCTAATACCCATATTGAGTATATATGCTCCAGGTCAGAAATCGGACTAAAAATCCCACTTGGGGTCCACTTGCAAAATCACCAAAATTGAACCCGTCACAGAGTCCCTCTCAGTTCAAGGATCACTTGCCCTAAGATTTGGGTGAAATTCGAGCTAAAAATAGCCTCTAATCAGTCCCAACATAATTTAAAGAATAGAAACTAATCAGAGAGTTTACGCAAGAATTTAACCAAAAACTTATGGATTATCGACGATATAAGGCCTACCAATACGCCCCAAGCTAATCCTAATACCAGAATACAATTCCCATATTGATTTTAAGCTCACAATGGTGTACAATGGTGGTTTATACTTAAAACAAATGCTGGAAAATGAAGGGGGGTTTATATACAATGACCTCTGCTTTAGCAGAGCTTTTGCCGTTAATGCGGCAGTCGCCTAAGAGGCTGACCCATCGCTTAAGAGTGGGTCACTGTGGATGTGCCCCATCACCTAAGCGGCTCCTTTGTCTCTTAAGCGGCTCCCTTTAAAGTAGTGAAGAGCCCACTTTAGCGATAGGGGTGACATCGACGCTGGTCGCTAAAGCAATCCTCTGGCCACTAAAGAGGCTCTACTTAAGCGACCAATTGGCTACTTAAGCGGCTACACCAGCTGATGCACCAGCAATTACAAGCTAAGTCCAAAAGGACTCTGACCGGGTGCTCGAGATTGGTTTAGAACTCCGTACAAACAAACAAAATATGCTACCCTACTAAAGTCGGCATTTCAGACTCAATAGCAACATCGATATTTCCATCCGAGGTCATTTTGAAAAAATAGGCACCATACCCTTAAGGGCCATTTTTAATCCAAAGTCCACCCAATAGCCCAAAATGAGTCTGTAAGCCTCGGACCCAGACCAAGGGTCCCTTTAGCCTAAAATTAATATTCTGGAGCTGATGAGACTGTTAGAATTGGCATCTAAGGCCATTTACCTATGGTTTTTGCCTAAGACCCATTTCTCAACTTCACAAGCTCCAAAATAGGGAAATGGCTCTAAAAACCAAATGAACTACCCGGTAACCAAACTGTCAGTCCCAGCAAGTCATAAATGACTTGGGGAAGCTATAGGAATGCTTTAAACACAGAAAAAGCATGAAAATGTGAGAAATGACCTAGAGGGTAATTATAACATCTACTACTAAAAGGACTTTCAATCTCAAAAGTAAAGGATTAAGAAGTACCTGAAGGCTCAAACAGGTAGGGATATTGGGCCCACATTTTATGCTCGGTATCCCAGGTAGCCTCCTCGACTGGATGGTGTCTCTACTGAACCTTAACCATAGGAATATCTTTGAAATGAAACCATCTGACATCTCTGGCTAATACATACACTGGCTCCTCAATAAAGGTCAACCTCTCATCCAACTGAATCGAGTCCCATCGAAGCATGTGAGACTCATCCAGAATATAACGCCACAGCATAGATACATGAAAAAATGAATGGATGGATGAAAAGGTTGGAGGCAAAGCTAACTCATATACTACCTCCCCAACTATCCAAAATATCTCAAATGGTTTGATGTATCTGGGCTAAGCTTGCTCCTCTTCCCGAACCTTATCACGCCCTTCATGGGCGATACTCGAAGAAATATCTGGTCACCAACTCTAAACTCCAAGACATGAAGTCTACGATTAGCATAACTCTTTTGCTTGTATTGAGCTGCCCGTAGCCTATCCTGAATCACCCAAACCCGATCTAAAGACTCGTAAAGAAAATCTGTACCATGGGGCCTAACCTCTGAAATCTCAAACCAACCCACCGAAGATCAACAATGCCTACCATACAATGCCTTGAATGGTACCATTTGAATACTCAAATGTTAGCAGTTATTATAAGAAAACTCAGCCAAAGCTAAAAACTACTCTCACTGACCTCCAAAATCCATAACATAAGTGCAGAGCATATCCTCCTAAATATGAATTGTTTGCTTCGATTTTCTGTCAGTCTGGGGTAGAAAAATGGTGCTAAGGTCAACCTGGGTACCCAATTCCTCCTAAAATGTCCTCCAAAAGCAAGAAGTGAACTGAGAGCCTCTATCTAAAATAAGAGATATGGGTATCCCATGAAGTCGAACCCCTTCTCGAATATAAATATGAGCCAACCTCTCAGCACCTAATCTCGAATCCCACAAAGCCTATTATCCTCAAATTTTTGGCCCTGAATCTGCTCCAATAAGATAGACATAGCCTCAACACTAGCAAGAATACACCTAGGGTCTGAAATATCAAGCCGAATCATTATGTTGGCTAAGGATTGAATTTCCAAGGCCAACAGTTGCTCAAAAACTAAAAGGAAGGACAAGCTACCCATACTCACTTCCTTTCAGCTCAAGGCATCCGCTACCATATTTGCCTTGCCCAGATTGTATAGAATAGAGATATCATAGTACTTCAGCAACTCAACCCACCAGCGCTGCATCAAATTAAGCTCCATCTAAGTCATAATGTACTGAAGACTACGATGGTTAGTGAAAATCTCGTAGTGAAAACCATACAAATAATGCCTCCAAATCTTAAGCGAAAAAACTATTACTGCTAACTCCAAATCATAAGTGGGGTAGTTGTACTTATGCACCTTCAGCTGCCTCAATGTATATGTAATAGCTCAATCCCGCTGCATCAGGACATACCCCAAACCAATACTAAAAGCTTCATAATATACAGTAAATCCCTCGCCCTCAACTAGAAGAGTAAAAATAAGAGCTGAAGTGAGAAAGCTCACCTCACAACTGTCAGACCACTGAAATGGAACCTTCTTCCTAGTCAATCTAGTCATAGGCGCTGCAATATTAGCAAATCTCTTGACAAATGATCTGTAGTAGCCTGCCAACCCATAAAACTGCGAACCTAAAATAGAGAGGTAGGCCTGGCCCAATTATGAATAGCCTCAATCTTTGCCAGGTCTACCATAATCCTATCTATAGACACTACGTGTCCTAGGAATGCAATAGACTCGAGCTAGAACTCACACTTTCAGAATTTGGCATAAAGCCTATGATCTCTCAAAGTGTGGAGCGCAGTCCTCAAATATTGCTCATGCTTTTCTCTACTTCTCAAATATACCAAAATATCATTAATGAAAACTATCATAAAAGAGTCCAAATAAGGCCTAAAAATGCGATTCATCAAGTCCATGAACGTAGTTGGGGCATTGGTCAACCCAAAAGACATCACCAAGAACTCATAATGGTCGTAGTGAGAACCAAACCTCAAATCAATCTTAAAAAACAATGTCGCACCTTGAAGCTGGTCAAATAAATCATCATACGAGGCATAGGATACTTATTCTTCCCTGTCACCTTATTTTGCTACATGTAATTAATACACATACACATGGAACCATCTTTTTTCTTCATGAATAGAATAGGAATACCCCAAGGTGAAACACTCAGCCTGATAAAATGCTTACCCAAAAGATCCTGAAGCTGAGAATTTAGCTCCTTTAGCTTGACAGGAGCCATACGGTAAGTACCATAGAAATAGGTCGGGTACCCAGCTCAAGGTCAATAGCAAACTCAATGTCATGGTCAGAAGGAAGGCCAGGTAGGTCGGTTGGAAAGATATTAGAAAAGTCACAAACTATAGGAATAGAATTAAGCGAAGGACTCTCCGCACTAATATCATGAACATAAGCCAAGAATGAATCACAACCCTTCGATACCAGAGTCTTGGACCATACATAAGAAATAATACCCATCGGTGCACAGCCAAAAAAATCCTATTGCACAACTGAGGGTACGCCAGGCATGGCTAAGGTAACAGTCTTGGCAAAGAAATCCGAGGCCAGATGATAGGGGGATAACCAATCCATGCCCAGAATTATGATAAAATCTAGAATATCTAGCATATTAAGGTCAGCTTGAGTATCATGCTCTCAAAAGCTCACAATACATGATATATAAACCCGATCCACTACTAAAGAATCACCCACAGAAGTAGCTACATGTAAAGGTATAGATAATGTCTCCCAAGAAACTCAAATCGGGGTGCATAATAAGTAGAAACATATAAATATGTGGATCCTGGATCAAAAAAGTAGAAACTGGCTGACTATATACTGAAATCATATATGTAATAATAGCATTCGAGGACTTCGCCTCTGGTCTACTGGGTATAGCATATAAGTGACCCCATTCACCTCTAGGCGTCTACCCAACCACCTATCCTATCTACCTGAGGACCTCCTCTAGAACCCTAGGCACCACCTCTATGACCTTGTGCACCACCCCTAGCAGGAAGCGTTCCTGATTTGGTCAGCTGAGCACTATCCCACACACTCAAAAAAAATGGCCGACTACACCACAATCATAACATGCCCTGATCACCCTTCTCTCTGTAGAAGGTTCGGCTGATCTGGAATGGCCACCTTGACCTGATGACCCTGATTGTGCACCCATTGAGGACTGACCATTGTAGCCACTATAACCAGTCTAACACGTATCAGAAATCTAAAATATTGCCTGAATGGGACTACTAGACTAACCCTGGTGCTGATAAGGCGGATGATAGGGGTACTTACCCTAAAACCCTCAGCCTCTGAACTATGTGCAGTTGTGGCTCCCACTATAACTACCCTACTGACGCGACCTCTTATCACTGCCCCCTTGGACCTCATGATGCATCTCCTCTATTATTTGAGCATAGTCAAAAATATCCACAAAAGATCAGCCCATAGCAAATTAACTCTGAGTAGCTATGTGAAGAGAAAGTTTCAGCCCCCTAATAAAGCACCGAATGTGCTTATACTCGGTAGGTAGGATCATAGTAGCATGTCTATCCAACTCATGAAACCTTGCTTCGTACTTAACAACCATCATAGAACCCTGATCCAAGCTTGTAAACTGATCCCTCAGACGTTCGTGCAAGCTGCGAGGCATATACTTCTCCAAGAAATCCTTGGAGAACTGATTCCATGTCATAGAGGGAGATCTAGCTGGCCTGGAGTCCAAATAACCTCTCCACCACTTCCTGGTTATCCAATCAAACTAGAAGGTGGTGTAATCTACACCATACACTCTACTAGGCTAAAATTATAGAGCCTCTCATTGCATCTAGTCAGAAACTCAAAAGCATCATCACCTGGGGCCGCTACAAATCTAGGTGGATCCTATCTCAGTAAGTAGCCCATCTTCTGCTCCTCTGCAAACATAATTGGCTGAGATGTTGTTGGATGAAGAACTATTGATATTGGTCGAATCTTTACTCTAGGAGCCACAGCCGCAGGCTGCACTCCTAAACCAATACCACCCTGGGTTGTTGTCATGGCGCCATCTGTCGGCAGAACACCTACTAGCCCTAATAGTTGTACTAAAGAATCTTTGAGAACTGAGAAAGATATAAACCCTGGTGGGGCCTGGGCTGCCCCCTAGCCCACATGCTGCTGGAGTGGCACAACCTCTACAACAACCTCCGGCTCAGGAGCAATAATAGAGTCTGGTGAAGGCTTACTATCCTGACACCTAGCTGGTGCTACAGCTCTAGCCTAGCCTCGACCACTGGGTTGACCTCAGCCTCTAACAAGTGTTTTGGATGCAAGCTTGGGGTCCCTATCCCTGGCATTCATCATAGCACGTATCCCAACCATCTGTGAAAGAGTGAAACAAATGAGAATTTAGGAACCAATATAGACTTGATGCATGAAACTAAACCAAAAATATGAGGTTTTTCTAAGTATTTCCTGTAGCCTATCAAAGCTAGGATACGAGTGTCATTATCCCGATCTGTGGAACTCTACTATGCACTTGCTCTTGTACATACTATACCAATGAACCTAGGCTCAGATATCAAAACATCACGACCCAATTTCTAGAGTCATGATAGCACCTACTTTAACGCACTAGTAGGTAAGCCAAGCCATAGCCCAGAATGACAAGTAATGAAATAACCGACAAAAGGTAAGAGAATATAGAATATATGCATACAATGGAAACAATACATAGTAAAAGGTAGCAACATATATAAATACGAACATACCATACAAAGGGGTAAAAGGACAAAATATACAAAAAGAGTCTCCCCATGACCAGGTAAGATTGGTACAAGAGCCACAAAACTAAAATAGAGTACTAAAAAGTGCCAAATATATAGTGTAGTCTCAAACTATAAAAAAAAACTATCCAAAAATAGCAGAAGGAGGAGGATTAGCTCTAGACTCTAAAAGCTCACCCTATCTCTGAATCAACTGCAGACCTGAAGATGATGTCAACGGTGGTAGCTCGTACCCGGATCTGCATCAGGGAAAAATATGCAGAAGTGCAGTATGAGTACCAAGCAATGGGTACTCAGTAGGCATCATAGGACAACCGAGCTAAATTACAGTGAAAAAGTAAGTAAAATACGAGTATGTAAATCTAAGGCAATAAATAGGGGTAGAAATGGAATACCAGATCATGTCAGGCGTATGCAATATATATATAAGCAAGATAAGCCCTATAAGCTTAGATGGTACAAACAAGAAGAAAATAACCCAACCAAACCCCCATAAGCCTGTTGAGTACAAACAAAGAGTATCATTAATTATGGCGATAAAATAATTGACAATAGTAAGTGAAATGCAAGACAATTCATAATAATAATACCTTATGCTCCTCCCCAATCATAATCCAAGTCTTACCGGTCCTTACCGGGTTTTTAATGCCAAATCAGTATCTAAATAGATCATAAATATAACACCCCATATACTCCCAACCCCATGTGATGACGTTGAACAATGGTTACTTAGGTGTCGAGATGCCATGAGTATGTAATTTGTAATGTTAGTGATGAAAAAAAATTGAAATTTGGCCTTGTACATATGATTAAACTTGCGTAGGAGGTGTTTTGCGATTTTCATGGGGCATTTGTGGGGTTCAAAATGAGGCTAAGAGGACCTCCAAACAAAGTATATTAAGGGTAAGAAGTAAGTTAAAGAATAGGACTTGAAGTATCTAACCAAATCCGCGAAGAAAAGTCGAAAAAGCAGAATTTTTTCAAAAACTAAGTGTGGGGCGCGCTAGAGGGCATGCCACGCCACTCTGGGCTAAAATTTTTAGTCCATAGGCAGCAAGATGGCGCGCCCAAGGGCGTGCCAGGCTGGTTTCAGCCACTTTTCAAAGTTGGAAATTTTCTTAAGTCCCAAGGGTGCCCGGGGATGTACCGAGCCAATTTTTGCCACGTTTCTTCTACAAACATGAGCATATACATGAAATGAGTGAATTATTATATTGGTATGATAAAATTACTCATGAACAAATTTGGCGTCAAAATGACGATTTTACCCTTATGGTCAAAATGAGTCATACATGGCTAGAATCATTTGTTTTTGGGATTGAGGCTACGAATATAAATCCCGTGAGTGGGAATATTATCATAACGTGTATGAAATGAATTAAACATGAGAAGTTATTGATTTTATTGGATTAAGTAATTTGGGCTCAATAAAGCCCAAAATGAACAAGAAAAACATGGGCCAAGAATGGGTCAAATGACCCATTCTTCTTTTGACCAAGCAATAATTGAGAAAAGGACTTCATGGGTCTATAAAAGGGAGGAAAAATCAGATTTTTAACCAACAAAAACACACTTGCTTTTCTTGCATTTTCTAGAATTTTCAAGAGAACACCCTTTGGGCTCTTCAAACCCTAAGTCATCTTTGGAGCAAGATCATCATCTTCCAAGCTTAGGTAAGTGATTATTCTTATGGATTAATCTATTATATGCATGGGAGATTATTTAAATCATGTTGGTTATGCTTGGAAGTGTTGAATATGGCACTTTGTGTTTTTATAAAAGATGTGTCATCTATGGAATTTAAACTTGAAATATGACTTGTGGTTTTGATGAAAGAGCATGGTATGGATGAAATATCAACATGTATGGTGTGATTATGTTCCTAAACTTGTTATTTTGGTATAAGTGTAAATTATAGGATTTCTGTCGATTTGTTGTTGTGAGGTGTATTGAAGTGAATTGGTGGTATAATGGTGATGTTGTGATGATGGAGAGTAGAAAGTATGAACTTGGTGTGACATGCTCTTGGTTATCATGTATTGGTCAATTTTGGGAATATTGTGGGATTATTGGTACAATAATTTCATAAATGGTGTTGTCAAGGGAGAAATGACATGTTAAAGCCAAACATGTGACTTATTGTTATTGTATGCCATTGTAAGGTAATTGGTGGTTAATGTTGGTTCTGTTATGTACTTGTGTTGTAAAGTGAAACATAAGGACGGAGCGGGACTATTGTATGCACACTTAAGATTGTAGAATCTTATTGAGAATACAAGGTATGTAAGGTTACTCTTTCCGTATCCTTCTACAACATATTGTTCCTATTGACAGTGGACTTGTTTCAATTCCGAGAGGCTTGAAGTATAGCAATTCAGGTTGACGTATATTGTATCCATATGTGTCCTATTCTTAGATGACTTATGATTCACTCATCTCTTATTCATTTATTGAAGTCCCAAAGATGTTATAATGTGGTAATTCCTAAAAGAACTATCTCAAAAGAGTAACAACATAAGAGAATCTATTTATTCTTGAATGGCATTTTCCAATCATGTCATGTTCCAAGTCCTATAATATGATGATTATCCGTGTACCAATCTTTTACAAGTAAAAGTACCAATCTCATAAGATCTCATAAGAGTAATAAGAGAGGTGATGTGCAAGTTAATATATCTATCCCTCACAAGTAAACGTGTCAATCTCATAAGAGTAAAGATGTGAAGTAATGTATCCTTGATGAGTGCCAATAATGTTATGTTCCAAAGCTTCCAATAATGTTACAACAACAAAATTATCAATCTCATGGAGTAAAGGAGTGAAGTATTATGTATGTGTGCTTCAAATAATGCCATGATCCTCAATGTATCAATCTCTCAAAACATGAAGTATGTATCACTCATTGAATAAAAGAAAGAGTAACAAGAGAAAGAAGTAATGTTTAATAAGTAATCATGGGTGGTATCCCAGGGGTTAAAATACCTAGCATGGGTCGATCCCAATAACACGGGTGGTATCCCAGGGGAGACAGAAAAGCCTAGCATGGGTCGATCCCGATACATCCCAGGGGCAATATAAAGCCTAGCATGGGTTATCACATTACATACCAGGGGCGACACAAAAGCCTAGCATGGGTTACGATAACATCCCAGGGGTCACAGTACCTAGCATGGGTTAATGACATCCCAGGGGCGACACGAAAGCCTAGCATGGGTTCACATAACATCCCAGGGGTCAAAGTACCTAGCATGGGTTAATCTCATCCCAGGGGCAACAGAACAGCCTAGCATGGGTAGAACAATAAAGACGAATAATTATGAAGACAAGAGAAGTAAAGAACGTAATATACACGGTTCCCCACATACAGAAAGAGAGTTTATTCACGTTTATTTATTTGATTCCATTATGATGTATGATGATTTCTTATGAGCCTTACATACTCGGTACATTCTTCGTACTAACCCCCTCGGGGGAACTTACCTTACATGTTGCAGGTGCAAGCATTAGTAGACCTCCTTAGTAGACTGTGGATCATTTACAGAGTTTTGGTGAGCTCCACTTGGTTCGGAGCTTTCTGGGTCATAGTTGTATATTTGTTTTGATATTGTAAATGTAGTATAAAGCGGGGACTTGTCCCAAATTTAAGTTGGTCTTATTGATGCATCTGTTAGAGGATTTTGTAGACATATGTGGGTATGTGGATGTAAAAGACGAATGTCCGTTTTGACTTGATGGCCCCAATGGCCAAGTTTCCTAAATATATATATATATATATATATATATATATAGCATATGTTCCATATTCATGTTTTCCGCATAGTTGCATAAGGTTTAATAAGATTCATACGAGGATATGCATACGATGGTTCATGAGCAAAGATTGGTTCTCTCGGGCCATATCGGCTTCGGGTGCCAGTCCGGCCCGAATGGGATTTCGGGTCGTGACAAAAGTGGTATCAGAGCAAGTCGTTCTAAGGGTGTCTACAAAGTCGTGTCTGAGTAGAGTCTTACTAATCGATGTGTTGTGCACCACATTTATAAGTTGGAGGATACGGGATATTTAGGATGTTGTTTCTTTTCTTCACTTCTAGATCGTACAATAGAGCCAGTATTGTAAGTTGAATTGTATCTGACCACGGTGATTGTTTTTCTTTGGTATAGTAAAATGCCAATCACAAGAAGAGGTAGAGGCAAAGGAAAGCATGTAGATGTACCTGGTGATTAAGTACTCGTAAAAGCGTTACTCATGAAAGGTATCATAGAATTCGGAAAGAAGGGAAATTGACCCTATACAACATGCCATGTGAAATTATTGAAAATGTATAAAAGTTTCTTTTCATACTGTTCCCATTGGACATATACAAAGCTTGGAGGATCTCACGAGGAAAAAAAATACTTATGGCTATTCTAGACCAACGAGTGCAAAGGTTAATAAATAAAGACGTAATTTCTGTAAAAGTTCCTTGGAGAAATCAACAAGTCGAAGAGATCGCATGGGAAGTTGGAAAAAAAAATGATGAAATCGACGTATCCATATTTGTTTCAAATGGAGGGAAAGGTTCAAAATGTGGAAGTGGACCAATACTAAGTAAATATCCATTAGCCTTAAGTGTTTATGCGAACATATGCTAATATAGAGATGTATTTGTTATAATTGAAGCGACATCGTTAACATTCGAGGACGAATGTTTCTAAGAGGGGGAGAATGTAACACCCCGTATACTCCCAACCCTATGTGACGACATTGAACAATGGTTACTTAGGTGTCGAGATGCCATAAGTATGTAATTTGTAATGTTAGTGATGAAAAAAAATTAAAATTTGGTATCTTAATAGTAAAATTCTTTGTATATATCATCAATTCTAGACTTGAACTGGAACTAGAAATTAGTACAATAATAGTAAAAATGCCAGAATCAAACCAAAGCAGATTAAAAATAATAGAGCAGTTATAGCTCTATCTCAACCCTATCTCCCTATTTGGTACTACTCTCTACCTTTTTCTTTGTAGTGCTCACCTGTCACGACCCAAAAAGTTGAGGTTATGATGGAACCTACCCCATCCCAACCCTTGGTAGGTAATCCCAACACCCAAAGAGATAAAAATGTGGAAAAGAAATAAATAAAACCCAAATACGACACTTTATAATAAACTCAGGTCATATATATAGATAGAACAAATCCAAAATTGAAATAAATACAACCCGCATCCAAGATCTAGTGTTATGAGTAAAGAGCACTAATACTGAAAAAGAGTATGAATTGCACAACTCTATCTCTAAATAAAATAGTAAAGACATGATAGATAAGATGAATTCTGGAATCAAGCCCCAAATAAGGAGCTCACTAGCACTCTGAATCAGCCATAAACTGGACGATCTAAAGCTCCATAAGTATAATAACATTATATGTCACGCCTAGAATTCCAATGGGGTGGAGTGGCACCCAAAGCTATTAAGGCCCGAGAGAACCAACCTTCATTAATGTACACTCGTATGCATGTCACTAAATAAACAACACTCTATCACATATGGCTATAAGATACCAATGGCAAAAGTCATGGAAAAATATTCAATAGATATGAAACTTGGTCGTTAGGGCCATCACATCAAAAGCATACATTCCTTACATCCCTTCATTTGTCCCACAACGTCTACAAAGCCTCTAACAGATACTTAACCAAACCTAAAGTCGGGACAAGTCCCCTCTTTATACAACTGTTACACAGTACCAAAACCAATATGTACACATGACTCAAAAAGCCCCGAATCAAGCTGGAGCTCACAAACAGTTTACAGATGACCTGTATCCTACTGTGGAGGTCTACTAGCACCTGTGCCTGCAGTAAGAAAGGTAAGTCCCCCAAGGGACGTCAGTACAAATGAATGTACTGAGTATGTAAGGCCATAAATAACTGCTTGAAATATAAGAACTTCAAATGGAATCAAATACAATTGAATAATCAATATGGATAAACCACCATTATGTATGTGTGGAACCATGTACATTACATTCATTACTTTCTTTGCTTTTACGTTCATTCATTCATTCATCATTCATTCATATAATATCCGGGCCCCAAGCTGATCAGTGGGAAATAACATAATATATCATTGGGATCGGATCTATCTAGGCTTATGTACCCCTTTAAGCTTTCACCCGCAAATCCAATAATCATTCGGGATCGTTTTTAGCTAGGCTTATGTGCCCCTTTGAGCTCTCCACCCGTACTCAAACAGTAAACAACTATGCATTACTTTATTCCTTTACTTTTGTAAGATTGATACATTGGTTGTTATAACATTATAGGAGCTTTGAAACATCAGTCAATAAATAAGAGTCACGTGAATAACAATTGTTAACCAACCAAAAATGAAATACTTTAGAACATTTCAGAATGGAAACAAGTTCGGTAACAATGAGGACAAGAGGTGCTGCCAAAGGATACTGAAAGAGTAACCTTACATACCTTATCTTTCCGATATGAGTACACAATCCTATATGTGAATAAAACAGTACAGCTCCTTCCTTAAGTGTTACTCTACAACACAAGTACATAACGGAGCTCACGTTAACAACTAACTACATTACAAATGCATAAGACGACAATGAGCTACGTGACTGTCATATAACGTCATTTCACCCTCTTACAATACCCTTACTCCATCACCATACCAACAACACCAAAACATGCCACATATCAACCAAGACATCATAAATCGATAGCATTTCACACCAAGTTTATACTTTATACTTCCCCTTCAACACCACGTTACATTTACTCCATCAAGTCACTTAAATACCCTTCACCATGACACATTAAAAACCATACATAATTGATATAATTAAACATGCCTCCAAACGATCCCTTAAAGTCATCCAAAGAGTACCATAAGTTGATGATTGCATCCAAGAAGGGTATAGGGGCCTTAGGGGGTCAAAGAGAAGCAAAAACAAACAAAATGAAATTCTGGAATGGCCTGTGGAGACACCTACCCCCGAAAGTGGGTGAGATGCGAATGTAGTTGCCCATCCTGCATTGGCATCTGCGCCTGCAGGTGCCCCATCCGCGAAGGCGGATGCCCGATTCGGCCAAAATGGGTCTCTTTTGGGTCCTTTTTTGTAATAAATGGTCCATGGACATAAGTAAGCTTCTCTTTTAATATTTTAGGTTAACTTGATGCCAACAAACAACCATGGTCTCACAACACACATGAACATCACAAAACTATATTTTTCCCTTTAATACGCCACCAGTTCCATGCACAATTTCACAATAACAATTCCAAATGATATACACAAAGAGGAAGCAAGTTAGGGAGATAACCACATCTTACATGTTGACATTTAATCCATCAAATTCACTTTCTTCAAGACCACAAGTCTCCTTTCAAGTTTATGAGACAAAAACCTTTCAAGTCTCTTTTCTTCATATAGTGGACTGCTCAACACTTTGTCAACATAACCAACATGATTTACACACCATATTATGCATATAATATACTA
Organism: Capsicum rhomboideum; assembly: GCA_031232105.1. Classification (NCBI taxonomy): domain Eukaryota; kingdom Viridiplantae; phylum Streptophyta; class Magnoliopsida; order Solanales; family Solanaceae; genus Capsicum; species Capsicum rhomboideum. Next base: position 74,040,739 of record CP124715.1, read on the forward strand.
AAACATGAGAGTAAACACTTACCAAATCTTGCAAAAGAGGTGATCTTGTCCAAAGGGAATAGTTGCTTAGGGTTTGTGAGAAGAGAGAATGTTGTGGAAAAATCTAGAAATTGCATGTGTGTCTTAATGAATAAAATCTGATTTTTGTTTCCTTTTATAGTCCCTTAATGGTCATCATTAGCCAAACTTGGGTCAATAATTGAGGGTTTACTTGGTCAAAGGTAGTATGGGTCATTTTTCCATTTGGGCCATGTCTTTTGCTTAATATTTGGGCCTCTTTTGAGCCCATTAGAACAAGAATAATTCATCCCACTAAAATTAATGTGTGATACACCAACCATCTCAAGTTTAAATAATTCTATAAATGTTAAGGTAGTCTCATAGGTTCGAAAATGTACGGGGTGTTACATCCTTCCCCCCTTAGAAACATTCGTCCTCGAATGTTAGTAACATTATCCAATTTACACCAGTTCAAGTATAAGTTTATCCTTTATGTTACTATATACACACAATCCTTGTAAATACTTATTTGTTATTGATCCAATCCCGCATTTTGAACTTTCTCTTCCGTTTGAAACAAATGCGGGTACTTAGAATTCATCATGTCCTCGGCTTCCCATGTGATTCTCTTCTACTTGCAGATTTCTCCAAAGTACCTTTACGGAAGCTACTTCTTTATTCCTTAACCTCTTCACTTGTCGATCCAAGATAGCAATAGGTACTTCCTCATATGTGAGATCTTCCATAACTTGTACCTCTCCAGTGGGAGTAATACGAGATGGGTCTCCTATGCACTTCCTAAGCATTGAAACATGAAACACTAGATAAACTGTGGAGGGTTCTTGGAGTAGTGCTAACTCATACGCAACTTGACCAAATCTTCGGACAATCTTATACGGCACATTATATAGGGCCAACTTTCCTTTATTTCCAAATCTCATTACCCCTTTCATTGGTGACACTTTCAAGAATACCCAATCACCTATAGTAAATTCTAGCCCCCTTCTTCTAACATCGGCATATGACTTGTGTCGACTTTGGGCCGTTTGTAGCCACTGTTGTATCACCTTAACTTTCTCCATAGCTTGATGAACAAGATCTGTCCCAAATAAGGCAGTTTCACCCGCTTCAAACCATCAAATTGGTGATCGACACTTTCTTCCATACAAAGCTTCGTAAGGTGTCATTTTGATACTTGAATGATAGCTATTATTGTAGGCAAATTCAATAAGCGATAAATGATCATCCCAACTACCTTTAAATTCCAATGTGCAAGCTCGTAGCATATCTTCAAGTGTTTGGATAGTACGTTCTGCTTGTCCATCTATCTGAGGATGAAAAGTCGTACTCAAATTCACTTGGGTTCCCAAACTCTTCTGAAAAGATTTCCAAAAATTGCAGTAAGTTCAGCTCCTCTGTCCGATATAATAGATATTGGAACTCCGTGCAATTGAACTATCTCTTTAATATACAACCTTACGTAATACTCAGTTGTGTAGGTGGTCTTGACCGGTAGGAAGTGTGCTGACTTGGTAAGCCTGTCAACTATTACCCATATGGAATCAAATTTCCGCAGTGTACAAGGAAAACTTGTGATGAAATCCATGTTAATCATATCCCACTTCCAAACTGGAAGATTTATACATTGCATGTAACCTCCAGGCTTCTGATGCTCTACTTTTACTTGTTGAAAATTCGGATACTGGGCTACAAATTCTGTAATGTTCTTCTTCATGTTACCCCACCAATACATTTCTTTCAAATCATGATACATTTTGGTGGCTCCCAGATGAATAGAATACCGTGAATGATGTGCCCCTTTCATAATCTGTCTCCTTAGCTCATCTACATCAGGTACACACAACCTACCTTGGCACTGAAGTACTCCCTCTTGCATAAGATCAAATGCCTTTGTTAAACCTTGTTGTACATTCTCCTTCAGTTGCAATAAAATAGGATCCGCATACTATTTCTCTTTCACCTCAGCTACGAATGAAGATTCCGCCGCATTTTGCACAATAACTCCTTCATCTGGAAATTCAAGAAGACGAACTCCCAAGCTGGCTAGTTGATGTAGGTCCTTGACTATACCTTGCTTTTCCATCAACTGGCCACTAGTGCCTCCTATTGCCTTGCGGCTTAATGCATCGGCTACCATATTTGTTTTTCCCGGATGATATAAGATGTCAATATCATAATCTTTTAATAGTTCAAGCCACCTCCGCTGCCTCAAATTTAAGTCCTTCTTCTTAAAGATATATTACAAACTTTTGTGATCGGTATATATATCAACATAAACCCCATACAAGTAGTGGCACCATATCTTTAAAGCAAATATCACAGCTGCTAGCTCAAGATCATGTGTGGGATAATTTCTCTCATGTGGCCACAACTGTCGTGAGGCATAGGCTATTACATTACCGTGTTGCATCAATACACATCCTAAGCCAACTCCGAAAGCATCACAATATACTGCATACCCTTTTGTGCCTTCGGGAAGTACTAATATGGGTGTAGAAGTCAATTTATTCTTCAACTCTTAGAAACTCTTCTCACATGCATCATTCCATGAAAACTTGGTTGCCTTGTGGGTTAGCTTTGTTAAAGGTGCCGCAATGGAAGAAAACCCTTCAACAAACCTTCTATAATAACCTGCCAATCCAAGGAAACTATGAATCTTTGTAGGCGTCATAGGTCTTGGCCAATTCTTCACAGCTTCTATCTTTTGTATATCCACCCTTATTCCTTCATCCGACACAATATGACCCAAGAATGCCACAGATTTTAACCAAAATTCACATTTAGAGAACTTCGCATATAACTTACGATCACGAAGAATTTGTAACACCTGTCATAAGTGATTAGCATGGTCCTCTTGTGATCTTGAATAAACCAAAATATCATCTATAAACACCATCACGAACACATCTAAGAATGGCTTGAACACCCTATTCATCAAATCCATAAAAATTGCGGGTGCATTTGTTAGCCCAAATGACATCACTAAAAACTCATAATGACCATACCGTGTTTGGAAAGCTGTCTTGGGTATATCTTTTTCTCTAACCCTTACCTGATGATAACCCGATCTCAGGTCAATCTTTGAAAAGCATTTGGCACCCTGTAATTGGTCAAACAACTCATCAATTCTGGGGAGGGGATATTTATTCTTGATTGTCACCTTATTCAGTTGCTGATAATCAATACACATTCTTAATGTGCCATCTTTCTTTCGTACAAATAATACTGGTGCACCCCAAGGGGACATACTAGGCCTTATGAATCCCTTTTCTAGCAAGTCTTTTAATTGCTCTTTTAATTCCCGTAACTCTTTTGGAGCCATTCGATGCGGAGGAATAGAGATAGGCTGAGTACCTAGCATCACATCAATACCAAACTCTACTTCCTGTTCTGGAGGCAAACCTGGAAGATTTTTAGAAAATACATCAAGGAATTCATTTACCACCGGAATCGTTTAAAGAGTTGGTGGTTTCACATCAGTATCTTGCACTCTTACTAGATGACATATGTACCCCTTGGATATCATTTTTCCTTGCCTTAAGATAATAAATAAATTTACCTCTCGGTGCTCCAATCATTACCCCTCCATTCAAGGACATCCTTTTGTGGAAAATGAAAATGTACTTTCTTAGCTCGGCAGTCTACCGTGGCATAACAAGAAGCCAATCAATCCATACCCACTATAGCATCAAAATCTACCATTTCCAACTCAATAAGATCAGCCAACGTATCATGATCACAAATAGTTACTATACAATTACGATATACTCTTTTAGCAATAATAAATTCACCAACTGGTGTAGATACTTCAAATGGCTTAACTAATAATTCCAGTGTTCTTTTGAATTTTTCAGCAATCAATGGAGTAACATATGATAAGGTACAGCCCGGATCAATCAATGCATATACATTATGTGAAAAGACGGATAATGTACCTGTGATCACCTCAGGAGAAGCCTCCAAATTTTGCCGATCCGCTAGAGCATAGGTATGGTTCTGTACTCCACTAGAACTGACTGCTCCTCTAGCACCTCTACCACGACCAGCAGGTTGTACACCCCTACCTAGTGAAGGAACCGATGATGATGAAGCAACGGTTAATCCCGTAGGTCGCGCCATACTACCCATACCCCTTTGTTGACACTCTCTCCTCAGGTGCCCCGACATACCACACCCAAAGCAAATATTCGTTCTAACCCGGTATTCAACTAAATGAAACTTTCTACAGTGCTGACACGGCTGACGAGAAAATCCTGCTGTCTGTAAACCTCGAATCCCACTACTCTGCCCAAAATGGCTGCCCCTCAACCTCTAGAATTGGGATGGAGTACCTGTGGTAGGATAGGAAGATGAGGGTCTCGATGGTCTATTAAAAACCCTAGACCTAAATTCTCCTTGGGACGCCATGAACTGTCTCATAGGTCTAACCTTCTTTGACGGCCCTCTTTCAAATTTTTGCGCTCTTCTCCTTTGCCTCTGATCCTCCATCTTCTGTGCAAAAGCTTGTATCCTGGCTATATCCATATCTCTATTCAACGCAGCAATAGTACAATCCCTCACTAGATACGGATCCAATCTGTCCACATACCGATGGACTCTGTCGTACATAGTGGCTACTACATTAGGAGCATACCGAGCCAAAGAGTTAAATTGAAGACTTTACTCTCTGACACTCATATTCCCTTGATGAAGATTTAAGAACTGGTATGCCCGAGCCTATCGAATCTCATATGGAAGATTGTGATCTAGGAATGCCATTTTGAATTCTTCCCAACTAGCTGGAAATGCATCTATACCCCTAGATCGTTTCCAATATTCATACCATAATATAGCCTCCCCTTTCAATCTATATGCCGCAAGCTCAACTGTTTCTATACCAGTTACATGCATAACATCTAAAGCCCTTTGAATTTGGTCCACAAAGTCTTGCGGGGCTTTATTCAGATCTGACCCAGTGAAGGTGGGAGGGTCTAATTTTAGAAAATCCTATGTCCGCCGACTAGCTGCCCTATCCGCACCGTCATTACTTGTAGATGGACCAACTTGTCCTTGATGTTGTGCAGCAACTATACGAGTCAACATTTGCATCGCATTTCTGAGATCTTGCTCAGTAGCATTAACAGGTGGTTCTGGGGATACTTCTCTCCTCTGTGGCCCTCCCAGAAATGGGAGAGGAGAAGAAGCCAGCGATGCAAACTCAATTTCGGCCCCACCTTGACTACCTTGGTCAGGTGGTGATCTACTAGTTCCTTCTCCGACAAGCATGTCTACCTTCTTACCTTTGCCCCTACCTCTTCTTATAATTGGCATTTTACTATCACAAAGAAAACCAATTTCAATGGTCAGGTATGATTTCACCTACAACATTGGCTCTAATGCACGATCTAGGAAATGAAGAAAAGAAATAACACCTAAATGTCCCATAGCCTCCTACTTATAAATGTAGTGCACAACACATCCATAAGCAAGACTCTACTCAGACACGGCTTTGTAGACTCCCTAGGACGACCTGCTCTGATACCACTTTTGTCACGCCTCAAATTGCTACGGGGCGGACTGGCACCCGAAGCCGTTAAGGCCCGAGATAACCAACCTTCATTCATGTACACTCGTATGCATGTCACTAAATGAACAACACTCTATCACATATGGCTACAAGATACCAATAGCGGAAGTCATGGAAAAACATTCAATAGATATGAAACTTAGCCGTTAGGGCCATCATATCAAAAGCATACATTCCTTACATCTCTTCATTTGTCCCACAACGTCTACAAAGCCTCTAACAGATACATAACCAAACCTAAAGTTGGGACAAGTCCCCGCTTTATACAACTGTTACATAGTACCAAAACCAATATGTACACATGACTCGGAAAACCCCGAATCAAGCTGGAGCTCACCAATAGTTTGTAGATGACCCATATCCTACTGTGGAGGTCTACTAGCACCTGTTTCTGCAGCAAGTAAGGTAAGTCCCCCAAGGGACGTCAGTACGAATGAATGTACTGAGTATGTAAGGCCATAAATAACTGCTTGAAATATAAGAACTTCAAATGGAATCAATTACAAATGAATAATCAATATGGATAAACCACCATTCTGTATGTGTGGAACCATGTACACTACATTCATTACTTTCTTTGCTTTTACGTTCATTCATTCATTCATCATTCATTCATCTAATGCCCGGGCCCCAAGCTGATCAGTGGGATCGGCTCTATCTAGGCTTATGTGCCCCTTTGAGCTTTCACCCGCAAATCCAATAATCATTCGGGATCGTTTCTAGCTAGGCTTATGTGCCCCTTTGAGCTTTCCACCCGTACTCAAACAGTAAATAACTATGCATTACTTCATTCCTTTACTTTTGTAAGATTGATACATTGGTTGTTATAACATTATAGGAGCTTTGAAACATCAGTCAATAAATAAGAGTCACGTGAATAACAATTGTTAACCAACCAAAAATGAAATACTTTAGAACATTTCAGAATGGAAACAAGTTCGGTAACAATGAGGACAAGAGGTGCTGCCAAAGGATACTGAAAGAGTAACCTTACATACCTTATCTTTCCGATATGAGTACACAATCCTATATGTGAATACAACTGTGCAGCTCCTTGCTTACGTGTTACTCTACAACACAAGTACATAACGGAGTTCACGTTAACAACTAACTACATTACAAATGCATAAGACGACAATGAGCTACGTGACTACCATATAACGTCATTTCACCCTCTTATAATACCCTTTACTACATCACCATACCAAAAACACCAAAACATGCCACACATCAACCAAGACATCATAAACAGATAGAATTTCACACCAAGTTTATACTTTACACTTCCCCTTCAACACCACGTTACATTTACTCCATCAAGTCACTTAAATACCTTTCACCATGACACATTAAAAACCATAAATAATTGATATAATTCAACATGCCTCCAAATGACCACTTAAATTCAATCCAAAGAGTACCATAAGTTGATGATTGCATCCAAGAAGGGTATAGGGGCCTTAGGGGGTCAAAGAGAAGCAAAAACAAACAAAATGAAATTCTGGAATGGCCTGTGGAGACACCTGCGCCCGTAGGTGGGTGAAATATGGCCGCAGGTGCCCATCTAGCCCTGTCCAGGGCCACCTGCATTGGCATCTGCGCCCGCAGGTGCCCCATCCGCCAAGGCAGATGCCCGATTCGGCCAAAATGGGTCTCGTTTGGGTCCTTTTTTGTAATAAATGGTCCATGGACATAAGTAAGCTTCTCTTTTAATATTTTAGGTTAACTTGATGCCAACAAACAAACATGGTCTCACAACGCACATGAACATCACAAAACTATATTTTTCCCTTTAATACGCCACCAGTTCCATGCACAATTTCACAATAACAATTCCAAATGATATACACAAAGAGGAAGCAAGTTAGGGAGATAACCACATCTTACATGTTGACATTTAATCCATCAAATTCACTTTCTTCAAGACCACAAGTCTCCTTTCAAGTTTATAAGACAAAAACCTTTACCGATTAAGAAAAAGTAGACTGTTTCACATATAGTGGACTGCTCAACACTTTGTCAACATAACCAACATGATTTACACACCATATTATGCATATAATATACTAAAACATGAGAGTAAACACTTACCAAATCTTTCAAATGAGGTGATCTTGTCCAAAGGGAATAGTTGCTTAGGGTTTGTGTGAATAGAGAATGTTGTGGAAAAATCTAGAAATTGCTTGTGTGTCTTAATGAATAAAATCTGATTTTTGTTTCCTTTTATAGTCCCTTAATGGTCATCATTAGCCAAACTTGGGTCAATAATTGAGGGTTTACTTGGTCAAAGGTAGTATGGGTCATTTTTCCATTTGGGCCATGTCTTTTGCTTAATATTTGGGCCTCTTTTGATCCCATCAGCACAAGACTAATTCAGCCCACTAAAATTAATGTGTGATACACTAACCATCTCAAGTTTAAATAATTCCATAAATGTTAAGGTACTCTCATAGGTTCGAAAATGTACGGGGTGTTACATTATAAGAGTAACTACACAACATATATATATAAAATGAATACTAAAACACACAAATAACAAAGACATAAAAGAGATGCAAGTGATGTAATGCAATGGGATGATAATAATATAAGCCATCGCATGGCACCTCGTATACACCTTTCGAGAATAAGCTTCCAGGACAGGACCCATGGGAGGGTCGCAACCCATATACTAACACAATCTCATATCTCAATCAACCTAGCTGACATATCCCTCAGTCAAGGGTTTTATAAAGCATTTTATTTTCTTTCAAAATCAGTGGTACCAGTTTCCAGAAATATGAAGGAATAGAATAAGGATGCATGCTCATAACCAAATCAGTATCATGTAATAAATCAACTCAATAATGGTATAAATGAGCTCAAATCTCCTCAAATATTAGTAGATCATGATATAAGTCATCGCATGACACCACTAGAATAATGAGTCATGTAAGACATCAATAATATAAACCCAAGCCCCTCACTTGGGCATCATGATGATGATAAAGGAAAATAATGCTTAAATAAGACCAATAATATCAATCCAAGCCCCCCACTCGGGCATCACTTTAAGTAATTCCCATGCCTCTTCCCTTAAATATATATATATGCATATGTATGTCATATATACTTTGGTAGCTTTATTAGGTGTGGTATCTTAATAGATTAAGTAGCTAAGCATGGAATGGATTACATATGTAGCGGCTATTTTTATCAGAGTAGATTAGTACCGATCTAGCTCTAGACATCACAAGAAGAAAAATATTCAGCTCCTTCTCTTTCAATATATATCATCAAGAAACCACAAGGTGTCACTTTTGTTTCGAGCTAAGCTTCGTGATTTCTTTGTTATTTTGTTGATCCTTGTACCATATGGATTCTAAATGGTAACCAATCATAATTGTTGTCCAATTAAAGTGGGTACATGGAGCTCATGGTAACTTCAGAAAGCAAATGCTACGGTATGTAAAGGCTCTCATTTCTCTTTTGGCATGATCCTCAAGTTTGACAAATTTAAGTCTAGAGGACTATTGATGAATTACTTGTAGATGTGTCGAATTAGGGGCTTTTTCATTTGAAGTTATCGAAGTAATACCTTATTGTGTCGCTGTATACGGGGCTACGTACGATTGTCACCAAAAATATGTATGTTGGCATGAGTACTTTACCTATGAAATCTAAATTCTAAGTATGTGCAACCCATGGAGGAAGAGCTTTGTCTAAGTTGAAATCCTTATCATATAGTTACTTGGAGTTAGTTTACAAAGTTGTTTGAGGTGTAGAAGTTTCCCAAAATGTAAGGACTGAGGTTGGTCCTAGTTGTTATAAGTATAAAAAATATGTTTTGGACAACTAACACATAGTTGTACAACTTTTATTTTTATGATAACAGCTAGTTTTGCTATTATGGACTCGAAATAGAGGGCGCAAGAGAGGACAAGTTTTGTCCAGCTTTTCGATTTAGAAACCCCCTATGTGCCACTGTTAGTATTTTGATGATATCATTTTGTACAAAACATATTTTTTCGGTGATTTGGGACTCTTTGCAACCCCAAGACATATACCTACAACTTTTATGAAAGCTATAAAGCTTGGTTTGTTATTTACCTATTCAAAACTAAGTTACAACAATAGATAGTGGGGCTATCCAGGTTTACTATTTTGAGGATTTAGTGTAATTAGCATAAACTAGGCTTACTTTTGATGCTAATATTGATTCATATAAACTTACTGGAGTAACTGGAAATTCAAAAGATATTTAATTATGTGTTCAAGGTTGTATATACTCGTTATAAGCTGAGGAACTTGAAATAATTATTTAGGTTACGATTTGAACTCTTCAAGTTGTGGTTGGACTATTTATGTGTTAAAAGACTAAGGCTTATGTATAATATTGAACTTGTACTCTTGTTAACTGCTAAAGTATTTGAACTATTATCTCGGTGCCTTGTTTACCTTCATGTCACCTTATATTGTCGCGTTGGTGTCCTTGGAGTCTTACAAGACACTTGTTTAACTCGCCCACTTGTACGGATTGCTTGATCACTTGGCATTCTTATTGAGACTCTGTCCTTCTTGTGGATTTGACTTTGTCACTATTGGCATGGCTCTTGATTGGATCTTTTACCATCTTGACTATGGATTTGTGGTTCGTCTCAATTATGGAAGTTGTCCATTTTAAGTACGAACTAGAAAGCCATTATTAATATGGTTCTTGATTCTCTTGATTATTGGGCTTAGACCTTTCTTAATATAGGGTTTTCAATCCTTCTTGATACAGGGCTTAGGTCCTTCTTGATATTTGATTATGCTTGGAGTGACGGCATGATGTACATATTGGGCGAAACTTGTTATTTGACCTTTTTGTGAAATAGTTCTATAAGCTTCCTTTACACTTGGGTCTTTAACTATCGAATTTGATGTTTTTTCTGAACTAGAAGGCCATTTTTAATACTGTTCTTGATTTTCTTGATTATTAAGTTTTGGCCCCACTTGATACAGGGCTTCGATCCTTCTTAATATTTGATTATGATTGGTGTGACAGGATGTACATATTGGACAGAACTTGTTATTTGATCTATTGTAAAATAGTTCTATAAGCCTTCTTGACACTTGAGTCTTTAAGTATCGAATTTGATACCTTTGATGTAGTTGTTTACTTGATTTATGTCGAGCTTATAGGGGATCGGCTAGGCTGTTTTTTGATTATTATTATAGAATTTGTGTCAGGAGCCATTAGATTGTATTGTGACCATTCTTGACTCTCCTTTGAAAGTATGTTTGAATCTTGATAATATATATCATCTCACTTATTTAAGTTAATAATTAATTAGTTATGGTTTAAGGTCTAAGCCATGAGAAGATGAGTACATTCTGGTTAACCTTGACCTTCTACTCGATTATCAGATTAGCTTTCCATAAATTCAGGAGCCGGTAAGCATGCTCATGTTAACTTTGATCCTTATTTGTATGTACATTGACTACTTCATGATACCTTATCAAATTATTATTCGCCTTACATACTTGGTACATTTTTTTATATTGATGTCTTCATTGCCTCAGGGACACTGCATTCATGCCTGCAGGTTATCAGGTACACAGTGATCCTCATTGTGTTTGGTCGAGTTCAGCTGATTATTGGTATGCTCCATTCTTTACGAAGTTGGTAAGTTTGGAGTCCTCTTCTAGTTTGCATAGCTGATGGGTATGTCGGGGCCTTATCCCAAATAGTTATTAGTGGTTCTTCATCTTAGAGGCTTGTAGATGTTTGTTGTTGGTATGCGAGTCAGTTGTGGCTATGTTGTCAGTTATATTCTTTGTTTTTGGCCTTGCCAGCCTCGTGTATATATTTGTTTGATGGGTTGGCTTCCATATAATTTGTGGTTTAAAGAGACCTTATAGGTCAGTTGTATTATTCTCTTGCTTTTATATAATGAATGATAGGTGTCTTTCGGGCCTCGTTGGCCCCGACTTGTTGCATGTTATGTTATTAGGTTGTTGGTTTGCTCAGTCAAGTAAGGGATTGGGTGTCAGTTGTGCCCCTACAAGTTTGGGGAGTGACAAGTCTAATCCAACCACAAACTCTTGACACACAAACACGACCACCAATCCTCAAAACATCCTCGAGAATAAGAGATGAGTCTTTGGTGCTTCACCACTCAATACTTTATCATGAATCACCCTTAACTTCTCATCATCAAACTGTCAAGCTTAAATCTGCTCCATCAATAAAGATCTAGCCTCAACAAAGGCCAAAATATGCCCAAGTGCCGAAATATCAAGCCTAACCAACTGGTTAGCTAAAGACTAAATGTATAAGGCTAAAGGCTGCTCTCTCGCCAAAATATAAGCCAAGATACCCATACTCGCCGCCTTAAGACTCAAGGCATCCGCTACTACATTAACCTTGCCCGGATGAAAAGAATAGTGAAATCATAATCCTTAAGAAACTCTAACCATCGACATTGTCTCATATTAAGATCTTATTGGGTGAAGAAGTACTAAAGGCTACGATGATTAGAGAAAATCTCACAATAAACTCCATACAAGTTGTGAAGCTATAATTTCAACACAAACACAACTGTGGCTAACTCCAAATCAGGAGTAGGGTGGTTCTTCGCATAAGAAATCACCTTACTCTTCTGCATCAATACACCACCTAAGCCAACTCCAGAAGCATAGTAAATGCAGTGAAACCCACGCCCTCCTCAAGCAAAGTCAAGATAGGAGCCAAAGTCAACAACTCCTTAAGATTTAGAAGCAACTCTCACAATCATCCAACCGCTGAAAGACAACCTTTTTTTCTGAGTCAACTTGGTCAAAGGAGTCGCAATGGAAGAGAAGCCCTACACAAACTACGGTAATAGCCCACTAACCCAACAAAACTCTAAATCTTAGTAGGAGTAGTACGTCTACCCAATCATGAACCGCCGCTACCGAGGTTGGTTTGACCATAATACCGTCCTTGGTCACTACATACCTCAAGAAAGAAATAGAATCCAACCAAAACTCACATTCGGAGAACTTGGCATACAACTTCTCATCTCGTAATCACTGAAGTACAGCCCTCAAATGTCACACATTCTCGACCTCATTCTTGGAATAAACCAAGATATCATCGATGGACACAATCACAAAAGAATCAAGATAAGGCCAAAATACTTGGTTCATCAACTCCTATAAACACTGTCGAGGCATTAGTCAACCTAAAATACATAACTAAGAACTCATAATGACTATATCGCATCCTGAAAGTTGTCTTTAAAACATCCAAAGCTCTAATCCTCAACTGATGGTAACCAGATCTCAAGTCAATGTTATAAAATACTAAAGCACCGTGAAGCTGATCAAACAAATCATCAATACGGGAAAGAGGATACTTGTTCTTGATAGTCACTTTGTTCATTTTTCAATAATCAATACACATGCCCATGGATCCATCTTTCATCTTCATAAACAAGACAGGAGCACCCTAAGGAGACACACTTGGTCTAATGAAACCCTTACTCAACAAAACCTGCAATTGCTCCTTCAATCCTTTCAATTCCGCTGGGGCCATTCTATAGGGAGTAACAAAAATGGGCTTAGTGCCTGGCTCAACATCAATGACAAAATCAACATCCCTGTTTGCAGGCATACCAGGTAAGTCTATAGAAAACATATCCATGAACTCTCACACAACTCGCACAGAAGGGAGGCGGTGAATCAACGGTAGTATCACGAACATAGGCCAAATAAGAAATATATTCCTTTCCTACCATAACGAGCACATAAAAAGATATAACACCCTTTGAACATGTACTAGGAGTGCCCTTCCACTCTAATATTAGTAAACCCAGAGTAGCTAAGGTCACAGTCTTGGCAAAACAATCCAAAACCGCATGATAAGAAGCCAACCAATCCATACCTAATATGACATCAAAATCAACCATATCGAGGATAATCAAGTCCACCAAGTCTCACACCCCGAAAAGTTCACCACACATGATCGGTACACCCTATCCACCATTAAAGAATCACCCACAGAGGTAGAAACACAAATAGGCATAGCAAGGGGCTCACACATAGCATCAATACCAGTAGCAAAATATGCAGACACATAAGAGAATGTGGATCCAGGTTCAAATAACATAGAAGTAGGACGATGACAAACTGGTACAATACCTATAATCACAGCATCAGATGCCTCTACCTCAGGTCTCCCAGAAAAATCATAACACTGACCATGCACGCTACCAGACTGAGCAACCCCTAGTCCAAAACCACGAGCTCCTTGAGCCCTACCTGGTACCTCTAGAACCATCTCTACTACCCTGTGTACCACCTGTAACTACATACACTTGAGTCAGACAAAGCTGAAGCTGACAATCCTATTGGGGAGTACTTGATGCACACTGGGGACAATCTCTTACTAAATGACCAAACTCATCACAAAAAAAATACCCCTACTACCTGAATCACATTGAGAGGGCCTAGAATAACCAGAACACCCTCCATACCCCAATAAACCAAAATGAGACCCTCGATTTGTATGACCTGGTCTCTGAACACCCAAACCCTTAGAAATCGCATGCCTACTACCGGAAATATGCAAAGCTGCATGAACCAGTCTGCCATGGTAACCATGATAACCTCTACCAGAGAAATCTCTACCTCAAGATGCATGACCATCAAAATCGCCATGTCAGTGAATTCTCTTGGCACAACCACTCTATGTACCTTGACGAATAGACTCAATCATCTTAGCATGATCCACGATAATCTAAAAAGAACCACCTACAACCATAAGCTGATTTTTCATTAACTGATAATAACCCGTCAAACCCTTAACAAACTTCTTGATCCTTTCAGGCTCTATGGATATACTAGTAGTGGCATATCTGGATAATGTATGAAAACATGCCTCATACTCTGCAATAGTCATGGATCCCTACTCCAAATGATCAAACTCATACCACCTCATATGGTCCCTCAAGATATAGGGCACAAACCTCTCCAAGAAAGCTTCAAAAAATTAGGTCCATGTCAAAGAAGGAGAACCCACTAGTCTACAACTGGCAAGAGATCTCCACCATAACCTAGCCACATTAGTTAACTCGTAGGTAGTGTAAGAAACACCATAGGACTCAATCAAACCAGGGTTAGGGAATCTCTCCTGGCAATCAATCAAAAACTCATAAGCATCCTCGCCAATAGCACCACACTGAACTTGGAGGAGCCAATCGAATAAGTGCTTTTGGTCATTATATTAATGAAATCTTCCACCGATTACAACCTCATTAATATATGTATATTTCATATGAACCTTATTTTACAATCTCCCTTAACACCACATTGCTTTGGTATTTGTTCTCTCAATTCTGCTTGATTCGGCTATCCATACAAAAATTTTCCAACAACTGCATAATGCAAATTCTCTATAATTTTCATACGACAAACTTCTTGTTCTGTCAACTTTATCACTAGAATCCCATCAATAAAAACAACTTTCTTAATGGGAATAGGAGCAACTTCTACTTTGTTTGGAACTTCCTTAGTCTTTGTTTTAGGGTTTGTCATTGTTGCATAATTACCAATAGGAGTTGTGGGTTCTTTGGGGGTTAGAGGGTTTTTAGTAGGTGAGAGCAATGGTGGAAACCGAGATGTTGAAGAGAAAGGAGGGACCTGCCTAGTCACCGGTGATGATTGGCCACTGGTCGTGTCTATGGTTGATAGGCAATCTAGGCTTTAAGATAGGTTAGAGAGAGAAGAGAGTGTCGCATACCATGTGGGTTGCTCTGTTTTTTCCCTACATCTTGAATGTATTATCACTTAATTTAACAGTTATAAAATTAAATACTTAGTCATAATAATTCTTTACAAAAAAATATATATTATTAGTTTAATGATCATATATTTCTTACAATTTTGTAAGTAACATTACTAATGAAACGGTCATGTATATTGTATTGTAATCTTTAAATTTTAATGGAGATATATCTAATGTTGATATTAAAAAATAAATATGATCATTATTAATCTCTTAATATGAAAGACAGTCAAGGCATAATTAATTGTAAACTATCACGGTGTACTTGTAAAAAATAACCTTGGCATTTTATGAATAATCAAAAATACTAAAAATGAGCGATAATTATTTTTTTTTGTATATTATACCACACATATTCAAACACATAATTGTGAATTTTTTCCCGAACATAATGTTGAATCGAGGTGAGATTATTTAGTGGCAGATGTGATTGGAATTATAAGACTAAATACAATTGAGCTATATGAAATTCCACAAATCAAAAGTGAAAGTTCAAAACCATCATTATTTTGAATTAAAGAGTTTCTTAATATTTGTGAACTTCCATTTCATTAATTACATTATCCCAAACCCTACTTCATTCATTTTTCTTTATGAAAAGAAATAGTAAATTATCTCTCACTTCTTGATTTTATAATAGGTCTTAAGGGGGTCTCTCTTGCTAGCATAGTTTTGTATTATCATAAATATAAGTATAAAACTATTATTAGGAAGAAAATCAAATTTACCATAGTCCTTGGTATTTTAGCTTGCTTTCACCGATGCTGATTAATAAGTTTTTTGTTACTGAACTAATCAAGAAAATAATTGCTTGAACATATAAAATTCACTTAAGCTACTATAAAAATCGCTATCATTAGTACTGCTTCATACTTTATGTTTTGAGAATTCAAGAAATAATTAAGTTCTAAACTGATATATAGTAGAATATAACCATAAATATATTTATGTCCAAATTAAAGTAAATCATTTGAAAAGCGTACCTTTTTTAAAAAAAAAAAATAAAAGGTGGTTGATTGGGCCTCTTTATTTTATCAAAAATATTTACACAAAGAGCCAAATAAAAGATCAAAACAGTTCAACAAATTAAAAGAGAAAGAGAAAGACAAAACAAGAAACAAAAGCTATGGAAATAATCTAAAGTATAAAATAAATAAAATTGATTACGAAAGTGGAGAGTCTTCTCGGCATCTCTACCACCACTGCTCCTCCAACAAAAATCTGCAATTCTTTCACAGGGAGCTTCAATAGATGAGAGACAACAATGGTGGAGCTCCGTAGAAATCTTCGAGCTTCAGCAAACTAGATCCTAGGTTGATTCCAGGCTTGGCATCATTTATCTTCACTAATCACGTAAAACTCTTCACTTCTTTCTTATCTGTAGATTGGACCATTCTTTTACTCTCTCCCATTTAATGGAATGAAATTCGAACGGAAATAATACCACCATCAAACGGGAGGCAGTATTGAAACTATCCGATTACGTATGTACGATGGTTACCCTTGAATTATTTTTGTGGTAAAGACGAAGAGATGACTAGAAAGCTCATCTATTGCAATAGCTATAAGTAGATCAGTGAAGTATTGAGTTAGGAGCGATTTCATTGCAGACACTTAAAATTCTCACGAGCGTCATAAAATCCAAACCAACGAAGACTTCTTCAACTCAAATCGCACTAATCTGCCACCAACATATGAATAGGTAAAGATTAACTATTCTCTCTTCCGAAATAAACATAAGATGTTCCAATAGCTAACTATAGCCCCATTTTCTCAGCAAGTTGAGCTTCAAATAAACTAATACAACTGCTAAAAAAAATGGAACCACATATTCTACATCTTCCATCTTTATCAAGTAATTCTGATTTTGCGAAACCGAACCCCCTGAAAATTATTGACTTGTTGGGTTGATGGATACATGTGATTGTTTTATTTCCTTACTATGCTTAATCCATGATTACTTCTTGATTATTCACTGGCTTGAAAATCCCTGTTTTAAAACTTCCTGATTCTGAGGTTGGGAGTTTCTGCTTTCTTAATGTTAATAATGGCTTTAGCTTTTGCTGGAGCCTCCTAAAAAGATGAGTAATTTATAGATTGTGTACCTGCAAAATAGAAAATTAGGTTTGGAAAAAGTCTGCTAGCATATTTTCTTCTTTGAACGTGTGCTCCACACCCATTGTGTTGTTGGCCCTCAGTCTATTAATAAATTTCACTTCTATAGCAATACTCTAAGGGACCTCCCATACTCCATCCAAAACCTATTTAAGAACCAATGAATCTGTCACCAGTACTACGGTCACAATTAATGGGATAAGCAGTATTCCAATCCCAATCTAAGTGCAATAGTTTTAGCTAATAAATTTGTCCCATCCTTCAAACTTCTTGATTCTGTATACACCAGATCTCCATCAACATTCCTAATACAAAAAGCGCCTGAACTAGGGCCAGGATTACCTTTAGAGGCCCCATCTGAATTACATTTATATGTTCCTGCCTCAGGTTTCTTCCAAACTTCAGCTTTACACTCAATAATGGGAATGTAATCTTTCAGAAATTTCACAATCAAGGACCAGCTATTAGGGATGGATTTCAGCCAAGGATATCTGATAACTACCATCATATGAATATTTTTGTTCACCTCTAACACTATACCATTATATGATATCTTTCCCCTGTGATAAATAATATTCCTCTTCTTTCATATCTGCCAAAGAATAAAAGTTGGCATAGCCCTATACAAAGGCTTCAGTATAGTATTACATTCTGCATTCCACCACTTAAATATAGTATCTTTAATTTATAAAAAAAAAGGCCCTGCACCCTTGTAGCATCTGCAAATATCCTTCAGATTTTCTTAGCTATAGGACAATTGATAAACAAGTTCTCAAAAGTCTCTAGTTCAAATCTATCATAATAACAACATTGAACTTTATTTACCACACCCATTCTTATAAGCACTTCCCCTATTGGTATCCTTTGTTTGCACAATCTCCAAGAAAGAAAGAAATTTAAAAGGCATACCTTTTTCCCATATCAGCTTGTATTCCTCTTGGGCATCCTCTCTTTGTTTCACCAATTCCCATGCACTCCCTACTATAAATTTACCTGTGCTATTTAACATCCACCAAAATTTATCCCATTCTTCAGTATCCTACACCACTTTAATTTTATTAAAGATATGATTGATACATCTTCAGGGAAGAGCTGTTGTAATGATTCCATATTCCAATTGCCATGTATCTTAAGCTACTCACATTATCAAAACCATAGTTGTTAGCAATATTTATAGGTAAATAGAAATGAAGAACCCCAAGTTGTGTCCAATTATCAAACCATATGCTAGAGTGACCACAATTTGGCTCCCACCATATCTCTTGATCAATATAGTTCCTTGCTTCTAAAATATACTTCCAAATATGGGAACCCCTTCTCCATTCAACCACTTGAGGTCTAAGTTTCTTACAGTACTTATTCTACATAAAGTTTATCCAAAGAGGCTTTTTGGTCCTGAAAATCCACCAAAGCTTTGGAAAGAGGGCTTTGGACACATCAAAAAAGAGATCTAAACCCCAATCCACCTTCCTCATTTAGCAAACAAATATCAGCCCATGCAACCTAATGTTTACTTTTTCTTTTTTTTTATATAGTTCCACAATAATCTGGCAAAAATTCTGTGTAAATCATGCAACACAGATTTGGGTGGATTTATAATTGATAATAAAAAATAGGAACACTCTGAAGCACATTATTTATAAATACAGTCTTTCCTCCAAAAGATAAAAGCTTACTCTTCCAGGCCTGTAATTTATTTTGCACCTTTTTCAGCAACTCTGCAAAGTGACTTTTCCTTTTTCTAGCATGACCAATTGAACATCCAAGATATATTAAAGGAAATTTACCTCTAGTGAATCCAGTACAATCTTCAATCTCTTGTATGATTGCACATTTAGTTTTATAAAACACAAAGAAAGAACTTTTCTCTCTATTAATTTTTTGACCAGACTGCTTTTCATATTCCCCCAAAGTCTTCATAATGAGGTGTAGTGTCTTTCTATCAAAAGATGCAAATATGATGGTATAATCTGCACAAGCTAAATGATTCAGATTCTCACTCCATTTAGGCATCCCAAAACTTCTGAAATCATTGTTGAGGAACAGATTATTTAAACTCCTACTCAAAACCTCTGCTGAAAGAATGAATAAAGCTGGCGATAGAGGGTCCCCTTTCTTAACTACCCTAGAAGAATGAAAAAATCCATGACCCTGTCCATTAATAAGGATAGAATACCAATTATTAGCAATCAATCTCCAAATCTTGTCAACAAATAAGTCATTAAAGCCTATTTTCTCCAACACTTTAATTAAAAAACTCCAGTCCACCCTGTCATATGCCATAGCCATATCTAGTTTAATCACCAAATTGGTAGGCTTTCCTCTTTTTTCTGATGTCAGTGATAATCTCCTGTGCTAATAGAACATTCTCTGTGATTCTTCACCCTTTTACAAATCCAGACTGATTTTATGAAATTATCTTAGGGAGAAATCCTTCCAATCTATAATGAAGCACTCTTGAAATGACTTTGTTCAGAAAATCATTCAAACTTATAGGCCTCATATCATAGAAGGATTTCCCTAATTCCTTTTTTAGTAACAAGACCAAATTAGTGTGTAATGGATTTAGGAAGGGTATTGCCTTCATAAAAGGCACATACCACCTGAACAATATCATTTCCAACAATATCCCAGCAGCTTTGATATAAATGTCCTGTCAAACTATCAGGGCCACTAGCACTATCCCTATTAAGTTCAAACACCACTTTTTGACTTCTCCTTCATTAAGGCAAGTATTAAGAAATAGAAAATGAATCTGCTAATAAAGGTTACAGATTTGGTCAAGAGGAAGAAAGTTAGAATATCGTATGAGTAGAGTAACATCATAAGTCTCATCCCCCCTCCCCCGTGAATTGTTCCTGAAAGAAAGAAATAGCTTCTTCAGCAACCTATTCAGACCCTTCTGCCCAGCTGTCATCTGTCTTAATCATTCTATGAATAGCTAACTTCTTTCTTCTTCCATTCACCAAACTGTGAAAAAACCTTGTATTCCTATCCCCTTCAGTAAACCATTGTATCCCAGATTTTTGTCTCCAGTATCCTTCTTCAAAGTGCAGATATTGCTTCAACTCATCTTGCGCCCTCTGTAAGATTTCCCTATTCTCAGTAGTAGGATGTTCTTCAAACAAATTCTCCTTGATTCTGACAATATCTTCCCTAATACTCAGTTGCTTGAATATATCCCCAAACCTCTCTTAGCTCCAAAATGATAGAGCATTTTTGGTCCTTTTCATCTTCTGCTTTAAATTTATGAAAATATCATTGGACTCTGTAGCAATCCAATTTTCTCTCGCCACCTCCTTGAAATTCTCTTTCTCAGTCCAGAATTTTAGGAACCTGAAAGGTCTGGTAAAGTAAGGGGCCTGTCCTCCACAATAAAAGAGAAGAGGTGCATGATTTGAGCCAGTTCTAGCTAAGTGTTCCATCTCCACACAACCAAATGTACCCACAAATGATTGATTAATCACCATTCTATCCAACCTTTTAAATATACAAGTTGCATCTGGCCTTCCATTTCACCAGTGAATGGACTCCCTTTGAAGTTGATATCAAACAACTCACATGAATTAATACAGAATGCAAAGTCCTCTACTTCATGAGGGGTAACAGGTAGGCCTCCCAACTTCTCTTTTTCATTCATAATGACATTGAAATCTCCCCTACTAGCCATGGAAGATTCCAATTGTAACTAATAGCATAAATATCATCCCACAACCTCAACCTTTCTAAAGCTTCACATTTAGCATTCACAATTGTGGTAATAATAGATTGGCCAGTATCCTAGAATGTGAGCTGCAAGGTCAATTGTTGTTCTAAATCTAGCACCACCCCAACCTGGATGTTGTCTTAAATAAAGACCAAAATGTTACTATTTAGATTATGATTAGCATACTGCATGCCCAATCTCCTCTTTGTATTTCTGAATATGTCTGGATTCCTGAAATGGTTCCATCAATGTAATAAGGGAAAATTTATGATTATGAATCATTTACACTCTATGAAATGCCTGTTGTGTTCTCACTGATCTTATGTTCCAAAATAAAGCTTTATTCATCATTTACTATTGGCTTTAACACGTCTCTTAGGAACCACCCTAGTGGGATTGGTTGTCGCCACCTTGCATTTTGATCTCTTCCCTTTTGCTGTGGATTGTGGGAACAACCTTGCCTGCTTAGTTACATGCTCCATGTGTTGTTTGCTTTCATGTTCTTCATGGTCCTCTATCATACTTTCATTTGTTACTGAATTTTTGCTGCTAATTTCTGCTTTCTGATTTTGATGTGACATTATATCATGCAGGATTTTCATTGGTGATGTATTTTTAAATGGTACAACAGCTTGTGGTACAGGCTCTACTACATCTCTACGTCCCTAATACTCAAACATATTACTTTCTGCTGGGAATCTTACAATTTGATGATGCTCAACCTTTGCATGTAACTCATACCCCTTTGAATTATCTACCTGTATTGGAACTTGATTATTTGATAATGCTAAAGCTTTCATATCATTTTTCTCAGCTTTTTCAGGTTGCTCTATTGACTGCAAATCAGAGATTATGTTTGTTTCTACTTTCATCACGGGTAAATACCCACTCTCAATGCTCTTTCTATCTTATTTTTTGTTTTTAGTAGCCTTGTAAAGTTGTTTTTCTGACCCCTACAGAATGTTCTCATCACTATAATGCATATTCATTGACCTGGAATTTGGAGAGATGCCCTGCTTTATTTATTTTTGTTGCTGCACCGATGCTTCAACTGCTTTATCTAACCCCTCACCATCTTTTGTGACATCTGCTTGCTTTTGATCATCGCTGACCTCCTCCCCTTTATCAGTCTCATCATCCATCCCCTTCTCCTTGCTGGAGAGGTAATTATGCATATTATGATTGTCTATTTTAAGTGTCTATTGCATTAGATTGGCTTGCAAGATTCTTCTCATCCTCTATAAGTGCAATATGATTTACTTTCCCTTTATCTACATCTCCCACATCTTGAAGCACCTTTATACTAGAGTTTCCAACAAATTGTTTTGAATGTGATTTCTCACCCCCTTGATCATTGTCATCTTCTAATAAAACATCAAAGCATTTTCAGTTGTGATAGCCTTAATAGGTGGAGTCAATGCTACATCACTTAGAAATTTGTCAGAATCTTTCTCCAGTCTGAAATTTCCTGTTAGTAGGGTTTCATCTCCCCCCTTTAATTCTAGATTTTCCACCTCAATGCACCATTCTAATTTGTTGTTTTAGAGACTTTTGATCCCCACTAGCCGTATTCATTGAATTGTCAACAAGTTGCCTCAACTCCGGATGCAAGATTCTGCATTCAACCTCCACATGACCTTGTAGCTTACAATTCTTACAGTACTTTGGTATGAAATCATATTGAATTTTTATTCTCTTAACCCTGGATTCATTGTTACTTCCATTCACTACTTCAATTTCTATGTACTATGGAAATTGTGCCGATAAATCCACTTGAACCTTCACCCAGGCACAACTAGGCCTAGTTTTGTTGATAGTAGCCACGTCTAAGTGTAAGGGCTTGCCTACAGCTGAGACAAGTGAAAACAAGGATTCTTTTACAAAAAAAGTTAGTAATAGGTCTGGGAAAGAAATCTATGCCATCGCTTGAGTAGTTTCCTTATCAACCTTAAACTTGGCATCATAGATCAAGGAGCTCATCTGATACGCTAGACCATCTTTAGCCACTATGTAATACACATTCTTGGACATAATATTCACGAAGTCATCCACCCGACTTAACCTCGTGAGGATGTGTCTGTTACGTAGCAGCCCTATTTTGCAATCACCCTAAATATTTCACTATTTTGGTATCTGTACATGAAGGTCCTCCAATTCAGACTATCCATAGGAAAACTTTCCAAATACTGCATATTGAATATCCTCCATTACGTTCATCTTGCTTACTTCTTCTTCCGTCCAAGTCACTCTGGGCACGCCATTGTTGAACGTTAATTGCTTCACAGGTATTTGCTCCAATTGCACTCCTTTATTCTGTTAAACCGTTGGTTTGATTAAATCTGCTTACTTCAATTTTCCTGTTGCATTCTCTTCCATAGTAACATCGCTAGGCAACTTAGGCTTGTTAGGCAAGCTATTAGGGTTAGTAGAGGGATTTGTGTGGTAAAGATGGGGAAAACAAGTTAATAATGTCAGAAAAAATCTGGTCAGCCTCAGGCGTGGGCTGACCAGTGGCCGACTTCGCCATGATCGGAGAAGGGGAGTTAAGGGTTTGTGTGGTTTCACCATGAGAGAGGAGAGAAAAGTGTACCTCTCACTTGTTCGTAACAGAAAAATGAATCATATCGTAAAACCTTCACAGTTGATTAGAGTTTTGTGGTGATAGTGTGCTACAAAATATTAGCAATATAGAATCAGAAATAAAAAGAAGAGATACAGAAAGTAAAATGTAGAAATCACCTTAACTAAATGTCCTCAAGTATGTTGTAGTGTGTCTTTATACTATTTGTAATTTACAAAAAGTCTTCTCAAATTACAAGACTTAAATTGAGTTCATTTATTCAGTAAATGAATTGCCAAAAAAGTTACAGAAGAGATTCAGCAAATTAAAAAAGTTACGGAAGAGATTCAGCAAATTTATAACATTTTTAACTCTGTCAAACATTCAAATAAGTTAAAAATTAAAAGCTAGTTTAACCGGCTTTTAACTCTACAAGTCTACAAATGAAGCAAATGTCAAACTACATTCCTACTATCTCGAGACGTTTTGTCACCTTCAGCAACATATAAAACATCATAAGGGTGACTAAAGACCAAACGAAATAGCTAACAATTCCGGATTCAGCTACGAAAATTTCAATTGGATTACCATAAGAAACTTCAATTTTAAAAAGTATCTTTCAAAGAAAAGATGAATACTACATAAACAAGAAAGCACTAGATACCTATTTCGCAAGCAAACCCTGCCTACCAAACTGACAAATTCTGAGATATAGGTAATAACAGAAAAATTTAATCAATCAACAGGTAACAGCTATTGTCATTGGAGTTGCATTGCCAGCTCATGGCAATTCCAAAAGCAAATACAACTACTCAGCATGCTAACATGGTTGTAGAACAGGGATGGGTCATACTTTGCTCTCCTTCTCTGAAGCACAGTGGAGTCCAACCGAACAGTGCAACCCCAGAATTAATGGCAATGATAACAAACAAGCCCTAGAAACGATTAAGGAACTTTGGCTGCAGGAGTATGTTATGGAACTCAGTCTAGTCTGCACCTTTCATCCAGGAACACCTCTGGCAGTAATCACGATATCCTTAGATTGTTGACACAAATCATTCAATCTTTGCTCTTTTCTAGCTTTACCCCCCACTTTTGTCCGCATTATAGCACTAGCGGAGGCATAACACCTTAGCTTCTCAAGGATCCTTCTCTCACTGATGCGCAACACCAATGAATAATACATCTTAGGTTCTTTCACCTGACAGCAACAGTTCAAAGTTTTGGTATCTTCTTCTAGACGGTTTGAACCATATAAACTTTCTCGAGTATCTGCTAGAGCCGACAGAGCCGCACAAACCCCATCTGTCAGCAACATACTGTTGCTTGACTCAAAACCTTTTCCAAATAAAATAATACCGTTCTTCGATAATTTGAAGACTTTAGACTTTTCAAAACCACTGGTGATAGCTACTGCAAGATCGAGTTCAGTATATACTTCCTCTGGCAATAATATTATGTAAAGTAAAACCAACAGCTCAACTTGCGGCTCCCCATCAAATGAAATTTCAAAATATTCGGAATTTTGGCTAACGCATCCAGAATAATCTAATTTTCTCCATAGTGATAACCTCCTCCTACTGTAGCGATGTGAAAACTGGGATGAACTCCACTGAAGTACAAGTTCCAGATCAAGGTTCACAATGTCATACTGGTTATCAGGCTCTGCAAATCCATACCTGTGTAGCAGAGCAGCATTACCTAAAGACCCATATGTATTGAATACCTACAAAGGGTTACACAGAAGCCATACTTAAAACTCTCTTTCAAGTTGATACAAAAGTGAATATACAACCACAAGAACATCATTAAATAAGTTGTTTACAAACCAGTAAGGAATATCAGTTGGACAATACGGGTTATTTCATTCACACACTAGTTATACGATTATAATAATATAGAGATTAT
Source organism: Capsicum rhomboideum (assembly GCA_031232105.1). Classification (NCBI taxonomy): domain Eukaryota; kingdom Viridiplantae; phylum Streptophyta; class Magnoliopsida; order Solanales; family Solanaceae; genus Capsicum; species Capsicum rhomboideum. Next base: position 74,066,405 of record CP124715.1, read on the forward strand.
TAACATGGTGAATAATAATGAAGGAATTCTTGTGCAATAAAAATTAACGTAGGGATAGCTATGCGGTACATAACACTAGAAGAAATTTTATGTATATCACTTAATAGGCTACTACAAGGGCATTTTTTGACTTTAAATTCCCCGCATTGCTAATATATGAATTCTTATTCCACATTCTATCCCGCATAAAGAAATTTAGAGATTCCCACGTAAGTTAATGTGCATTATTTAATACATCCAACCACAGTTGCATTTGTTATGTGGAGATTAGTTCCTTTATGGAAACGTTAAATTAGTTGTGCGGCGATTAATGTATTCTTTTCCGGCCAACCAAACATCGTATTAGTTTATGCAAGAGTTTAGTTTATGTTGGGATAGTTTACCCTAGTCCCTCGAGCCAAACAGCCACTAAGAGAATATCACTCAGATTTTTGGATCAGTTTAAAGAAGATATCATAAAGCAGATGTTTCTGCTGCATCTATTTTTCAGCTATTCTTTGCTCAAGAGGAGGAAAGATATTCCAGTTATTTCTCCGGCTTCTTTACTGCTTTAAACGGTTGATAGGCACATTTGTATCTTGCAGTGGAATGGTTTTATGATAAAAAAAACTGTCAGCATACTGGCAGGATCTAATTCATAAATCAAAGTAGGCTGTGCAACTTCAACTAAACAAAAGATGAAAACTACTCACCTCAGCCCCAGCTTTGACCTTTTTCACCATGATCATTTCTAAAGTTGTAAGAGCATCACCAGAAACTGAAGAAAACTCCGAGTAACTCCCACTAATAGATTCACCCTTTGAATAAGCTTTGGTTGGTTCATTGTTTTCATATTCATGCTTGCCGCTGTGAGCATCATCATCCAATTCAGAATGAGAAGACTCCAAGTCACTCCCACAGAAGTATTCACCTCCTAAATGAGAGGTTTTCTTGGTTGGTCCAATGTTATCATTTCCATAATTTCGATTGTCAGCATCATTATTCAATTCAGAATAGGAAGATGTGAAGTGTACATCCTCAGCACTAGTTTTGTGATTAAACCTGCACATCAAATGTTTTTAGGATTGAGAGGAACAAAACTCAGAGGAGCCTACTAATGCCAAATCAGGACTACCATAATTTTATAACACCGGTGCAAGAATATGAAATCTGCTGGGTTCATCAATTTCAAGGTAGTTGAGAGAATTTGCTTAATAAGGTAGCTACATGCCCTAAAATGAAACGTGTATCAATTGTCATAGAGAAAACAGCCATTCTGCACTAGAATGTCACCTTTCCATAACTTAAAAAAACCAACTTTTGATGAGTTACTGAAAACCTAGCACATACTCCCTCTGTCCCAATTTATGTGGCATTCTTTCATTTTCAACAACAAGATTCCCAATATTCCCACAAAGTGGGATTTGGGGAGGGTAAAGTGTACGCAGTCCACACCACTACCTCAGAGGTGAGGTAGAGAGGTTTCCGAAAGACCCCCGGCTCAAGACCAAAAATTCTAGAGAAGGACATAAATACACGAACAAGAAACAATAGATAGGAACAAACAACAGATAATAACAAAAATAAGCCTACCACTAAGTAGTACTACACTCTAAATAGTAGTACACTCGACCTATCTAAAACAACAAACATCACCAAAACTCCAGGACCAAGACACTACAAACAAAGTAATGACAACTAGCACGGATAACAAGACAAAGCACACCTACCTACTAGCTGAGACGCACTCCTACCTACTACTCATCTACCTTAATTCGTTTTCTCCACACCTTCCTATATAGGGTCATGTCCTCGATAAGTGTTAACTGCTCCATGTCATGTCTAATCACCTCCCTCCAATATTTTTTGGTCTACCTCTACCACGCCTGAATCTATCCATAGTCAACCTCTCACACCTCTGCATTGGGGCATTCGGACACCTCGTCACATGCCCGAACCATCTCAACCTCGCTTCCCGAATCTTATCTTCCACCGAAGCCACTCTCACCTTATCTCGAATAATCTCATTTCTAATCATATCTCTCCTAGTAAACCCACACATCCATCGCAACATCCTCATCTTCGCCATCTTCATCTTTTGGATCTGAGAGTTCTTGACTGACCAACACTCCGCCCCATACAACATAGCTAGTCTAACCGCCACTTTGTAGAATTTCCCTTTATGTTTAGGGCCACCTTCTTATCACACAAAAATCTGAAAGCGAGTCTTCATTTCATCCACCCTACACCAATAGGGTGAGTGACATCCTCGTCTATCTCTCCATTTCCTTGGATCATAGACCCAAGATACTTGAAACTCTCTCCTGAGTATCGAGTTTCACCACCACCTCAGCCTCGTGCGTCCCCTCACTGAACTTGCACTCCAAATATATGTTACCATTTCAAAAAAAAAAAAAAAAAAAAAAATTTGCGCTCCAAATATTCCGTTTTGATCCTGCTCAACCTAAACTCTTTAGACTCTAGAGGCTGTCTCCAAACCTCAAACATAGCATTAACTCCTCTGCGGATCTCGTCAATCAAAACTACATCCGCAATAACATATACCATGGCACCTCACCTTGAATTTGCCGCGTCAGTTCATCCATCACCAAGGCAAACGGGCTCAGAATCGATCCATGATGCAACCCCATCAGTACGGGAAAGTGATCCGAGTCACCTCCCACAGTTCTCACCCGATTCTTAGCTCCATCATACATGTCTTTTATCGACCTAGTGTACGCCACAGGAACACCTCTAACCTTCAAGCACCTCCACAGAACCTCTCCTTTGTTGTAACCCTTCTCTAGATCGATGAACACCATGTGTAAGTCCTTCCTCTCCCTATACTGCTCGATGAGTCTCCTTATGAGATGAAGGCTTCTGTAGTCGAACGACCTAGCATGAATTCGAACTAATTCTCAAAAATAGTCGCGCTTCTCCATAACCTCAACTCCACCACCTTTTCTCAAACTTCATAGTGTGGCTCAACAACTTGATACCCATGTAGTTGTTACAATTTTGAATGTCACCCTTATTCTTATACAATGGAATTATTGTACTCCATCTCCAAGCTTCGCGCATCTTTGCGATCCTGAAAATGACACTAAACAGCTCGGTTGCCACTCCAAACCTGCCCTGCCCTGCCTGTGCTCTTCAAAAAATCCACTAGAATCTCATATGGCCCAATCGCTCTGCCCCTAAACATTCTACGAATAGCACCCTTAACCTCCTCAACTTTAATACGCCTACAATAACCATAATCGCAACGCCTCTCTGAGTGCTCCAAGTGCCCCATCACAATGTCTTTGTGCCCTGCTTCAGGGTATCCAAAAAAGAATGCCACCTTTCCATAATTAGAAACAATTCAACTTTGAAATTTCCCTTTTTACCCTTAACGAAATGATTTATAGTTACACAAATATCTACGATTTATTTTAGACCACAAGTTTCAAAAGTCTTCCTTTTTTCTTAAACATGTGTCAAGTCAAACAGTTCCACATAAAATTGGGACGAAGGGAGTAATATTCTAGGTTATGAGAGGATCCATACGCACTCAAGCTAATAAGCCTCTAAAGCAGATCCATACTAGGAACCTTTGTCAGTCGGACCAGAAACAACTTTAATAGTTGTTAAGCCAGATGCTCAATTGGTTTTTATACAAAGTTAGGGTATTACAATTGACTATGCATAATCTCTTACTGCTTCACTTGGAATTTCAGCCAAATAATCCTTTTGATAGGGCATGGACAAGAATGATGCTATAGAAGCCCTAAGAAAACCGTCTTTTAAGGTCTCAAGCTAAGGAGTTGCAAGCCAAGATTGTTGGGCTTCAACGAGAAATCAAGAAAATGCTTACTTTGGAAGAAGAGCCCAAGAATGAGCACATAATTATGGTGAAGCGTGAGTTGAGCCCAAGAATTATGGCAAAGAGTGGGCTAAATGCTACATATATTTTATATTTTATGGTCCAAGTTCAAGCCAAGGAGGAGGAAGGTTGGGCCCACATGGAGCCCCAAGTGAGTCGAGAATCATGCCCCAAAAGGCTGCAATTCATGCCTAAAGTGGAGCCAATAGACTTGTGATTTTTGGTGAAAGATTGGCAGCTTCTCCTTATTTTGTTAGGGAAAAATTTTGGTATTATTTTTACATGTTTTTCTAGTTTAAAGTTTCCTAGATAGGCTTTTACTATTTATTATTTCCATAGAAGTAGGATTCGATCCCGTGCTATTTCGAATAGGTTTCCCCCTATATATAGGAGTGGATTTTGTTCCTTTCAAAACTAACACATTATTATCAATATTAACGAGAGAGTTTTACACCTTTGTATATCAGCTACTTGGGATTTATCTTACACCCTTACAAGAACAATTCTTTTAAGACGTAAGATTAATCCTTAACTTGATATATTTAGCTTCTATTATCAAACAAAACTAAATAAGGCAATTAGTAGTATATTAATTATTTTCTCTAATTTCTTCGATATAGGGGGTCTAGATCACTTTGTTATCTGGAAAGACCAGATTGGCCCGTTCTTCCATAAGTACCTCCATATTCTGTTTTTATTATATTGATTCTATGTGCCCCAATCAAGTCCTGATCTTTCCAACAAGCGTTGAGACTGACGAAACCTAGGTACACTGAAGACAAAGAAATTAGTTTTTGTATGAAGGACAAAGGAATTAGTTTTAATCCAGTAATTTTGATTACTAAGTTCAATTAGGGTTCTGGGTACTTAATTTTGAATTTTGGAGATTTTATTCTTGAATTTCGCGTATCTTAAATTTCCCATCTTTAATCTTCGTATTTTTGCTTCCGCATTACTTTCCTATTTTTTCTCAAGTAACCCGATTCTTATCACCTTTATAATGAAATAGCTCTCTGGTATTATATCTTTCTAGAAACTTTGGATAGTCAAACAAGCAATGGCACTATTTGGGAAGCATAAATTTTTCAGTAGCTCACTTAGATAATTTAAATGTATGTTTAAGAGCATACAGATACAGTATTCAAGCAACACATAATATACCTATTAGATTTTGCAATGGGACAAACGAGACAAGACGCCGTTGAAAACAAAAAAAGGGCATTAGACTAGGTAAGTGCAAAACTATGAAGTGATACAGAACGTAGTTAAAGCTAGGAAAATAAAAAGACTTAATTAAGGGGAAAAAAGAATAGATTTTGACTTTTAGGGCAAGGTATTGTGGATGCGTGGAAGTCAATTAATTAAGTATTTAATTACTATTTTAAGTAGTTTTATTTATTATTTATTTATATTTTAAGTAGCTTTATTTATTATTCTAGAACAGGGTTTTATGTTTCCTACTTTCATTAGGATTATACTTTCTAAAATAGAGCTTTATTTTTCCTACTTTCATAAGGATCATTAGACTGTTGCTGTAATATGACTCCTATTTAAAGGGGGTTTTGAAGAATTAATCAATAAGTCGTATTTTAGCAAAAAGCAAGAGATTGGAGTTCTCTCTTTCATTAAACTCTAAGGTTTCAGCCTCCCTTTAACAAGCTGAACTTATATATCGCCCTGTGAATCAATCATTCCCTAAAGATCCTAACAACTTGGTATCAGAGCCTAACACAATGGACGATGAGATCAATTCCAGATTTCAAAAAAAACGTGCAACTATAGAAACCCTTATGGATTCTAAACTTGCAGCGATGGAACAACACCTCGGTGAAAGAATTGTCCAAGTCATCCAAAAACAACTTTTTGGCATGGGAATTGGCTCCACAATATCAGCAACGCAGGGAACTGAGTTGAGTAGTGCCCTGACAACTGGCAAATCAACAACTCCTACTGCTAGAGGAAACACACTGCCTATTCAACTAGCTGTTCAGAATCATCTAATAAGAGGTAATTCACATTCGATAGTACCAAGGTATGCAAAGATGGATTTTCCTACTTATGACGGCACCAACGACCCATTAATTTGGGCACATCGTTATGAACAAATTTTTGAAATTCAACATACAATGGAAGCAGAAAAGGTTGGTGTGGCCTGGTTTCACATGTTGGGAGAAGCACAATTATGGTACTATCAACTTAAACGAGCAAAGGGCCCAATAAGTTGGGAAGAATTTCAGAAACATTGTCTCCAACGATTTGGACCTCCTGAAAGTAGCAACCCAGTGGGTGAATTAGTCACGCTTCGGCAAACTAGTACTGGTGCAAGAAAGAAGATGCTGAAGACTTTAAAGAAACAAGAAAACAAAGAAACAAGATAAACAAAGATAAAAGGGATAGAAAGGTAGACACAAAAGTGGAATCAAAGGCAACCAATTCTATAAAAAGAAAAAACCTCCTTCAAATATCCAAATAAGCACCTAAACCTATGAGAAAGACCTCAAGGGAATTAGATTCCCAAGCAACCCTCCTTTCTAAAACTTGAAACAATCAAAAGCTTCAACAAGCTCTCAAACTCTCCAAAGAGTATTTAATATTCAATATTCATCAAGATAATCTCCCCTAAAATGAGTTATTCCCCCTTATTTATAGCCTACACTAATAATTACAAAAATACCCTTAATGAAATAAGGGTCTTCTTTAGCATGAGGCTTGAATATCAAGAATAGACACTTTACGTCTATAGCCTCTTTCTTCCCTTTTCGCCTTTCTTTCTTGTACTTCCACCTTAGCATATTCTCGAGCTTCAACTCTTCATTCCATGATATTGATGAGGCTCGGCTTGCACCATTCTCCCTTTCTTGAAAAGGATTGGAATCAACTTCAAGAAAAGTTGGTTAGGGTTGGAATTAGATAATTAAATTGATACTATTCCAGATTTTCTGGATGACTGCCCTGAAATTTGAGCTTGAGGACAAGCTCTTTAAAAGAGTGGGGAGTAATGTTGTGGATGCGTGGAAGTCAATTAATTAAGTAGTTAATTATTATTTTAAGTATCTTTATTTATTAATTATTTATATTTTAAGTAGCTTTATTTATTATTCTAGAATAGGATTTTATTTTTCCTACTTTCATTAGGATTAGACTTTCCAGAATAGGGTTTTATTTTTCATACTTTCATAAGGATTAGACTATTGTTGTAATATGACTCCTATTTAAAGGGGTTTTTGAAGAATTAATCAATAAGTCATATTTCAGCAAAAAACAAGAGATTGAAGTTCGCTCGTCCATTGAACTCTAAGGTTTCAGCCTCCCTTTAAGGAGCTGAATTTATATATCGCCCTGTGAATCGATCCTTCCTAAAGATCCTAACACAAGGTGGTTAGGCTACTAAAAATTAAAAACAAGCCACTGATCACATGCATAAATGAGGCATAGACTTCACAGTTATCATGAAACAACACCGATGAAATTTAATGTGCAACATCATAACTAGGGGTGGCAATTTCAACCCATATGAGTGAAAGGAGTCCATTTAACCAATATTTAATGAATTGAATCGCTCATAGTTTAAATGGGTAAATATGGGCTTCAATCCATTTTAAAAGCTCATACAAATATGGACAAAGTGGGTAAAATATGGGTATCCATATAAACCCATCGATCACCCACGTATGCTCAAAATCCCTAATTGCACTAAAAATTTAATTTTTTAAAAAAAAAATTAAGGGGTGGGGGAGCTGGGGTGGCTAGGCGGGGGGGAAAAAGAATTTTAATTTATTTTTGAAATTTAAAAAAAAAAAATGAGGGGAGGGGGTGGGTTGGGGGTAGGGGGTAGAAAAAAATTTAAAATTTCTTTTTTGAACAAAAACTTTAATTTTAAAACAAAAAAAAAATTTAGGGGTGGGGGTAGAAAAAAAATTTTTAAAAAATTCGGTGGGGTAGAGGTTGAACGTGAGGATAGGGTGGGTGATGGGGGTGTTTGGGGGTAAAAAAAAATTAATTTTTTATTTTTAAAATTAGTGGGAGTGGGGGTTGGAAGTGGATTTGGGGCTAGGGTGGATGGTAGGGTGGGGATAAAAAAAAAAAATTAAAATTCTAAGTGGGTGTGGTAGAGGTGGAAGGTGGGGGTGTTTACGGGGGGAGGGGTAGAAAAAAAATTATTTTTTATTTTTTTAAATTAGTGGGCGGTAGGGGTGGAAGTGGATTTGGGGGTAGGGTGGGCATTGGAGGTTGGTAGAAAAAAAAATTGTGGGTTGTGGGTTGACTGAAGGTGGGGGTGGGTGGGTAGGAAAAAAATTTAAATTAGAAACTAAACAAATTCATTTTTCAATTCTCCAATTAATGTGGATGAAATATGGGTAAACTCATCTAATCCGTCCATTAATCACCCAATCCATATTTTACCCACATAGAATATGGGTGGATTGGGTAATTACCCATTTTTGCTCAATCCATTTTCAACCCACCCAAATCCACCCATTTGCCACCCTATTCATGACGTAACAAGGAGCATATGAACCCCTCACAGCAGAGGTAAAATGAGTCAGCAGCTACCAATGAACAGGAAATAGTGCGACACCTCAAAACCAATATGGAAAGTTCAGCAAGTAAGAGGGAGAGGAAGCAGTAAGAAATGATGCAGAAGATTTCACTAAAAGGTATACTTACAGATCCGCCAAGGGAACCATTCCGCATCCATAGTAATCATCTATCTCAAACGACCGTGAGGCAATTAGACTTTTTGCAGCAAGATACTCCTTAACACCAAAATGTTCTGCTTTAAGCTGTAAAGAAACTGAAGTTAAGAGAGGCTCAATACACTCCTTCCAGTCCTCAAGGATAAGTGCCTTGTCGTCTTTAACTATCTGCCTACAAATACATCACAATGGTCATACAATAGAATAAGAACAGAATAAAGCCTAGTGTACAAGATGACCAAGCTTCAAATAGCTTGTCAGAAAATCGAAAGTAGGCAAAGCAGCAAATGCATTCTCTCGTAAAAGAGCCTCTCATACTCTTTTAGTTTGAAGTTCACCAACCAGAAGTAGCAAAACAGGCAGGCAGTGACATCAGCAATCTTTTTCTTCAAATGATACCGTAATGATTTCATTGCTTTGTCAGAGAAAGCTTCATATACAAGCTAATGACATAAAGTAAGATCTAGGAAAAAATGTGATTCTCTTAAAAAGACACCCACTCATCAATAATCACCGGACTTCCATGGGTGCTCAAAACATTAACCAAAAACAAGAAACTCCTCCAATATTTGCAAGAGAATTTCAACCTTTTCCGAAGCTATCCTATTTGTTTATATGAAACCATTTGACAAGTGTCGGAGGGACAACTTCACATGCTCGACTTCTCCTTTTCTTTCTTTTGAAAGCCGAGCAGAGCAACAAGTTCTTCACAGTTCTGGCGTTATTCGCTGAATTTCAATTAGCTTTACTGAAGTACTGAACAATTGCTGGAGAATGTTCCAACATAATATTTTCAGCAGGAGTGTCATGATTCCGCACACAGATTATGAACTGCAGATTCTTCCACATTAAAAACAAAAGAAGTCGAACTATCGAACAACTTATAATATCCTTCTAGATAAGTCTTGATACACCGCAAAAAGGATCGACCGGACTGGGACATGATAATAAAATATGATAACACAGATGAAAGAATTCTTTTTTTTTTATTAACCATGGTGTCCGGGCCAGCTTACGTGCACCTTGACTAATTCCACGGGATACCTGCCACCTCTCACCAGCAACAGGTACCAGGTAACTCTGTCCGTCAAGGCTAGAACGGATGGGAAGAAATCACCTAGTGTTTGTCTCTGTAGGGAATTGAATCTGAGACCTCATGGTGCTCAACCCAACTTCATTGAACCACTAGGCCACACCCTTGGGTGCTAGATGAAAGAATACATTGACACTGAGAATTACATACTTCTGACCTACATCAATAGGCATAAAGGAAAAAATTTTCCTACAACAAAAGCATTAAACATATAGAAAAGAAAACAAATTAGAGATCCCACTCTAAGTTATCCAGAAAATAAATCCAAGACCAAGAGTATCCCATAAATTCATTCCGCGAGAAAATTTCACACAAGTGTATTCATAACTTATTTCTATACTATCAGTATTCTGCCACATAGACTTTACCATTCTCTCAACGCTCTTACATCGACAAAACTCTCTACCACTCACTACCATTTTGTTACATTTTCATTTCCCTCCATGACTAAATGATGAATAAGAGATGTCAACTTATAGAGTTGATTCTCTCACCAACCCTAAGTGGCCAACTCACTCTAAATTGTAGTCAAAAATCACAAGTCAACTCAATACAACTTATGTCAAGCTGCAAGACAACGCAATACAAGTTGCAATCAAGTTGAAAGCCAATTCAAAATTGTAATCTCACACTGCAAAATGTAAACAAGTTGCAAACCAACTTACTCCAAGTTGTAATCAAGTGGCTAGCCAACTTAAAAAAAAATAATTTAATCAAGTTGCAAGATAATTCACTTTAATTTGTAATCAGGTTGCATGCCAACTCACTCCAGATTGTAATTAAGTTGCATACTAACTTGCTTTAATTGAAAAGGTTACTCAGAACAGGTTGTTACGAAACATCTTACAAATTGAAATAGAAAACATCAAGACATTTTTCTAACAGATCTCCATCTTGGCTGGAAATTTCTAACACAATATACTTGTTCCACCTCAGTCAGCTCTTACTTGAAGTTCTTTTACTTCACGACCACTTTTCCATCAAAGAATTTTCTAAGCTCTTGGCACTTGTGCCTTAATATGTACTATCTTTTTTCTTAGTTCCTCCAAGTTGTGTATACACATGCTCGAGTGCCTCTATACTCCAAATTACATTTTTCTAAGCATAATGTAATACTTGACTCTCGGATTTGTTGTGCATTGCTTACTACGGATTCAGTAACATGGAGAGATTGACTCCACTTTCCCAAACATACGCTTAGAAATTTCTTATCTCCATCTCAAAGTGATCGGAAAACTCAATCAAAGACACCAATAAGGCGATAACCATAAAATATTCAAAAGTATGGACACCTACGTTGCTCGGACTCTTCAAAATTGTCGATGGGTGCGTGTCGGATTCTCCAAAAGTAGTGTCTTTTTTGAGAATCCGACACGGGTGCGGCATTTAAAGTGAAGAGTCCGAGCAACTTAGATGGACACAGTGTGTAGTATGGATACAGTGTGTCAAGTATCAACGCAAACTTAACTAAGAATAGGACGCAATGGAGAAAAACATATAGGTGATAGCTAGAGGATAGGCTTCAGACTCGTATAAATAATTTTATCATTATTATTATTATTATTATTATTATTTATATTTTATTTTTTTAAATGAATTTTTCAGTTTTATTTTATTTATTATGATGATGATATGATATGAGCTTAAATGAAGAAATGAGGACTCATATAGTCGACCCTAACTTGTTTGGGACTGAGCCGTAATTGTTGTTGTTATGGATACTGTTAGATATGGTATAATTAGTGTAGATATGAGAATATTCTGTATAATTAGCATAGATATGAGAATATTCTCTAATCCCTAGAATCAGGCAATTAGGAGATTGTGTAATATTTTCTTATTTTCTTTCCTTATTCACATCATTTGTAACAGCTATTTAATCCCATGAACTTGAGGGAATAATCAATAAAACAATTCTCAATATCTCCTCTTCTTTTTCAATTTCACATGGTATCAGAGCCTGGGGTTCTAGCCCCCTCTGAATGTTCAGTGTTCAGTAACAGAAACTGAAAGCAAGAAAAAAAAGGGGAGGGATCGATCAACTGGTTGCTAAATCAACCATATCAGAACATTGTCTCACCTCTCTCTTTCTCCAGGTCATTTACTTTCTGTATAAATTCCTTTTCTATCTCTTTCGCTGAATCTTCGTACTTCTTTCTTATTCGTCCAAAAAAAAAAAGGTGATAACCAAACTGATAATCGGACTACTGAGAATCAGATTTTTAAGTCATTTGTTTCCTCTACACCATCACTTGCAATAACCACAGTAAAGTTAGATGGTAGTGGTAATTACACCTCTTGGGCAGCCTCTGTAGAATTGTAGTTTACAGGTCAAGGATTTGAAGATCACTTGCTCAAAAACAGTAGTAGTATTGGGCCAGCTAATAGACCTGCTTGGGTTAAAATAGATGCCCAATTGTGTAGTCTTTCTGTAGAATTCACTTGATCCTAAGTTGTTAAATTTGTTTCAGTCTTGTAAGACTTGTTGCAAAGTGTGGAACAAAGCCAAAACTTTGTATACAAATGACATACAACTCATCTACAAAGTTGTGACTGATATTGTTCATCTACAACAGAATCAACAGGACATGGCGAGCTACTTGGGTCAGGTAGAATCCTTAAAAGGATAAATTTGATTCTCTTATGCCTTTTACTAACAAATTAGGTGATCAGGAGATACAAAGAGACAGGTTCTTTATGGTCTTGGCTTTGGTTGGGTTGCGAGCAAACCTAACCTCAGTTCGTGACCAAATTCTTTCTAGCCCATCTGTTCCTACCTTGGAAGAAGTATTTGCAAGATTACTGCGCATCACATCTGCACCTCCTGAGGTAAATTCCTATGATGCATCTATCATGGTTGTCCAAACTAATAATTTTCAAGGTGGATACAGAAAAGGAAAATGGAGGAACAATAAGCAGTGCACTCATTGCTATAAGGGAGGACATGTAAGAGAGGAATGTCGGCTTCTTCTCTTACATTGCACTCATTGTAACAAGGGAGGGCATGTAAGAGAGGAATGTCGACTTCTTCCTGGTAAGCCTCCACGCAATAATGATCGTGTCACGACCCGAACCGAGGCCCTAGCAGTGACGGGCTTCCCGAACCAATGATGGCCCAAGAAGGCCCCCTTAGCATTACATCATAAGCATAGTCATAATAAAAATGCGGAAAATAGACCCATAAAATAAGAGGTTCAACTGAAAGATAACTAAAGTCCAAAATCTAGAATGTAAAATTAAAACAATAACCAACTTGAGTCTACGAAGCCTCTAACGTTATGAATAGAAATTCTAGCCGGGACATGGCCCCGGAAATACCAGAAAAACCAAATAGTCTGAATTCAACTGAAAATAAGTCTAAGACATATGCCTTCCGAAAGATAGATGGCTCACCACAGGCTAGCTGCAACTCTGAATGTATCTTAACGCAGGGCAGAATCTCGGGTAAGTGCTTCGGAACCTACATCATGAAAAGATGTAGCGTTCGGGACGGTCAGTACGATGAGTACTGGCATGCAACCCGAGGAAGGGGAATCCAAAATAGTTTATGTAATATAAAAATAATTAAAATTTGGAAAGCTTCACAATATAAGTCCGTCATAAAAGAGGTACGAAATAAAAACATTTAAAATATAAAATAAAGCAATCATTTGAAATTCTTTAGTTCTGAACTATGTGGTTACACCGACATTAAGTAACCCACGGGCAATATGGGTCCATTACTCCCCAACTGGCAGGGCCTCAGTCCATGTTAGCCGCATAAACTGAGATAACATAGTTGGCCAATCATAACATAATCATAACTGCATACAACTGCTCAAGGCAAGTATACAGTAGTCATCCATTTTTCAGGACAAGACCTCCCCACGTCGACAAACACAGTTTCAAGCATTGGTCATAAGGACTACACTTTCTCGATGAACCTACACAATTCTCTTTAAGCCCAATTAAAACATTTTCATTACATTTAATCATGGAGTCTTTCATTAAGGCATTCACATTTTGGTATCGTCATACCAAGACTTGCAAGTCACTCTTTCATGCCAAATCATTATCCTTAAACATTTTAGACTCCAAAACCCCGCCTTTAAAATCATAAACATAATCACAATTGAAATTCCCATAACAATTCCAAACCATTTGAATAACACAATACCTTCAATGAATAAAGGACGAGGAAAACATTTATGTTTCTTATGAAATTTCAAAGCTTTCAAGAGACTAGAAATCATGAATTAACATTTCATCATCATCATCATACCCAGTGTATTCCCACCAGGTGGGGTCTGGGGGGGGGTAAAGTGTACGCAGTCCATACCACTACCTCAGAAGAAGTAGAGAGGCTGTTTCCGATAGACCCCCGGCTCAGAACCGATAACAATAACAATCAAAAATCATTAAAAATAAGACAGAAATCAGAAATCATGAGTCATAAAACAATCATAAAAATCATAAATCAAAATCATCAGAATCATACAAATCCTAAGAATCGTAAAAAGTCATAAACAAAAATCATAAATCATAAATCGTAAAAATCATAAATCGTAAATCATACATCATAAATCATAATTCATAAATCATAGATCTCAAATATACCAGCAAACACTCTTCCCTGCTAAAAACGGCCACCTTCCTACCTACTATTCCTCTACCCTAATCCGCGTCCTCCACATCTTCCTATCAAGGGTCATGTCCTCTGTAAGCTGTAATTGCTCCATGTCATGCCTAATCACCTCCGTCCAATATTTCTTCGGCCTACCTCTACCCCGCCTAACACCATCCCCCGCCAGCCTCTCACACCTCCGTACCGGGGCGTCCGTGCACCTCCTCTTCACATGTCCGAACCATCGCAACCTCACTTCCCGCATCTTATCCACCACCGACGCCACTCCCAACTTCTCTTGAATAATCTCATTTCTAACTCTATCACTCCTGGTAAGTCCACACATCCCTCGCAACATCCTCATCATGGCTTAACATTTATCAAGTTAAAATTCAAACTTCAAGACATAATAGTTCATTGTTTTCAAATAGTCAATTCAGTTTCAAAAACCTCAATTAAAGATTGAATCATTATTCATAAAGAAAAGGGGAAAATTCATATCAAGCTTTAAATAACAAAATCCCCAACCCTAGTTTCAAATCATCATCATAATGTACATAATAAATAATATTCACAAATTTAGAATAGTAATTGAAATAGGGAGCGTTCAAACATGCCTTTTGATGGAAAGAATTTGGGAAGGCTGGAATTTGAGCCTTGAATCTTGAACCCTAGATGTTCTTGCTTCTTTGAATGTTTTGGGGGAGGAGAAAAGGGTTTATAATCGTATTCCTCTTCAAAACTAAGTGTAACTGATTGCTCAAAAGGTGTTTTAAGTGTGAAAGGGTCGGATCTCATAATGGAAAAATGACAAAAATGCCCCTAGGATGACCCTAAAAAAAAAATTCTCGGAATCAGTCCACAACTTGATCTAGGGGTCGTGGAACCAGTTCACGGTCCGTGGATCCAAGTCGTGGAAATCAGATGGATTTTTTCAACTTGCAGGATTTGATCCACGACTTGATCTACGGGTCGTGGAACCAGTTCACGGTCTGTGGATTCAGTCCGTGGAAATCAGAAAAGTTTCCACGATCCGTGGAAACTTTCCACGAGTCGTGGAACCAGTCCGCTGTCCGTGGATTCAATCCGTGGAAACCTGAAATCCAGATTTTTCAGCCTAAATTCATATAAATTTATGGGTACTTGAAGGTTCTAAAATTTTGGGGTGTTACAGATCGTCCTCGACACACAGCAAATGTGGCTCATAACGGGGATGGTATTCTACCTACACCTGATATCACGGATGGATCATCTCAATCTACCACTTTAACTGGAGCAGACTACAATGACTACCTTCAGTACCAAGCGTCAAGGCAACAATCATCAACTTCATCAGCTGCTTGCACAGTACAACCTGGTAACTCCTTTGCTTATGTCGCACAGTTTTCATCTCAGGAACAATGGATTCTTGATTCCAGTGCTTCTGACCATATTTCTGGTAACAAAAATACTCTTTCTACTCTTACTACTCCTTCTACCCTCTCTACTGTTACTTTGGCTAATGGATCAAAGACTATTGTAAAGGGGATAGGTATAGCTCACCCTCTGTCTTCCATACCTTTAAAATAAGTCCTTTTTGCACCTGAATGTCCATATAATCTTATTTCCATTAGCAAATTAACCAAAAACCTAAAATGTGTTATAACCTTTCTTGATGATTTTGTTCTTCTGCAGGACCGAAGTACAGGACAGATGATTGGAAAAGGATATGAGTCCCAAGGATTGTACCTGCTATCCATCCCAACACCACATGTTGCTTTCACTTCCGTTGTTTCCTCTGAATTGCTCCATAGTCAATTGGGTCATCCGAGTCTCTTAAAACTACAGAAGATAGTTCCTAGTTTGTCTAGTTTATCTTTGTTAGAATGTGAGTCGTGTCAGCTTGGGAAGCATACTCGTACCTCTTTCCCAAAGCGTGTCAATAACAGGGCCACCTCAGTGTTTAAAATTGTTTATTCAGATATATAGGGTCTAAGTCGTGTCAGTTCTTCCTTAGGCTTTCATTATTTTGTGACTTTTATTGATGACTATTCTCGGTGCACGTGGTTATTTTTAATAAAAAATAGATCTGAGTTATTCTCTATCTTTCAGAAATTTTGTACTGAAATTCGCAATCAATTTGGTATTTCCATTAAGAAGTTAATCTGTGATAATGCCCGAAAATATTTCTCTACTGCTCTCTTTTCTTTTATGTCATCCCAAGGCATATTGCACTTGTCTTCTTGTGCACATACTCCTCAACAAAATGGAGTTGCTGAGCGAAAGAACAGACATCTAATAGAAACAGCTCGGACATTGCTCATTCACAATAACGTCCCCTTACATTTTTGGGGTGATGCTGTTATTACTGCTTGTTATTTAATCAATCGTATGCCTACATCTGTTTTGCAGCATAAGAGTCCACACTCAGTCCTTTATCCAGACCAAACTTTGTTCCTCCTTCCTCCACGTGTGTTTGGTTGCACCTGTTTTGTTCATAACCTTACCCCTGGAAAAGACAAACTTCAGCACAAGGCTTTTAAATGTATCTTTCTCGGGTATTCTCGTCTAGAAAAAGGTTACAAATGCTTTGATCCCTCTACCAATAAGTACTTGATCTCAACAGATGTTACCTTTTTTGAGACTTCACCGTATTTTTCTCCTAATATGGCAAAACAGAAGCAATATCAGTCCTTCCAATTCCAACTATTCTAGCCCCAGCTGCACCTCCATCTCTTAAGGTCTATTCCCGACGACCTCAACCTCCTTCTGAGCTTGCTAATCCAGTTAGTATTTCTAGCATTGATACAGGTACACAAAGCACTCCTGGTGACTCATTACCTGCTCCAATGATGTCTCCTGCTTTGGTCGAGCTCTTATCAGATGATCATCCCATTGCTCTTCGCAAAGGTACTAGAACTACTACCAATAAAACTCCCAATTATGCTTATTTAAGTCATCATCGTTTGTCACCTTCATATCATGCCTTCATTACTAGCTTATCAACCGTCAAAGTTTCCAAAACTGTGGCAAAAGCACTAGTTCATCCAGGTTGGAGTCAGGCTATGATTGAGGAGATGACTGTTTTGCATGATAATGGTACTTGGGAGCTTGTTCCTTTACCTAAGTGAAAAACCACAGTTGGTTGTCGTTGGGTATTCACAGTTAAGGTCGGTTTTGATGGAGCTGTTGATCATCTCAAAGCAACACTGGTTGCTAAGGGATACACTCAGATTTATGGCATTGATTATGGAGATACTTTTTCACCAGTAGCCAAGATGGTTTCTGTCCGTCTTCTCATCTCTATGGCAGCAATGAATCACTGGCCCCTTTATCAATTGGACATCAAAAATGCATTCCTTCACAGGTAACTTGCTGAAGAGGTATATATGGAGCAACCGCCAGGGTTTCTTGCTCAGGGGAAGTCTGGACTAGTTTGTAGACAGATCCCTTTATGGTCTCAAACAGTCTCCCAGAGCATGGTTTGGTCGTTTTCGAGCTGCTATCCAACAATTTGGAATGATCCAAACAGAAGTTGATCACTCCGTATTTTATAGGCATTCCTCTAATGGTAAACGTATCTTTTTAATTGTTTATGTTGATGATATTGTTATCACAAGAGATGATCATGAAAGTATTTCTCAACTCAAACAACACCTCTCAAGTCACTTTCAGACTAAGGATTTGCGCAAGTTGAAGTACTTTCTAGGCATTAAAGTGGCACAATCTAGCGATGGTATTGCTATTAAACAAAGAAAATATGCCTTAACGACATTTTGGAAGATGCTGGTATGTTGGATTGCAAGCATGTGGACACTCCCATGGATCCAACTACTAAGCTTATTCCAGGATAGGGGGAGTCTCTAAAAGATCCTGACAGATATCCAATAGCTATTGGAATGCAGTGATTCGCATCTTGCGATATATGAAAAGCTCTCCAGGGCAAGGTTTATTGTATAAGACAAGGGACACGCCCATATTGTTGGGTATTCTGACGCAAATTGGGCAGGATCTCCTTCTGACAGGGGGTCCATTTCTGGTTATTGTGTTCTAATTGGAGGCAATCTAATATCTTGGAAAAGTCAAAAGCAAGTTGTCGTAGATAGATCAAGCATAGAGGCAGAGTATCGAGCTATGGCACTGGCTACGTGTGAGCTTATATGGTTAAGACAACTTCTCCAAGAATTGAAAATGGGAGGAGTTGAACCGATGAAATTGATTTGTGATAACCAAGTTGCACTGCATATCGCTTCTAATGCCGTGTTTCATGAAAGAACAATGCACATTGAGATAGATTGTCACTTCCTTCGAGAGAAGATTGAGTCTGGATACATTGCCACAAGTTTTGTCAACTCAAGAGATCAACTAGCAAATATTTTTCACAAAATCACTCCGAGGATTCAGAATTTACTATCTTTGTGGCAAACTGGGAGCATATGACTTGTAAGCTCCAGCTTGAGGGGGAGTGTTAGATATGTTATAATTAGTGTAGATATGAGAATATTCTGTGTAATTAGCATAGATATGAGAATATTCTCTAATCCCTAGAATCAGGCAATTAGGAGATTGTGTAATATTTTCTTATTTTCTTTCCTTATTCACATCATCTGTAACAACTATTTAATCCCATGAACTTGAGGGAATAATCAATAAAACAATTCTCAATATCTCTTCTCTTCTTTTTCAATTTCACAGATACAGTGTGTAAGCTCTGCTAAAAAAATTAGGAGGAAAGAATCAGCTTGTAGGTTAGATTCAAACTGGGCAGCAAAGAAGATAAAACTACAAGAGATAACAGATTTACAGGGAGAACTACGCAGGCGAATTGTGCATACGTCCATGTTCGAGAAGAAATTCCACTACAATATAAGTGTATATAGAAAGAAAAAAATTAGAAAACCACTTCTCATTATTACCCATAAAATAAGCAAAGAGAATTCTTCACAAATTCATTCTAAGAAGAACTTCTTAGGACTGTATCTGAGCCATTGCTTCTTTCATTACACATATATGTTGTATCATTTTCATTCCACTCCATGGCTAAATATTGAACAAGAGACCGCTATTATAGAGTTGATTCTCTTTCACCAACACCAAGAGGCCAACCCAATCCAAGTCATAATCAGATTACAAGGCAACTCATATGAGCTGTAATGAAGTAAGAAAACTCACTCCAAGTTTTAATCATATTTTAAGTCAACTCCCTGCTAGTTGTTATAAAGTTACATGCAAACTCACTCCAATTTATTGAAGTTGCAAGTGAACTTACTCAACTATCCAAGAAGATGCCACAAAACAATTTGCCAAATTTGATTAGAAAATTTTAAGAACATACTAATCAAAAAGATTTAGACATTTTCCTAGGAAGTTCCAATTTCCACAAGAGTTAAGAGTTTATGTGCAAAGCTATCTACTTGAGATGGGGGAAGCGAGATTGAGATATTTGGACATGTGAAGAGGCGAACTGCAAACCGCCCAGTGAAGAGGTGCGAGAGGTTATGGTATAGTAGGTATGAGAAGAGGTAGAGGTAGGCCAAAGATGTATTGGGGAGAGGTGATTAGACAGGACTTGACGAAACTTCAGGTTACCGAGACATGACTTTAAATAGGAGGGTGCGGAGGACGCATATTAGAGTAGAAAGTTAGTCGGGTAGAAGTGTTGTCTTGCTTTTTGAGGGTTTAGGCTTGTTGGTGTTTGTCGTTGTACTAGCTGTAGTATTGTAGTCCCTACTTGTGATATCTATCGCCTTTTGGAAACAACCTCTCTCCCTCTCCGAGGTAGTAGTAAGGTCTGCATACACTCTACCCTCCCCAGACCTCACTTGTGGGATTGGGATTTAACTGGGTATGTTGTTGTTGTTGTTGTTGTGCAAAGCTATCTACTTAAACTTAAAAAGATGATAGTAGAATCAAGCAGACAAGCTTCTGAAAAAAAAAGTTTGAAGATTCTCTATTGCAGCAATATAGCAAAACTTTGAACCTAAGTTCTTCTCTAGAACAGTTACTTATACTTTTGTATAGATATTTGCATCAAAATTCACAATTCAAACGTGTTACATTTATCAAAAAACAATAGAAAAGCAGGTATATAATAAGAAGAAGGAGAAAGAGGGAGGGGGACCTTGTGAAGCTCAGTTCCAGGGAGAAGAGAGTCGATTTCAGATAGGGACCACAATAAAGGGATAGGTTCAGAATAAGGAAGCAACTGGAGATAACCAAACCAAGGAGATAGCGGACCGAGGCTCCGCTCATACATAATAGCAACTGCTAGAGCTAAGATGCCTTCAAGCTCCGCTTCCTCGACCATTTGCCGCGCACCTGAAGTCTTTACCGTCAAACAACTCTCCTTCGGAATACTCGCCACCAAATCACCATCATCCAGATCGCACAACGCTCTTACCCAGGAGTTGGTCGATACTACCAGCTCCAGCGCCTCGCTACACTCTACACCTTGCCACTTCATCCAATTCTTGAATGCTCTCAGTTTCCTACTGGAAAAACCATATTACATTCAACCGTCTTGTTAATTCTTAGATATATTATAGATATAGAGGGGGGAAAGAACATTTCGGCGGTGGCATACCTGGTTACCATTGTTACAGCAGCAGCGGCGGAAGGTAAGATAGTGGTTATTTCTTTTTTCTTAGTATGAACTATGAAGGGAGAGTTCAGCTCCTTGTTTACCCTGGGTTAGGGGTAATTCAGTTGGTTAATTTATTGTTTGCAGTTTTGCTTGTGCATTAATGTTTTTGAGGCTATACTTTTTTTTTATTGTAAAAGAAAAAGGGTTTAATTAGTTGTTTTAAGTTTAATTAGTTGTTTTAAGGATATTCTTGATAATGTATCGTTGTTGCCTTTTGTACATTACGTTTATGTCACGTTAATTTACACACATTTACTATCTTATAAATGTGGATAAGCACACAGGACGTCAACATGTGTGTTTCACAGTTAGAAGGATACTTTTGTAAATTTCTTATAGTAAAATATTGTGATTGGCCTAAAATAGTTCTTACTGTAGCTGCTACCCAATTCTTGAGTTCCCTTTGACTAAATTTACCCTTTGATGATCTCATCATTTTATCACCATAATTCTTGTCCAACTTCGTTTTTCCCTCATGTGGTCCCACTTTCCACATCCATCCAAACTTCTTGTTTTCCAATCATAATATTCATTTTCTCAATTTATCATTCTAAAGATATGTGAATTCTGCTAATTATGTGACTGCTATTTTTCAGAAACTATGAGATTAAAAATTCCCTCCCGACAAAGTTTTAGCACAATAACAGCAAGAGAAAATAAATTTCATACAAATTATAAGGAATTTTTATTTGATTTAATCATTCCCATTTATGATTAACTTACTTGTTGATTATAAATAATTATATTAAAAAAATATATATGTTATAAAATTAAATTAAAAGGATAACATTATTGAAATTGATTGTACATAAGAAATATGGTGACCAAGAACAATTAAAGAGTGACAAAAGGGAAAATTTTCTTATTCTTCCAAGTATTTTTAAATGTATATAATCAGTGGCGAAGCCAAAAATTTTATTGAGGGGGTTTAAAAGTGCACAAGCGAACTAGCCGAAGGGGGTTCAACATCTACTATATATACATAAAAATTAATTTTAATCATGTATAAATGGTATAATTTTTTACCAAAGGAGGTTCGAATGAACCCCCTCATTATATGCTAATAAAAGTTATATTATAATATAATAAAAGTTATATTATATAATATTCCATCCTCTATTTATAGGATTACATAAAGATAAGCAAAAAATAATACCATAAACAAGACATTAAGAATTTGAGATTACGTAGGACGATCATGAAAAAGTTATGGAGGTATGGAGAATATAAGCTTAATGGTGAATAGTAATAGTGAAAAAAAATAGCATTATTTCATAATGGAGAAGAGTGATGGACATTCATATTAACTACATATAATATTTGATAACAATATATGTTATTAGTTATTATCTACTGTTTTTTTAGACTTAATATTTAGTGTTTGTTTTTTCCTGATTGTAATTCATAATGGATATTAGTGTTTTATTAGCTTCTCAAAATGTGTGAATACTTGATTCAAAATGTTATTATTTCGAATAAAATTTAGAATAAGTAAATTCATAATTTCTTATTTGTCCATCTTTCATAATCTTGATCCGAACATATGTAAAAGATAACCTGAATCATTTTATTGGGCCCGTGCTGAGCACTGACAACTGCATGTAGTTATATATAAAGGGCAACAAGCAGACAACAGGTTGACATATTTGCTTATACTGTCTGCTTGGAATTTTTGTCTATTTGGGAATAATGTCGGTAATTTCTGCTTTGGTGTTGTTGTGCTTTAAGGCTTTATGCTTATACTACTTTCACTTTAGACTTATCAGACAATTTGCAATTGTTCAGAATCGTGGGACCTA
Source organism: Capsicum rhomboideum (assembly GCA_031232105.1). Taxonomy (NCBI): domain Eukaryota; kingdom Viridiplantae; phylum Streptophyta; class Magnoliopsida; order Solanales; family Solanaceae; genus Capsicum; species Capsicum rhomboideum. The sequence goes on from CP124715.1 coordinate 74,089,063, forward strand.
ACTTTTAATGTCCGCCTTAAGCTTTAGTTTCAGACTTGTAAGCAGTTGATGAATTTTTTATTGTCATGTAACTATCTGATTACTTGAATTGGAGTGTCAATTACCCATTTTAGGAGTAAAATGAGAACATTTTCTAATGGATTCCTGCCCAGTAAATTAGCCGAGGGTATTTTAAAATTTTTATATTTTTTCTATTTTAATTTATTTATCTTACTTTTCTTTTATATATCTAAAAATCATATAAAAAGTATTATAAATCACAATAATTAACAACTTAAAGTACTTAAAAGATATAAAAAATTTGATTGACTCTCGAAATTCTATCAGTACCACATAAATTTTGACAAAATAAGCAACATATATTATTTTAAAATGACATAAAAAGTACTATAAATCACAATAAGTAATAAATTAACTATTTAAAAGATATGTAGAAAATTTAGTTGACTCTCGAAATTCTATCAATGTCACATAAATTGAGACAAATGGAGTAACAGATATTATTTGAAAATTACGTAAAAAGTATTATAAATCACAATAGTTAACAACTTAAAATATCTAAAAACCATAAAAAAAAAAATTGATTAACTCTCTAAATTCTATTTGTGTCACATAAATTGAGACAAAGAAAGTAATATATATTGGGTCTGTGATAGCACGGGCTCCTCTATATCTAGGCTAGTAATAATAAATGTATATAAAAGATCGAATTATTATGTGTATGTTTTATTATTAAGTATAAATCCTTCAGGAAAAAATAGTAAAAATTTTAAGATAAAAAGTGTACCTAAAAGGGACACGATAGTTTATCATCACAGTAACAATTAAGGAGCAAAATTAAATATAGTGAATAAAATTTTTCATTGATATCAAAAGTCAAAATTATGTTGTATTGATGCACTAAAAAATATTCTAAATAATAAAATAAAGGAAAAAACGAACTATATTATATATGAACATAATAATATAATACATCTACTTATAATAAATTAACAAAAACAGAAAGAATAATGATTTAGCTGAAGATGGCAATCTAAAAATTTAAACGACGTATATATGAGTGCATGCCTTTATACATTCTACAAATATAAAGGGCAAACCTGATAGATACTAAAAGATTTTATCATTATGAAGTAAAGAAGTGCAACAAAAAAAAAAAAAAAAAAAAAGGAAATCAAACCATGTTATAAATAAAATCATATTTAGTTAGCAGCATGATATTGAGGAATTTGTTTTCTTTCCGGCTAGAATTCTTTTATCGATAGATACACTAATCTAAGTCTAATAGAATTCTTTTCCATGATTAGATTAATAGGATTGAAATCAACAAAGAGAATATTTAGTTACAATTTTTATATGTCAAATAAGGAAAGAATTTTTGAAGAAAAATTTTAGTAAATTTTAAATTACTAAATATTAGCCGTTCTTACCTTTTACAAATAGGTAATGATTTAATAGTTTTAAATTTAATTAATTTCAAAATTCCAAATATTAGAATAATAATTAAATAACAATAATTTGAGTAAAATAGTAAATGACAATTTCGTCTATTGTAGAGTTTTTTAATGAAGGACAAAAAAATCAATCAACATTTCTAAGGACCTTTACACTTTTAATATAACTAGTTTAGAGTACATGATTTCCACGTGTATGTCACGTAATAAATAAAACTATATATATGAATAAGAAAATTGTTAAAACATAGCAATCGACGTTAAAATAAATAATATATTTACACAATGCTAATTCTGATTGCTAAAATATTGAAATCAAAATAATATGCATGTCACCCACGATTATTCTACACGACATCATGCATAAGCTAACAATTGGAAATATTGGTGACGATAAATCATATAATAAAAAAACTATAATAAAAGAATCATAATATTTGATATGGCTTGGTCAAGTAATCTACATATTGGATAAAATAATATTAAAATACAAAACCTATTGAGAACATTATCTCCCTCTTAATAAAACTCTTTAACGACTACATTGTGGATATTATTCTATTATTTATATGGAAGAAAAATCTCCTCAATTTATAGAAGTCCAAAACTTTATCACCAAGAAAGAATTAATCAAATATGGAAGAGATCCTTTTTCCGACAAGGTAACCTTTTTCATCAAGAAAGTCAATGCTAATTATGATAGAAAATTAGAACAAACCCTATCAAAAAGGCTCCTAAGCTAGGAAACAATTAAATGAGCTAAATCTAATTTATTCATACAAAAAGAATCCTAATGTCGTAGAAAGTTAGTATCCTAATAGTATTACTAATTTTATAAAAAAAAAATTAAATAGTTGTAATCTAAATTTATGGGATCTCATAAAACAAATTATTCATTCCTTTTTCTCTATCGACAAACAACTTGGAAATTATCATAATGACTTATGAATAAAGTGAATGGTCAAAAACACACCTGATTAAAGTATTTCAATTTTTTAAATTTTCTGCCTGAACTTTCATCAGATGCTCTATACATCTTAATGATCTTCTAAAACAAATTATGGTATCTCATGCTACCAATCACTCATTCCTTTTTCTCTATGGACAAACAACTTGGAAAACACATCTAAAGCATCTCGATTTTTTTAATTTCCTACCTGAACTATCACCAAACGTTTATCAAAACACACCTAATGTCTTTCCTTCTAAGGATGAATTAATGAGCACAAAAGTGGTGTGTACAACGGATAGTCATGGTTTTAGATCATATATTTGTAGATATATGCATGTTTTGATATTACACCCTCTACAAACTAATTATTCTAAAGATTTGTGATACACCCAAATTACACCTCGATTAGAAGTATAAAGCGGTCGTTGTCAAATATATAACCCAACTAGGCTGGGGTCGAATCCCACAGGGAGTAAGGTGAAAACTAAGCCTTATGATGTTAAATGGACTTCTAGTCAATTACTTCCTTGAAAGGGAGTTGGTTCACTAAGTTTGTTGAAGCGTTCCAAATATGTTTTAAGTAATAATTATCAGAATCTCACTGATTGTAATCAAGTAATAAAAATGACTAGGTTTGCAATCACCATGACTTCATAACACCACGGGGTCACTAACGATAGTAAATTTTTCTAGTGTGAAGCATGCAGGGATATTGACTCTTTCACTACATCTAAATGTTTCTCAACCTATTTAGATGATATTCACTCAAACTCTCTCGAACTACAAGTGATGAATATACAAAGCTCAATAATTACCCTAAGTTGGCTAAGCTTATTACAATATTATCCATTAGACGGAAATTGGAAATCCCGAATCCTTATTCTCAAATCTTTTCCTAGTTTTAACCTCTTTCTCAAGCAAGTTAACTCTAAGACATGTTCTAATGTTTGCAATCATTAGAAGTTAGTTAAAACGAAAGATTTGACAATACAAACCTAAGCACTGTTCAAATCTACCCCGATTAATCATGGATCCCACTACCCTAATTGTGAGGTTTTAGCCACTCATAAGTTTGGAAGAAAATATAGTAATATAAATCATAGATAAGGATTACCCTTGAAAAGATGAATTTAATAACCATATCATCTTCTAAATTCGTTCGTTGCTAAAACCAAAGAAAATAACTCATGAACGATAATGTTTTTGTCTCTATATCATGAGATGTAGAAATAAGCCCTAATAGTGGCTATTTATGGTCCATGGAAATTTGAAATTCAAATAAAAATTTGGAGTTGGCCGCCTTGCATCTGACAGTGAAGTTGATGACCCGTCAGGAGGTTGACAACTCGTCACCTAGGTCATCACTTTCCTTCACTTTATGTTGGATTCTGTATAGCCTTAGCGATGTGGTTGATGGCTCATTGGGAGGTTGATAACTCATCACCTTGGCCGTCAACTCCACTTCAAATTGCATGACATCTTACCTAAGCTTGATGATATGGCTGATGGCCAGTCACCTTGTTGACATCGCGTCAAGCCTGCTATCAATTCCTCATTTTAGCTTAATTTCTCCTATTTTCTATCTTATGTACTAACCGTAGTTGTGAATTTCACCTTTTTTTGTGTGTTTTGACTGTTTTTCCTTTTCCCATAGTTGTTATATGCTATTTGTCAATTGTAGGGTTAGTTGGCACGGTCTCCGATATGTTTAGGAGTGATTTGAGACCCTTAGAGGCTTTTAAAAGTGGTTAGTTTGACTTTGGTCAATATTTTGTGATTCGAACGTCGGATGGAGATTTGATCAGTTCTATTAGATCCGGAATGTCAATTTTGGGTTAGTAGCATAGTTAGTTCGGGCTTCAAGACTTTATTTTACATTTTGATCTCTTGAATGAAAACTAGTTAAAATAAGCTTGAATGGGGTTTCAGGGGCTTATTACATGAAAACAACCTTTTTTCCTAAATCCAACAGTTCCATTAAATCCAAAATGTCAAAAATAGCCTAGTAGCATAGTCGAATTATTTTTGTAGGGTCACGAACGAATCTCGAGGGTCCATTCAGAGGTTTTAGAAACATGCAATTTCAGATGAGTTGCTGATATCTGGTGCATGAGGGATCCTTCTTCGCGTTCGCGAGGGTGCCTTCATATTTGCGGCGAAGGAAATTATTGGTTATCATGAATGCAAGGTGGTGTCCGTATTCGCAAAAGGTAATTGAGGATCAGGTCGTGTTCGTCCTCTACGCGTTTGTGACCGGGCTGTCGCGTTCGCGATTGGTCTGGATCATTAGCCTCTATATTTGCGAGAGAGAGGCCGCGATCGCAAAGGAAAATTTAATTCTCGATCAATATTGGCCCTCGCGATCGCAAGGTACTGTTCACCTGAATAGTATAAATTCCCCATTTTCTCAATTTTCACTATTTTTGGACCATTAGACCTTGGGAAAGACAACTTTAAGGAGGAATTTTCTTCAATCTTGTTTGGGTAATCTCTAAAATCCTATTTCATCATTGTCTATTGATTTCATCTTCAAAACAACTTTAAATCTTTGATTTCAAACTTGAATTTTGGGGGGTTTTACCCGGTAAACTATAAAACTGGTTTTGTTTGATATTTGAAGTCTGATTTCAACTTGTTTTTAGTTGGGTTTTCAGATTTAGACTCTTTTTGATATGGGGAACATATTTCTTAAATAAAATTCCAGATTTACCCTTTTTAATTTTGAGCCAATTTTTAAACTATTTTTGAACCTGGAATAAATATAGCCAATATGGGTATAGTTAAACTCCTTTTGATGTGATACAAGCCAAATCAGTGTTAACCTTTTATGGACTATAATTCAAGGCAGACACAAAGGGACCCAAGCCACGATCATCACAAGGATGTAAGGACTCATTTGGAGGACCCTTTTCAAGCTCCTAAGAGTTCAATACCATGTGTGAAGGATAGCTTGGAACCAAGGGAAGCCATGGCACAAGGAATAAAGAGAGCCTTTGTGGGTTATTTTCAAAATAGCCACTTTTGGGCTATTTTTGTAATAGGTTATTTGTGCACAGGCAAATACTATAAATAGGTACCTTAGCCATTTCATTTTCTTAGTTTTTGATGAATATTGAATTATGACTCTTGAGAGAACATGAGAGCTTGGAAAAGCTTGTGTTGACTTTTTGTCTAGAAACGGTGGTTGTAAGAGCGTTACGATTCCCTTTCGGTTATCGTAAGAGATTGGTGCTAGTTGGTACTCAAAAGGGATATCTTTGGATTTGATATATCCATAGGTTGTCCTTTTCCTTATCTTCTTGTATTTATCTATCTATCTTTATCTCTATCCTTTATTTTCTTGCCTTTCGATTCTATCATTTTCTTAGTTTTCGTGTTTGTTTTATCTTTTCGTATTTTATCCTGTATCATTTGGTATGAAGAGCTTGGATTAGGGTTGTTTCCACAATCCTAAGTCTTGGAATTGATATTTCAAAAAAAAACCATTTTTAGCAAAAATATCAAAAAAATATTTTTGTTTTCGAGTCTTTCTTGAAGTTTCTATACTAGATTTTGTTTTCTCTAGTATATTTGAGTCGGAATCTTGAGATTTGGGTTTGATTTGAGGAGATTTGAAGAAAAACCCCTTTTTTGAGCTTGAGGTTGAAGAAAATTTGAAAATTAGTTTTTAGATCTAGTCATTTTGGTGTTGATTTGAAGGATAAAAATTGTTAGAAAGTGTTCTCTATGTCGAAGAGAACCTAGATCTAAAAGTTGGTGTTATTTGGAGAAGAAACGGGAAATCCACCATTTTTGGGTTTGAAGCTTGAAGAAATATGCAAATGGGTTTGAAAATCTAAAAATTTTGGTATGGATTTGAGGCTTCAAATCACGTGGGTTTTGTTAGGGAGGTTGAAAGGAGTTCGTGTTTAAAATTTCATTGAATTCCAAGCTAAAATGAAGAAGGTGTGAATTTTTGAAGTTCATCCATGTTCTTGGTGTTCTTCATGAAAGTCATATCTTGTTTAAGAAGAATCTTTGAAAAGGTGTGTTAGATCCAAAAAGAAAGAAAGAGAAAGGTGTTTGGGTATTAGTACTAAGGATTATACAAAAAGAAAGAAATATTCTTGGAAAGAGAGTACAAGAGTGCCCACAGATAGCTGAAGGTTTCTAGGTGATCTGCCCAGACCACCTGCGTCCTCACCTGCCCACGCAGGTCACTAACGCAGGTGACTTTCAGCAACACTGTTCTGTGACATGTGAAGCCACCTGCGAGGGCATGTGAACCATCTGCGCCCACAACTCAGAAAACACATTTCAATCATTCCAAAACTCATTTTGCTCAGGTTCCAACTTCTTAGTTTCATTTCTTGATTCCTAAACTAATTATCAATGGGTAATTGTCCTTACTTAGTTTATTGATTAGTCTTAGAGTCCGTTCTTTCTTAGTATGTTTTCTTTGTGTGCTTTTCTTGTTTTATTTCTTAGTTAACTTCTTGATTCAAGTCCTTTTGTTTATAATCAATCGTCCATCTTTCTTTAAACATGAATCCACTCCGACCAAGAGTAGTAATCGACACCTTGTGTACCACCAAAGTATAAGCAATCTTCAACACTAGCCGATCCAATTGTAAGGCATACAAAGGTGAGAAACTTACGAGTGTTGGTGAGGATCTTTTACTACTAACTTATTTGCTCATTTTGTAGGTACATAAAGTTATAAGTAAATATGTCGTCGGTAGCCTCAGATACATATGACTATGACATAAGAGACTATGATTGTAGTGATGAGGGCTATGGCTATGATGGAGATGACAATTATGGAGGCTATGAATATAGCCATGATCAAGAGCCGTGTGGGAATGAGAGCTACTATTTCGGAGGAGAATATGGAGAAAATGATGAATCTAGCTCTTATGGTGAATATGGAGAGGATAAAGAACCTTATGATGGTTCTTATAAGGATGATGAGGCATGTGAAGAATCTTCTACTTCCCACTCCAAGCATGAGCATGATGAGAGGTATACCACCTAATCCTACGCACCTTGTACAACTTATAGAGGGAATAGTGGAAGTCATAATCTCCCTAGAACCCCTTTTCCTATTTTTGAAGAAGAGCGAGATCCCGAGGCTTACCTTGATTGGGAGTGGCAATGTGATAGATTTTTCAAGGACTATGACGTGAGATAAGTCAAGCAAATCTCATATGTCCTTAAGCACCTAGGAAGGCTAGCGAAAAGTTGGTTTTATAACATGTGGAGTACTCAAAGGCTTATATGTAAGGAAAACATTCCACCATGGAACTTCTTGAAGAAACTCTTTAGAGCCAACTATATGCCGAAAGGATACACAAAGCTTTATAATGCTGATCCAAAAAGACGAGTGCTCAAAGTGAAGGTGGAAATTTATGGGACTCCGGGATTCACTCTTATTTTAGACGATCGGTGCTACGTCAACTACATCACTCCTTCTACAGTAAAGTATTTGAGGATACCTCAAGTGCCGAAGCAATATCCATATACCATGGAGGGATATAAAGTTACAAGAAGCATGAAGGTTCCCTACACTTGGTATGGAATTTATGAGGAGGTTTGGTGTGATGTATTACCCATGGACTTTTATCATTTGTGTTTAGGTGCCAATTGGTTCAAATAAAATGGAGTTCTAAATGAGAAAAATTGGCTCAATATTGTAGCGAGCTAATTGAGAAATCATCTTTATCCACCTACCCTTCCCAAGCCTCAAAGAAATGTGGACACTTACTCCAAACCCCTTAATAATGAAAAACAAAAGATTAAGATGAGTAAGAGAGTGAAAAGTGGTAACTCGAGAGTGGAAAAAGGACAGGTTGAGAGGGTTGAAGTAAGGGGGTTACCACAAACCCAATCTAACCTTGTTATGTGTCCTTCTCTTGGTAAGGATTCTTATGTAGGTACAAACATCGCTAATGGAGGAGCACAAACACCCAAAAAGGAGATTACCCTTGAAGAATTGATGAGGGCAATCTTAGATGTTTCCAAAGATTGTAAGGGATTTTCACCCCAAGGTAAAGAAGAATCTTTTCATGAGCTTCAAGGTAACAAAGCTAACTCTTGCACTATGGTAAATGTGAAAGATCATTGTGTGGCTAGTAGCCAATTGAGTGTGAGTGATAGCTTGTCTATATGTGTTCCTAACAATTTTTTGCCTCGTGTTGATAATATACATGTTGCGAGTGTAGATGCACTAGTTGATCCTATTGATGACCGAATTGACTCTTCTTGTAAGATCAATTTGAGTCCATCTAGTGTTGAAGACTTTGTGTTGAATGATAGTACATTGTCTTATGAAAATGGTGTTGATCAACTTGTGTGTGAATCTAGTCCACTACTTGAGGGTGTTTATGATGTGATTAGTGAACTTCAAGCAAGTGATAATGTTGATCATTTGAATGGGAGTGACCATTTGAGCATGCCTTTAAATAAAAATCTTATTACTTACTTGGCTCATAGGGATGATCATGTGTTTGACACTTCTTCAAAATTTGATAATTTTCTTTTTAAGAGTGAACTTACATGTTCTAATTCTCCTTCTTGGATTGACCCTTCTCTCTTTAAGTACAATATTTTGTTTGAAGAGGATGAAATCACTACTAGTTTGCTACCTAGTAGTGTAGATCATGTGAATGATATAGCTCTTCTTGAGGGCTATATTCTATATAATAATCCACTATGGTGTGACAATATTCCTCCTAAAGATGGAAATCTCTTCTTGAAAGATGAGAGTACTCTTATGGGAAAAAAGTGTGAAGAAATGGAAGGTGGTCTTTGTTTTCCAATTATTTCTTCTTCTTTGAGTGTTCCAATTCTTGAGCATACTCTTGATAATGTTCTTGAGCAAAGTATTGAGCATTCCCTTGAGGACACCTTAGATGAAATCAATTTGCGAGACACCTTTCTTTACTCTTTATTTGCTTATGATATTGATTATGGTTGATAGAGAGTATGTCTTTTTGTGATTGTGGCACCTTTGGGTAAAATAGGCATTGCCTTGACCCACGTTCATGAATACTTCTTCCATTTGACCCCAGTGATGATTTAGGAGTAATCCTATTTTTGGAGATAGCTAGTGCATTGAGTGGAGTCTTAACTTAGAATTATCTTGTTCATGACATTGCACTTAGCTTTAGGGATTATCATGTGACTCTTGACCTAAAAGGGATTGTGTACTTGTTGAAATATGGATCCAATGTGGGTTATCATGAGTGTTTGACTAATTACTATGGTCCTTTAAAGCTTTCCCTTTGTCAAAGTCTCTTGAGTGGCCAAGTAGCTTTTATTTTTGTAGGGTTACACACCTTTGATTAATCATTTTGATTCTTGGCTATATGTTAAGTGTGTTCCTCTTGGCTTGGTGATAAATTTGTTGTTGCTAACAGTAACCCTCCTGCCATGAGGATATTGTTATTGCTTGTGTCCCCTAAGGTTTTCTAGGTTCGGATTCGAGGTTGAATCCTTTTCAAGAAGGGGAAGATGATACAAGCCAAATTGGCGTTAACCTTTTAAGCACTATAATTCAAGGCCGACACAAGGGGACCCAAGCCACGATCATCACAAGGATGCAAGGACTCATTTGGAGGACCTTTTTCAAGCTCCTAAGAGTTCAATACCACGTGTGGAGGATAGCTTGTTAGGGTTATTTCCAAAATATCCACTTTTGGAATATTTTTGTGATTGATTATTTGTGCAAAGGCAAATACTATAAATAAGTGCCTTAGCCATTTCATTTCCTTAGTTTTTGATGAATATTGAATTATGACTCTTGAGAGAGCATGAAAGCTTGGAAAAGCTTGTGTTGACTTTTTGCTTAGAAATGGTGGTTGTAAGGACGTTACGATTCCCTTTCAATCATCGTAAGAGATTGGTACTAGTTGGTAATCAAAAGGGAGGTCTTTGGATTTGATATATCCATAGGTTGTCCTTTTCCTTATCTTCTTGTGTCTATCTATCTATCTTTATCTCTATCCTTTATTTTCTTGCCTTTTAATTCTATCGTTTTCTTAGTTTTCATGTTTGTTTCGTATTTTCGTATTTTGTCCGGTATCATGGTGTGTAGATTACATTTTTGATAGATTTAGTCCATTTCGAAAACGTTCGTGCAGGAATGGCTCTACATTGAAGGGTCTAGGTTTGGATTTTGGCTTTTCGAGGTAGGTTATGGTTTAACTTTTTCCAGACTGGGCTGGATAGTTAACCACTCATGTAAAGGCATGCTATGGGTTAGGAAATTAGTTGAATTGTATTTTGAGGTTATTATTATCATCGTATTGCTCGTGTGGGGGCTTATATGCATATCGTGTTAACTTAAGAGATTATACTTGTTGCGATGCCTGTGTGAAGGGTCTATTTTATATTATAGGCCCTATTTGTGCATTAATTGTCATTATTATTGTTATGATGCACGTGTGCAGGATTGAATAGATATTATGGGCTTTATTTGTGCATTATTTGCCTCTATCATTATAATGATGCCCGAGAGAGGGGTTTGAGATGATATTATTGATGTCTTACATGACTATTTATTCCAGTGGTGCCATGTAATGGTTTATATCATGAATTATTGTCACATCGAGTTGATTTTGAGCTTATTTATACTTGTATTGAATTGATTACTATCTTCGTATCGATTGGTTGTGAGCATTATATCCCCATTTCATCTATACATATTCATGAGATTGGTACCATTAAGGAACACTAATTTTGAAAGAAAAGGAAATATTTTATAAAACCCTTGACCGAGGTCATTTGCCGGCAAGGTTGATTGTGATATTTGAAAAACCCTTGGCTGAGGTCATTTTTCGGCAATGATGATTGAGATTGTAAAAGTATATGGGTTGCGACCCCCCCCCCCCCAGGTCCTGTCCTGAAGCGCTGAGGCTTAGAGGGTGTATACGAAAGTCATGCGATGGCTTATATCATCATTATCCCACCATTATTGCATTGCATCATTGTACTTTCCTTATATGTTTGTTTCCGTGTACTTAGTTTTCCTTATATTTTCATGTGTAGTTATTCTTATTCAGATAATATATTATAGAAACTTTTAGGAGATATGGTGTGAGCTACCGTTTGGGAACTTTTTTATATGCAAGTGGAGGCGTGCTCATAGTATTCTTTACTTGTTTAGTTATCTACTTTGCTCAGCCGGCCTATGATACCTACTAAGTACAAGTGGACCGTACTCACTCCTAATTTTGTTCTCTTTCGATGTAGATCCCAGTACGAGTGCAACCCACAGTGGCTGACTTTGTGTTGTGAGAGGCTGACTTCGAGGTACTGGTGAGCTCGAGCGTTCGGGGCAGATTTTGAGCCTCCTCCTATCTTATCTTGTCTTTATTTACTTTAGAGATAGATTCATGTATTTCAGATTTCCAGTATTGTATTAGATGCTCTACAAACTTATGACACCAGGTTTTGGGGATTTATTATATTTCTTTTGGATTTTTCTAGTTTTATGAGTAATATGGCCTGACTTCGTTCTAGAAGCCTCGTATTTATTTTATTTTTGTCTTATTTCGACTTCCTTTTCTATTGTGGGGTTTCAGCTTACCCACCAAGGCTGGGCCGAGGTAGGTGCCATCATGACCTTAACGTTTAGGTCGTGACAACTTGTCACTTCATTCTGCACCCTAGAAGTAAAAATGATTAAATCTAACTAGATTTGCTCCAGAACTTGCAATTATTCATAGTCAAAAGCCTCAAATGTGCTGTCAAAATGCCGGCACATCAATTTGGCTTTGTAATTTTCTTTGAGAAACCTAATTAAGTGAAACCACTAATATTGTAAAGGACATGACAATTAAACATATTAAAGAAACTTGGATAATATAGAAAAAGTAGTAACAGAATCTGAAGTGTAAAGAAGAAGCATTGAATACAATAAATAAAAAAGAGTTAACATCACCTAGCTATAGAAAGCAAAGCAAGTAGGAAAAAAGAAGATAGCATTGACAATGATTCATACTGAGCCTCAGGGGGATCTCAAATTCCAGTTCAGGGATCTACGCATCACAATCATAAATTTCACGACCCAATTTCTCAGGTCATGATGACACCTACTATAACCCACCAGTAGGTAAGCCAACCAGTAGTCCGGAACAGCTAGTAATGGACTATTGATAGAAATAGAGGAAACAACGGAATAAATACAATAGCAAGGCTAATATAACCCCAAAACCTGGTGGAGCCAGTTCAAGAGCTTCTAATACAACAGGAGTACAAATGAAATATAGGAAAAATGTATATATATATATATATATATATATATATATATATATAAGCCGTCTTTGACACAACATAGAGAACAGTCTAACAATAAGAGGGAGGGTAGGGATGCTCCAAAACGTCAGGAGCTCACCCCAAATCTCTGATCCATAGCTGTTTCGCACGATACACACACCAATGACGATAACTCGTACTATAACCTGCAGGCTGCAGAAGTCTAGTATGAGTACCAAACACGTGGTACTCAGTAGGCAACAGTCGTTCGAGATCCAGAAATAATGCAAGCATAAATAACGTGAAGTCATGAATGTAACTACAGGTAAATATCGAAGAACAAGCATGATAATGTTAATGGAGAAATAAGGATAAACTACCCTATCCTAACCCTACTCTGGAACTAGAGTCCTATACCGTTTATCCCTAGCCAATATACCAAGAAGTGTAAAAGAAGGATATATATATATATATATAGTAGTATGCAAGGCCAAGGATTTCATATACAATACGGATGAACAAGAAAGAGAGGGATATACAGTAATACCATAAGCATATGTATAGATACGTCTAGGTCTAACTCAAAAGTAGTAACCTATGGGAATCAACCTAACATTTTGAGGATCCTGGCTAAGTGTGGGAGCTAACACTAGCATAAGTAATCCTCTAACCAAAGGGCAACTAATCATAAGACAATCTAGCCATAAAGTAACTCACTAAAAAGATAAAGGAACCAGAAATGTACCTCCAAACTCGAGTACCAGTCCATAACCAACCTGCCATGAACTTACCATAATAACCAATAAAAAGTAACCGGCTAGTCCGGACAAATAATTACCTAACCGAACTCTCATAACCCGAAAGGTTCACGGAAACACTCAGCAAATAGAAACCATAACCTGTACCTATACAACCCCCCAAAAGACTTATAGATACAGGCTCCAAACAACTATACTGGTGATAGCCAATGCACATGAATGGATGAATGCAACATAAATCGAAATGACATAACCATATCGGGGACACCGAACTCGAACTGGTTCCATAATATCAAACCATACTGTACCAAGTGTATACACCTCCTCCAGCTCACCTAGCTTGCAAAGGTAGGACCTACGGCGACCAAGCTTCTCCGGCACGACCACTCTCAGATGAAGGGCCCCCCTATGGGATTTGAGAAATCCGTATACACTGCTCGATCTCGATCTAGGACCTCTAATAAACATCATAATCATTCTACACCATCCAATACCATATATATATATATATATATATATATATATATATATATATATATATATATATATATAAAATCAGTGCATGGACTCGAACCGCGACTAAAAGGATATAAATTCGTAAATCCATTGCTCGAGATCATGATCAGGACTAAATCATCATAATCATGTACAAAAGGTCAAAATATCACTCGACCAAAGTAAATAGTAGTGGTAAAATGAGTGGATAAATAATGGACCAAAATCATTCTCGGTCGAAGTTCTTAATCATAATTTTTAGTTCCAAAGGCTCATAATCTAGTAAATAAGGTGGTACGATTACCCGTTATAAAATAATCCATATTTAAAGTAAAAAGGAGGAATAAATCCCTTTTTGGAAATAGTTAAAAAATTAATGTTTTGGGTTTGAATCATAGCACTAAGTGAGCATGAATGCGCCTAAATGTATGCATGCCATCACCAGTATCCAAACCATACCACTATAGGCGCCGAAGCGTCTGTAATCCAAAATCATGTCCCCTTTAGGGATAAAATACTCACCTGGAGTCCAACTGGCATCGTAACCATGGCCTCGGGCCTAATAATACATAATCGATAAAATAACACTTCATAACTCGAGAATCTATGGTAATTGAGGGCGTAAAGTCACTAAAGGATTTAATCGGGAAAATACTACCCAATTCACTAAGTCGAATGGTAAAACTTATACTAAAGGATCTTTAATCATCAACTATGGTCATCATTCTTATAATCAAGGGTAGTAGGATTCTATGGCCATAACAAGCAACCTATGCTAAGGTTCGGGTCACACCTATACCCCGAATTCCCTAAATAGTCTAAGTCATGGTTTACTAGTCATAATCATATCCTATAATCCCTACCTAGCATACAATCTACACAATACACAATCTCATAAAGGAAATTAGATCGAAGCCTACCTCGATGTCGAACTGCAACACTTGAATCATCCACAATTCGTCCGTCCTTGCTCCACGATTCAAAAATGCCACCACACTATCAAAATAGTAACCTACATATCATTACGAGAAAAACGATACCCATATTGCAATATAAAACTCTGGGCCCAAAATCGGGTCAAAAATGAGCCTGTAGGGCCTGCTAACGAAATCCAAAAATTGAATCCGTCACAAGGTCCCTCGAAGGACATGGAATGTGTTCTCAAAAGTTGAGCACAAACGGGACATAAATCGATGCCCAAATCAGTCCCCAAAGATTAGGATTTCAAAAACTTAATTTCTAAGAATTTTTAATGAAATGGGATGGAATTCAACGGGTAAAATGATGAATAATGACCAAGGAGTGATGATTTAACTTACCTTAGCTTCAATGGAAGATTCCCCACACTCTCTCTCTCTTCAAACTCTCAATAATGTTGGAAAAGGGTTGAGAAAATGAGAGAGAATTGGGTGAAGAAGGGGATATAATAACCCCAGGTGCCGCTAAAGCGGTCACTTGGCCGCTAAACTGCTAAAGCGACCGGGCAAGGAAAGGCGGAGGCCACTAAAGCGGGACTTGGACGCTAAAGCGACGTCCGCTTAAGCGGACCTTGACCGCTAAAGCAGGCCTTAGCCAAATAGCCAAGGCTACTAAAGCGGCGTAGGTTCGCTAAAGCGACTACCACTAAAGTGGCTATTTGACTACTTTAGCAGTCAAACCAGATATCAGCTACCAGATTTTAGCTAAGTCTAAAATGGACTCCGATCTAGTACTCGGGATTTGTTCGGAACCTCTTGCATGCTAACGAACTATGCTAACATACTAAATTCGACATTCAGACTCAAAAAAACCATCAAAATTTCCATTCGAGGTCATTTCAATTAAATGTGGGGTCCACACCTATAGTTTCATTTTTTACCAAATCTACCCAATAGCTCAAAATGAGTCCGGAATCCTCGGGACATGGATCAAGGGTCCCCTAGCTTAAAATTAATATTTCAGAGCTGATGGCGCTGTCAAAATTTCCATATGAGATAGTCTACTAGGCATTTTGGTCCGAGACTAAATCCTTAACAGCGGAAGCTCCAAAACAGAAAAATGAGTCTAAAACCCAAACAGACTGTCTGATAACCGAACCGACAGTTTTGACAAGTCATAAATGACCTGTAGCGGCTATGGAAAGGATCAAAATGCCAGAATATGCAAAAATTGAGAAAATGACTTAGAGGCCCATTACAATAAATTAGTAACAAAATGAACACCACAAAAGTTGATTATTAAATATGTAGAAATCAATAAATAAAAACATGTATAAGTGTAACTCCAGAAAAAGTAGCTGCTTAGGACTCTAGTCAAAATTAGCCAATCCTTCCCAAATGAAGTATAAGCATCCATCTAAAATGTACACAAGGAATGAAAAAAGAAAACCTACCTATTTTTACTCACACAAGAATATGTTACCTATATTTTATACTTTTCACGTAAATCAGAAAAAGTTTTCAATACTATAGTCAATTTTCACGTACTTACCATACATTTTAAAGTTCTTATCCCATATATTTTAGGAGACAATGTTATGAATAATAATCTGAGAAAAATAGTAAAAAGACGATTTTATTTGTTGCAGAGTTTTTTAATGAAGGGCAAAAAGTTTGAATCACTTTTCTAAGGGTCTTCACACTTTTAATATAGTATAAATACTAATTTAGAGTACGTGCGTTGCACGTGGGTGTCACATTAGAACAAAAAAATGCATATATAAAAAGAATAAAATATATAGTAAATTGAAGTTACAATATATGTAACATTATATACATTTAAATCGCAAAAATTGTGTTCTTCTAGTTTTTAGTTTATATGTGTCGTATGCGTATGCGTATGCTACACCAATTAATTAGCATAAAAAAAGAATATAATATTGAAAATAGAAATTAATGCTATATACAAATGTAATATTTACCTATATAATGAAAATGAACGTTATTAAAATGATATATTAGATGAATTAAATATATATTATACTTGAAAAAAATGATAAATTTAGTTATATAACACTTGTGATTGTAGATATTATTGGAGATATGAAAATGTTATATCAGTGTATCTTATCTAAGTGATATTTCTTTATAAGTTATGTTTTTGATATGTTCTTTTCTATCGCTTTGATTTGTCATGATTAAATGTAATGATCCTCCAGGTGCGTTTTCTGCATTTGGAGCTTTCTTATAGCTGTCCCAAGTCAATTATGACTTACTGGGACTGGTAGTTTGGTTCTTGAGTAGTTTGTTTGGTTTTTATATCAGTTTTCCTATTTTAGAACTTTTGAAATTGAGAAATTGGTTATCAGCCAAAACTTCTAGTCAATGGCCTCGGATGAGAATTTTGATAGTTCTGTTAGCTCCGAAAAGTAGATTTTGGGCTACAAGGACCTTTGGTGTAGGTCCTGAGGCTTTCGAGCTCATTTTGGGATATTGGTTGGTTTTTAGTTAAATATAAGATATGGGTGTGGGGTCTACTTTTGTCGAAATGAGCTCTATTGTGAATTTCGTCGGTTCCTAATGAATCCCAAAGACCCATTTGGAGAATTTCTAACTTAGCAAAATTTTTTGGTGTTTCTATGCTGGTGCAGTCGCTTTTGCGACCTTTTGTCGCTTAAGCTGACAAACCTCCACTTAAGCAAAGGTACGCACGTGCACAATAACCTCTGCTTATGCGAACGATATGTCGATTAAGCGACGCCGCTTATGCGGCCATACCACCACTGGAATCAAATTATATACCCCCTTCTCCATTTTATTTTAAATTATTTTCCAACTCTATTTCCTCCATTATTGAGAGTTCCGAGCTAAGAAATCATTGTGGGTCTATTAATTGAAGCTAAGGTTCGTTAATGAGTTGTTCCTTGATCATATTCCCTTCATAGTTTCATAAGTTTCCGACTTCCTTTCTGACTAATTCTCTAGTTTGTTTCTCGATTTTACCTTCACTTTGTGGAATGTTTTGGTCTTGATTTTGTAGTTTGATCATGCTCAATTTTTTAGCACATGACCCATGTTCCACAAGGGACATTATTACGGTTTTAATTTCTAGATTCCGTAAACGAGCCCCACTTTTGATTTTAACTTGATTTTTGACTAGGAGTGTAAATTCACAATGTAGTCATCATTTTTTTTCATGTTAACATGTAAATCATTATTTTGGTAGCGTGGCAGTAGTTGGAGGCTTCTCGAAAAGGAAAAGCTTCAGTCTAGTGGGTTGTGAGCGCACTCTTTGCCATCCTGGTAGGTTATGACTTACATACTATTAGACTTGGCATGATGAGGGTATTTATATGATAATTTTCTAACAGGTGGGGTATTATTTCTCGAAGAGTCATCCTCTAGGTATATATTGGCTTTGTTAGCTGATTTAGAGCCTAAAAAGTAGAAATTCATTGGAATTCCTTAGTGTAGGTGGTTGCTCTCAGTGTAGGCTTAGTTTAGCAATCCTAGTAGTTTCAAGAGTTTTAAAGGAAACCTTAGCATATGCTCGGGTAGTTGCTTGCCTTAGGATGGATTTTGAGGGGGACGGTAGCGGTACCCTTTTTATCTTGTTTGGTAGAATGCCCTGGGTAGTATAGTTGTGGGGTTTTGTGGATGGACTATATGGTTATTTGGGGTTACATCTCTATGTTAATGCTTTTTTTTGGTATAATGGTCCTCCTTACTGAGGTTCTTGTTCTTTGGGTCGGTATTCATAGTTGGGTTGGTATTATGCTGCTTTACTTATGTACGTTATCCATGCGTTTCCATGATTTATGGCAAGCTTGGTTTTAAAACATGTTCATGGACTTTTAAAGAGGGGAACTTGGGGAGTTTTCCACTATACATTGGTTCCCTAATATTAATTTCACCTCATCATCTGGCATACACCGGTTAAGTATCTGATTTGACTTAAAACACACCCAGTGAGTCTAATAAGGGACTAAATAAGTTTTACTTGGTTAGTTGGACTTCTAAAAAGGAGAAATGGACTGTTAAAAGCCTCGATTGAGTCCTAGGATCTACTATTCATACCCTAGACGAGTTTGGGCCCTTGGTATATTTAAAAGGGATTGACACATGAAAGCGATGATCGAGTCTGAGCACCTATACACTTGATGCGGTTGCCACCTGAAAGCCCCGATCATGTCCAAGCAATGATAAGACTTAAGACTCTTTTAACTTTATCATCTCTTTTATTTGAACGGTTGTAGTGTTATTGTCTGTTGTTTGTGCCTTCCGGGCTTATAGGGTCCTGCTGGCTTGTAGTTAGATTATATTATGTACCTTAGAGTCATTATTCCTTTCATGTTATTTTGGTCACTTACTATCACAACCCAAAAACTCAGGTCATGATGGTGCCTTCTTTAACCCACCAGTAGGTAAGCCAAAATCATAGCCCAAAACGGTAAGTGACAAGCTAACCGGTGGATGAGTGAAAAACAAGGGTAACACAACAATTTAAAATGACCACAGGGGAAAATATACAAGCATGGTATACAAAAAGAGGGGAAAGGATAAAATATAAAAAAAGGAATCCCCCAAGACCTAGTAAGGCAGTACAAGAGCCACTATACACAAAGAGTACTAGACATGTGTAAAAACAATATACAAGTAGTCTCTGAAGATACAAAATAAGAGTAATACTAGAACTGAAGGAGATGGATCAGTTATGGACGCTGAAATTTCACCCAAATCTTCGATCAACAACCCCTCTCAAAGTCAGTGTCAATGGTGATAACTCATACTAGGATCTGTATGTAATGACTTGTACCATCGTTAATAAATTTGTTGTATCTGTAGGGGCTCGGGGTATGGGAATTTCATTAATTCCCTTGAAATAGGTGCGTAAAAGACTTAGTTAAATAAATTCGGAGTAGAAAATTTTGGGGTGGACTGACGTCATCCTACTATAGCAGGAATTTTCCCACTATAACAGTGTCGTGGTAGTGGCCTGCATGCCACTATAGGAGGACACCGAGAAATAGAAACAAATGACCCAAGTTTTTAGCTGCCCTTTTCTTTTTAGTAGTAAACCAAAATGAGGCTTTATTTTAAAAACCCCTTAGGATTGCCTTAAAGATTTGGAGCAATGGAGAAGAAGGGACACACTTGGACAGGGTAAAATCTGACATTTCCTTACGAATTTCATGATGGAAATCACTAGAACGGAGCCAGAAGTTCAAGATCATATCTCCATATAAGCTTCGTGGCCTCCAGGTAGGCTAGGTTTAATTAAGTAGCAAAGAACTATGTTATAAAAGGTATGCATAATGTAGATTGACGGGAGATTCCATGCGTAGGCCTGCGGGAAAAGTGGTTGGATAGATAAAACCAGTAGATTAGGGTTATGTGAATAAGATGGATATCCTTGAATGAGTATTGTGATGTTATTGAGGTTGTCCTATCATTCCTTGTGCACAATTAATCAGTTATTGAGTAAAAATATTTGGTTATGGTAATGTGGTGTGATTAAATTGATAGGTGTTAATATGTTTGATATGAATGCCTTGTTCCTAGTTTAATGGATTGATTGTGTGATTGGGAGAAAAAGTAGAGTTAAAATGGAAGGTTGGGAGTAACAAAGTGTAGATTAGAATGGTTGTATGTGTATTCAAGATATTGGTGGCCTGAGGTTAATTCTAAGGTAATGTGTGTGTCACTTGTTCTATGCGTTATTCCACCCAGGATATTATTATGGGTGGAAACGGGTAGTTGATGGCTGAATTGTAGTTAAGACGCAATTTAGTTTATGTGTGCATATTAACTTCCTCGTTCTCTACTTGTTGCAATGCATGATGTGTATGTTAACTTGTTGGATAATATTACAAGTTGTTTAATCACCCAAAAATGGGATTGTGTAAAAAGATTTGTTTTAAAATGCAAGTGTGGTTGTGTTATCTCATACTGTGATTGTGTATGTTGTGATGTGGGTTTCTATTGTGAGATGAATCAGTGAAGGTCATCGTCATGGAATTAGTGTAATTCAGGAAGTATAAGGGTGGGGACATTGGAATAAGGATGGTATAACACTTGGTTTGGCATATGGGTGGCAGACACTAGATGTCTGGGTTATTTGGTACTTGGACTGCTCGCCCCCTACGGGTCATGGCTAGTGGGAATTTATAAGATACATGCATGTGTGTACACAGTGTTGGTGAGTTTGACGGTTCCATGAGTTGATTGGGGTACTGGGGGGATGACATATCAGACAACCACATACCACGATCGTACCAAGATAGGACGATCGTGGAATGTGTTCGTCTGATGAACTCCTAAAACTTGAAAAAATGGCACCCACAATGATCCAACCCACGATCGTACTTTGATACACGATCATGTGTTATGTTGTAGAGTCTGAACTAACTCTTAATCATCTTTAAACACATGATTTACTCTATTTGACACTATTTGAACAAAAAGGGTACCCAGACTTCCCCTATTCTATGCCCATTCGCATGAACAACCCTTCATTGTGCATAATTCAATTTTAAACCATCACATTTCTGCCCTAACTCCCTCAGGTCTCAGATTATTGACACTTGGAGCATTAAAAAGTAAATGTACACTTCCATTGTTCTCCTATTTCCAACATTATATCAAAGTTTAACTATAAGTGTGCAAAGTACTTATTTGCATTAAGACTGAGTTGAAAATTGTTCAAATACTTTGAGGGAGCAGGTGTAATCGCACCAAATTACATTAAAGCTTGTGAATTTTAGCCTTATAATCGAGTACGAAAGGGTGAAATTAGGTATGAATGAAGAATGGGTACTATCGGGTCAAGGGTATAGGGTTTAAGAAATTTCAAACTGGGTTGGGTTGGGTTGGATCAGGCAACTTAAGAATGTAGGACCCAATATATGGTTACATATCACGATCGTGGAATCAAACCACGATCGTGGTACACCCTCGTACTAAGAGATATAAGAAAACTTACCTGGGAACCTATGAAGCTTAAGGACGATCGTAGTATTTAGTCACGATCGTTCCTTAAAATCGTAGGTTGTATCTCCTGGATGTTGATTTGCAAGAGTTTAATCATATGATTGATATCTCCTGGATGTTGATTTGCAAGAGTTTAATCATATGATTGATACCACGACCGTGATCTCTAGGTACGATCGTGGTGTCCAATCTTAGGATAATTCCCTCTGGACTTCGTGAGATGACTGAACCCACAATCGTGGGACTTTTCATGGTCGTGCAACCCTTTCATGGGTTCAGTACTGGTTTTAATTCTTCAATTTCTTTTTTACATTTTCCCTGCTCAACTTAGCTACATCACTCCACTCCAGATTCAACCTCTTCAGTGCCAACAATGCCTTATGTTCAAGTTCGACAGGCAAGTGGTATGCTTTACCATATACAAGCTGATACGGAGACACACTAATAGGGGTCTTGAACGCTGTCCGATAAGACCATAATGCATCATCCAACTTTCTAGCCCAGTCCGTCCTATTGGCATTCATAGTCTTTGCCAAATGGACTTGATCTCATGATTGGAGACCTCAAATTTCCCACTTGTTTGAGGATGGTAAGGTGTTTCCACCTTATGTTTAACACCATATTTCTCAAGCAAGGGCTTGAATAGATGACTGCAAAAGTACGAGCTTCCATTACTAATAATAGCTCTTGGTGTACCGAATCTGGAAAATATATTCTTTCTCAAGAATGCTGTAACACTCTTCCCTTTGTTGTTTGGAACTGCAACTGCCTCCACCCATTTTGAAACATAGTCAACAACAACCAAAATATACTTCATACCATATGATCTCACAAAGGGGCCCATGAAGTCAATACCCCATACATCAAACAACTCAAGCTCAAGGACAGCGGTCATTGGAAGCTCTTGCCTTCGCGAGATATTTCCTTATCTTTGGCATTGGTCACAAGGCCTTGCATAGTCATGTGCGTCCTTATGAATGGTAGGCCAATATTACCCACATTGCAAGATCTTATGCGCAGTCCGCGCACCACTATGATGAACCTCAGTTGGTGACGAATGACATACCTCTAAAATACTCATTATCTCAACCTTAGGAACACATCTCCGAATCAGTCCATCCACACAAATTTGGAACAATAATGGCTCATCCCAAAAGAACTTCCTCACATCATGTATGAACTTCTTACGTTGCTGAAATGATAGGTCTTTAGGAACCATATCACTTACAAAATAATTGGCAAAATTCGTAAACCATGGAATCAAATCTTATGATGCGGCCAATACCTTCTCGTTTGGAAAAGTATCATCAATCTCAAGCTCATCCTTCAATTTCAGCATTGCCTCTTCTTCAAGGTGTGATAAGTGGTCAACCACTTTATTTTCAGTCCCCTTTCGATCCTTGACCTCGAGGTCATATTCCTGCAATAAAAGTACCCAATAAATCAACCTTGGCTTCACATTTTTTTTTACCATAAGGTGCCTAAGAGGTACGTGGTCCTTATGCACAGTCATTTTTGTGCCAAGCAAATAAGATTGAAATTTCTCAAATGCAAACACCACCGTAAGCAACTCTTATTCGGTCATTGTATAATTTTTTTGAGCAGGGTTAAGTGTTTTGCTAGCATAGCATATGGGATGTAATATCTTCTCTCACCTTTGGCCTAGGATAGCACCTAGCGCCATGCCGCTAGCATCATACATAACCTCAAATGGAATGGACCAATCAGGAGACACAATAATACGAGCTAAAATCAAATTCTCTTTCAGGCACTCAAATGCCTTTAGACACTCATCATCAAATACAAAAACTTCACCTTATTCTCCAACAACTTGCACAAAGGATTTGCAATTTTAGAGAAGTCCTTAATGAATCTTTGATGGAATTTGGCATGCTCCAAAAAGCTATGAATACCCTTCACAGAAATTTATGGAGGAAATTTTTCAATCACCTCAATCTTTGCCTTGTCAACCTCAATCCCCTTCATTAAAATCTTGTGACCAAGCACTATTCCTTCTTTGACCATGAAATGGCACTTCTCCTAGTTTAGCACCAAGCTACAATCCTCTCATCTACTCAAAACACTAGAAAGATGTGCCAAATAATCCTTAAATAAATCACCAACAACAGAGAATTCATCCATAAATACCTTAATTGTATCCTCAACCATGTCAGAGCTGAAAGGTTGCTGGTGCATTACACAGATCAAAAGGCATCTTCTTGAATGCAAAAGTCCCATATGGACAAGTGAAAATGGTCTTCTTTTGGTCTTTGGGAGCAATCAAAATCTAATTGTACCCCAAATAACCGTCAAGAAAACAATACCATCCTCTACCAGCAAGACGGTTTAACGTCTGATCCATGAAAGACATCAGAAAGTTATCCTTCTCAGTCCATGAGTTCAACTTCCTATAGTCCATGAAAATACACCAACGAATGATCGGCCTCATAGGAATAAGCTCATTTTTTTTATTTGGAACCGCAGTGATTCCACCCTTCTTAGGCACATATTAGACCAGGCTCACCTATTTGCTATCTGCAATAGGATAAACCACCACCTCATCCAACCACTTAATGGTTTCCTTCTTCACTACCTCTTACATAGGTGGATTTAATCTTCGTTAATGCTAATGCTAGGCACACAATCCGACTCAAGTTGGATTTTATGTGTGTAGATTATAGGCAGAATCCCAATAATGTTAGCAATGGACCATCCAATGGCCCTCTTGAACTGATTCAAAACAGATACCAAAGCCTCAACTTACCAATCTACTAAATTAACTACAATAATAATCGACAACTTATTATTGGCTCCCCAAAATGCATAACAAAGATGAGATGGAAGAGCCTTGAGCTTCAAGGCTGGAGGCTCCTTAATAAAAGTCCTAGCTGGTGGGGTGACTCTACTCTTCAAATCAAGACCTAATTTCTTTGGTGCAAAAATATATGAACCCCTACCATCAAGTGCGCTCTCCATCTCATGATAACTCTTAATATCATCTCTCTCAAAATTCATAATTACAGTTGCAAGTGCTTCAACTCTGAGCCTTTCCTCAATATGAGCTACCAAAACATCCTCGTCGACTGTATCAATCACAAAAATCACACGCACATCCTTTGGCTACTTCATGGATTGGAATACATTGAAAGTCACATTCTCATTATTTAATTGAAACTTTATCTACCCAAACTCCATGTTAACCAAAGCATGCCTAGTCATAATGAATAGTCTTCCCAAGATAATGGGGACCTCAAAGTCAACCTCACAGTCAAGGATGATGAAATTAGATGGAAATAAAAGGATGCAACTTTCAACAAAACATCACACAAGATTCCTATGGGCTTCTTCACAGTGCGGTCCACCAAGAGGAGTCTCATCAAAGTCGGTTTGGGTGACCCTAACCCCAATTATCTATAAATTACTAGCGGCATCAAATTAATACTAGCACCCAAATCACACAAAGCTTTAGCAAAATTAGAAGACCCAATAGGACACGGAATCATGAACGCTCCTGGATCCTTCTTCTTCTCAACTAAAATCGAGAGATGATTGCACTACAATGGCGTGCATTATCAATGGGCTGATCAAAACTCACCATCCTCTTCTCAGTCACCAATTCTTTCAGAAACTTTGTGTAACCTAACATTTGTTCAAGAGCCTCAACTAGAGAGATATTTACTGACAACATTTTTAGCATAGAGATAAACTTTTGGTACTTTTCCTCTTCAGTACTTGCAGAAAAGAGGAAGAGGTTGTGGAATGGGAGTCAATACTTTTGGGACCTCCTTTTCCTTCCTCTTTCTTACCTTGGACTCATGTTCATCAACTAGAGCTTTTTAGATGCATTCTCATCCACCACCAAGTCTTTAGATTCGGCCACCTTCTCATCATTGACTATCACTGATTTTACCTCATTGTCAACAATCACGGGCATAGGTGGATCAACAGTCATCTTACCACTCCTAGTAGTAATGGCCAAGCAATGACCATCATTTTTTAGATTTTGGATAGTGTTGTTCAAAAGTGTACCTTGTTGAACTGATTTAATATGGCAGACATCTGACCAAACTGTTGCTCAAGCTGTTTTATGGCGGTAGTATGTGATTCGACCCTTCAGCTCATTCCTAAAATATCTGCCCTAATCTCTTTAAGATAGCCTTTCATCTTCTATATCCCTTTCACAACTTTCGCTAGCATGTCTTCCATCCTCAAATTGCTAGAAGTAGTATCACGGTTCCCGATGGAACATAGAGGCCATTTTTATCCTTATAATCATCCCTTTTTATCCAATCACCATCTCGTTCTCTACTTCTATCTTAATACCCAGACCTGTTATAATTGTTAGCTCCATAGTAGTTCCGACCTTGATTCCCTTGCCTAGAGTTCCAATTGTCTTTATTAGACCCTTGACCCTTGGCTTGGAAACCCGCCACCTGATTGTCTAGATACTTAGCCTCCTCCTCAGAATCAGACTCATTTTGCCTTGGTACTTTACCTTGTGAACTAACCATATTCATCTTTTTTGCCCCTACTACTGCAATTTTTTTAGAAAGAAAACCAATCTCAGTCCTCAGTTGTGCTACCTCTTGGGTTACTGACTCATCTAGCACTCTTTTCTTTATGGATGCTCTAATCATATAAGTGTCGCAGGTCTATTTACATCCCGAGTATGCCAATTTTGATTGGTTTTCGTGATCCAATCCAGAATCTCAGAAGCATGCTCCCAACATAAATTCATTAATTCCCCACCTGTGATAGTATCTGCTATAACCTTGGTGTTAGAATTTATGGCTCGGTAGAAGATCTCAAGCAAGTTTTGACCTGTCATCCTGTGATTCAGAACATTCTACAACTTTTTCTTGAACCTCAACCAAATCTCATAGAACACCTTCGAATGTATTTTATTGAAGTTATAAATCTCATCTTTTAATTGTAACATTTTGGAGGGTGGAAAAATTCTATCCAAGAACTGAGTCCTCAAATCATTCCAATTAGTGATCGATCCATATGGTAATTCTGCCAACCATAGTATAGCCTTCCCTATCAGAGAGAAAGGAAACAACCATCGTCTAATTGCCTCTTGGCTTACTCCAGGCAGATTATAGGAAGTGCAAATCCCTACAAAGTTCATCATATGCTTGTTTGTATCATCAGTAGGAATGCCTGAGAACACCCCCTTCAAGTTCAACAAGTGTATCATAGCACTGGTGATGTCAAACTTAGTTCCTGGAGGCGATTCTGGTGGGATAATAGCACCTATTTCAATCGGCTCCAAATAATCTAGATCTTCTTCCGCATCCTCATAGTGAGAGAGATACTGTTATTGAGGCTGTTGCCCCATATATCATTTCTGCCTTTCTCACTCATCAAAGGCAGCCATACTGTTTGCTTCATCTTATCTAGCCTTTCTTCTCGAGCTGCCCGCCTCACAGCTTCTTGCCTAGTATTCTCCTCAGCCATCAAATAAGCAGTAGTTTCCTTCATCATTTCTTGAAGCCTTGGCTAATGCCGTGGCTGATTTAGAATTCTCGCATCAACAACTCCCTCAGTATGAACTCTTTGATTATGAACTCCTTCATTCACCATCCTTCTATGTGCTCTCAGAGTTCTCTAAAGTTGCGTATCAAGTGGAATTAAGGGATTGACTTGAATCCACATATTAGGCATACACTGCTGTGCACCCTAGAAATAACAGAAAAGTAAATCAGAAAACAGAAACCAACAACCCTACAAACACAATCAATCAACTCCATAACTGTATTTCCCAATGGCACCAAAATTTAATGTCGCCCAAATTACATATCTAAACAAATCATAAAACGGTCATTTATAAAATATAAAACCCAACTAGGTTGGGGTAGATCCCAGAGGGAATAGGTCAAAATATCAATCAAGATGTCTGTCTAAGCAATTAATAACAATCTCCAGTAAAAGGGGGGCTTTTGTTAATAAAGAATTAAGTTGTGACAATTGTTGATTTGTTGGATTTGTAATCAGTATGAGAGAGGCACTAGTAATATGTTTCCCAATAACTTCATAGCTCTATAGGTTTTTCGTACTTAGTGATCTCTTGTGGTGCTCGGCATGCAATATCGATAGGTTATGTATCATCTAACTGACTATGTTATGCCCCTTGTAGATGACTATCCCCAAGCACAAAGGTTCATTTGTCATGGGTTTTGCATTACTAACCCCTATCTATAATCTCAATTTAGTTTCTCCCATTTACCGATTCAAGCATAATTAAATGGATGTTGGTAGCTCCAAGTCTTGTTGTTGTTTCTCTTTTCCCATTTGTTTACCCTTGGTAAAGTCCAAAGTAGAGATAAGGCAGATTCTAACATTGGAAACCATCAGAAAGCAACCAATCCGAAGAGAATAACAATACATGCCTAAACACACTTTAAGAATCACCTCGTACTACGAACACTGCTTCATTAATCCATCAAGATTACCACAACCCTAGTTGTGGTGTTTAGCTACTCATAATTACAAGAATGCAAGATGAATTTTGAGAAGAAAGCATAATTATGAATTTACAATAATAAGATGAAAAACTCCAAAATCACACTTTGAATTAAAACCCTAAAAATCAATATTTGTAATTCCAAGAACAAGAATATGCCATGAAACCTTACAATAAATTAATAAGTTGAAATAATGTGTAAACTAGTACAAAAGACCCAATAGGAGTATTTATAGACAAAATAAAATCTATCTTAAACATAACAGGGTTTGCTGAATCGATCCCTCAGACGGAAGAAAGGTACGATTGTGGTTTGATACCACAATCGTCCTTGGTGCTCATAGGTTTGACATGGACTTTGTCATTTTGTAGATCATGGTTGGCACGACACTCAGTACAAGCTCGTGTCTTCTAAGTATGACCGTGCTTTTTACTCGTCTGATCCTCATACACTTTAACTTCTGTAAAATTCAAATCTGAACTTCCTTCTCATGATACCTTGGTACAACCATGACTTCAATGCACCATCGTGGGGAGTCTTCGTCTAATCTTTTTCACTTAACATCTGCAGTACTGATTCCAGGTCCTTTTCCCATGATCAGATTGTACGATTGTAACATCAGTGTACGATCGTGGGAAGCTCCCATCAATTTGACACCTGAGAGTCCATCGTCTAATTCATACCATGATGGCATGGTACAACTACGGTCAGATGTCACGATCGTACAGTTGGTCGTCTGATGCCCTTTAAGTCCAAAATTTAGCACTTTACTTCCCCAGACTGGTTTGACCTGTAAATACCCAAAAACACATCATATCCACATTAAAATACCTTCATACTTGCAAATATCCATCATTTTAAGCATCGGAAGTGTCGTAAGTTCACGACACATTAACACTGGTGTATGCCTAATAGTAGGATTCAAGGTAATCCCCTGATTTCATTTGATCTTATACTTGAGAGATCACTGAGAAATTTGAGAAGAATGAATCCACCAAGAGTTCTCAATACAGGAGTTTATAAGATGGCGGACGAAGCTATCACTCGTACACTTATTGAAGAACAACAAAGACAGGAAGTTGCCTATAAGGCAACAATTAATGCAAAGGCTAGACAAGAAGAAGCAGACCTTCTGGTTATTGGTAAGGAATATGAAGTTATAGAAGGAATAGGGGCCATGAGCGTCCACATCAGTATGTTCCCCAGTTTGATTATGTAAATGATGACATAGATTTGGATGATGCAGGTGAAATGGGTGATGTTGTTCCACCCATACTGCCACTGGGAGATAAGTTTGACATCACTAGTGCTATGATACAAT
Organism: Capsicum rhomboideum; assembly: GCA_031232105.1. NCBI lineage: Eukaryota > Viridiplantae > Streptophyta > Magnoliopsida > Solanales > Solanaceae > Capsicum > Capsicum rhomboideum. The sequence goes on from CP124715.1 coordinate 74,118,653, forward strand.
TGTTGAACTTGAAAGGAGTATTCACAGGCCTTGCTAATTTTGATGTGAACTTGTATCTAATGAACTTCGTAGGGATTTAAAATTCTTACAATTTACCTGGGGTGAGCCAAGATGCTATCATACTATGGTTGTTTCCTTCCTCTCTGACTGGTGAAGCTAGTCTATGGTAGACAGTATTGCCAAGAGGGTCAATAACTTCTTGGTAGGAGTTGAAGATGCAATTCTTAGAGAGATTCTTCCCACCTTCCAGAATATTGCAGTTGAAAGACGAGATTTACAACTTCAAGCAATTACATTCGAAGGCATTGTATGAGACATGATTGAGGTTTAAGAAGAAGAAGCAACAAGTCCCAAATCATAAGATATCGACTAATAATTTGATTGAAATCTTTTATAACGCTAACAATAAGGCTGTAGTAGACACTGTAATAGGAGGTGCATTTAAAAGTTTAAATTGGGAGCAGGCTTTAATAATATTTGATAGGGTTACTAAAACCAACCAAGATTGACATACATGAGATTTAGACATTCCCACAGCCACTTATATGATAGGAGCATCTACAGGAGAATGAATGATAGATAAGGCAGTTGCTCAAGAGGTAGCATAATTGAAGACCGAGTTTAACTTATTCACAAAATTATTTATAGTAGTGGGAGCAGATAAGGTAAATATAGTTAGTTCACAAGGAAAAACACCTAGACATGATGACTCTGATTCTAAGGAGAAGGATAAATATATAGATGATCAGGTGGCAGGTTTTTGAGCTAAAGGCCAAGGGTCTAATCAAGACAATTGGCGCTCTGGTCAAGGAAATTAAGGTCAAAACTATTATAAGGATAACAACTATAACTAGTCTAGGTATAAAAATAGGATTAGAGGTAGAGATGGTGACTGAATGAGGGAAATTGATTACAAGATTGACAAAAGTGGCTTATACATTCCACTTGGGAGCCGAGATGCTGATTTGAGTAATTCTAGGGTAGAGGAGCTTCTCTTTAAAGTGTTGAAAGGGGTATAGAAAACTGACAAAAGCCTTAAAGAGATTCGAGCGGATATATCTGGGATAAATCAAAAGGTGGAGTCACATTCTATCGCTATTAAGCAACTTGAGTAGCAGTTTGGCCAGATTTATGTAGCAATGAATTAATGTCAAAAAGATAAACTTCCAAGCAACACTGTCCAAATTTTAAAATATGACAATCACTGCATGGTTGTGACCACTAGAAGTGGGAAGATGACTGTCGATCCACCTATGCCTGTAGTTATTGATAATGTAACCGAATCTAAGATGATTAATCTTAAAAAAGTTGCCAAATCTAAGAATTAAGTATTGATGAGAAAACAACTGAAAAGCCATCTCCAGTCTAAAAAGGAGATTGAGGCTAAAAACAGGAAGGAAAATGAGGTCCCATATATTTTGACTCCCATTCCATGACCTCCTCATCCTTTTCCACAATGATTGAAGAAGAGAGCCGAAAAAGGAAGGTATCATAAGTTTATTTCGATGCTGAAACAATTGTTGGTGAATAGCTATTTGATTGAGGCACTTGAGAAAATGCCTGGTTATGCTAAGTTTATGAAATCTTGTGACAAAAAAGAGGACTATTAGTTTTGAGCCTGTTGATAATTTGCACCACTGTAGTGCAATAACTTTCCTTTCTCTTGTGGAGGAAAAGGAAGATCCTAGAGCATTCACAATTTCATGTACCATTGAGGCATTTAATTTTGCAAAAGCATTGTGTGACTTGGGTGCAAGCATCAATCTGATGTTGCAAGCTGCGTTTAGATAGTTGCGGTTTAAGGCACCCAAACCAACTTCAATGAGACTTTTTATGGCGGACCATACCATAAAAAAACCTGTGGGAGTTCTATATGATGTTTTGGTGAGAGTTTAGTCCTTCATATTTCCAGTTAATTTCATCATCCTCGATTGTGAAGTTGACTTTGAGGTTCCCATCATCTTAGGGAGACCATTCCTTATGACCGAAAGAGCATTGGTTGATATGGAAAATGGTCAGTTGAAGTTTCTGTTGAATCATAAGGAAGTGACATTTATCATTTGCCAATCTATGAAGAAACCAAAAGACATGCGTGTGATCTCAATTATTTATACAGTTGATGAGGAGTCCTTTGTAGCTCCTATTGAGGAGAGACTTGGTGTTGAGGCACTAGCGGCGGTCATCATAAGCTTTGAAGGTGATGATATTGATGTGTATGATGTGATGGTGAGTGCACTTGCTGGTATGGGTTCCTATACTTTTGCAAAAAAAAGTTAGATTTGGATTTAAAGAATAAGGAAACTCTACCAACCAAGCCTTCTATTGAGGAGCCTCCTATTTTGGAGCTCAAAGCTCTCATATCCTACCTTTGGTATGCTTTTTTGGGAGCCAATAACACTTTTCCAGTTATTATAGCAATAGATTTGATTGAATGGAAAGTTGAGGCTCTAGTATCGATTTTGGAAAAGTTCAAGATGGCCATTGATAGTTCATTGCTGACATTATTGGTCTTCCACCTTGAATTTGCACTCATAAAATCCATCTCGAGCCAGATTGTGTTCCTAGTATTGAGCATCAACATAGGCTAAATCTGCATATGTAAAATGTAGTCAAGAAGGAGATCATCTAGTGGTTGGATGCAGGTGTGGTCTACCCTATCACAGACAACAAATGGGTGAGCTCAGTTAATGTGTGCCAAAGAAGGGTGGAATCACTGTGATTCCAAATGCAAAAAATGATCTTATTCCGATGAGACCGATCACTGGTTAGCGAGTGTGCATGGATTATAGGAAGTTGAATGTGTGGACTAAAAAAGATCATTTTTTGATGCCTTTTATGGATAATATGTTAGACTGTCTTGCTGGTAGAGGATACTATTGCTTTCTTAATGGTTAATCGAGATACAATGAAATTTTGATTTCTCCCATAGACCAAGGGAAGACCACTTTCACTTGTCTATATGTGATGTTTGCTTTCAAGAGGATGGCGTTTAGATTATGTAATACGTCAACAGCCTTTAGCGTTGCATGATATCTATCTTCTCAGACATGGTGGAGGACACTATTGAGGTATTCATGGATGATTTTTCAGTTGCTGGTGACTCTTTTAAAGATTGTCTGGCCCATTTGGCTAGTGTTTTGAGAAGGTGCAAAGATTACATTTTGGTGCTTAATTGGGAAAAATGTCACGTCTTGGTAAAGAAGGGATAGTGCTCTATCACAAGATTTCAAAGAAGGGGATTGACAAAGCGAAGATTGAGGTGTTTGAAAAATTACCTCCACTGGTTTCTGTGAAGGGTGTTCGAAGCCTTTTGAGGAATACTGGATTTTATCATAGATTCATCAAGGATTTCTCTAAAATTGCACACCCTTTGTGTAAATTATTATAGAAGGAAGTGAAGTTTGTTTTTGATGATGCGTGTTTAAAGATGTTTGAGTGCCTTAAGGAGAAGTTGACATCGTCCCCTATTATTATTTCACCTGATTGGTCCATGCCTTTTGAGGTGATGTGCAATGCTAGTGGAGTGGCACTAGGAGTAGTCCTAGTCCAAAGGCATGAGAAGATACTTCATCTAATATATTATGCTAGCAAAGCACTTAATCCAGCGCAGAAGAATTATACAGTGATGGAACAAAAGTTGCTTGCTCTGGTTTTTTGCTTTTGAGAAATTTCGATCTTATTTGCTTGGCACAAAAGTGATTGTGCATACTGACCACACAGCTCTTTGGTATCTTATGTCGAAAAAGGATGCAAAGTTTAGATTGATTCATTGGGTTCTTCTGTTCCAAGAATTTGACTTCGAGGTCAAGGATCGCAAGGGGACCAAAAATTAGGTGGCTGATCACTTGTCATGACTTAAAGAAGAGGCAATGCTAAAGTTGAAAGATGAGTTTGAGATTGATTATACTCTTACAAATGAGCAGGTATTAGCTGCATCACAAGACTTAATTCCTTGATTTGCAGATTTTGCCAATTATTTGGTCAGTGATGTGGTGCCAGAGGACCTATCTTTTCAGCAATGAAAGAAGTTCATGTATGATATGAGGAAATTTCTGCGATGAGCCATACTTTTTATGGATTTATACAGATAGAATAGTTCATAAATATGTCCCTGAAGTTGAAATGTTGAGTATTTTAGAGGCATGTCACTCACTGCAGTTGGGGGTCATCATAGTGGTGTGCGAATGGCTCATAAGATTTTGCAATATGGGTACTACTGTCCCACTATTTATCAAAATGCTCATGACTATGCAAGATCTTGTGACCAATGCAAAGACAAGGGAACATCTCACGAAGGCATGAGCTACCATTGACCCCAATTCTAGAGATTGAGCTGTTTGATGTATGGGGAATTGATTTCATAGGCCCATTTGTGAGCTCATGTTGTATGAGGTACATCTTGGTTTCTGTTGATTATGTCTCAAAGTGAGTGGAGGTGGTTGTGCTTTCAACTAATGAGGGAACGAGTGTCACAACTTTTCTAAGGAGGAATATATTTTCTAGGTTTGGTACTCCAAGAGCCATCATCAGTGATGGGGTTTCTCACTTTTCTAATCGTCTATTTAGGGCCTTACTTGAAAACTATGGTGTGAAGCATAATGTGGCAACGCCTTATCATCCTCAATCAAACGAGCAAATTGAGGTCTCTAATCTGGAGAACAAGTCCATTTTAGCAAAGACTGTGAATGCCAATAGAATGGACTGGTCTATAAAGTTAGATGATGCATTATGGGCTTACCAGACAACATTTAAGACTCCTATTGGTGCTTATGTATATCAGCTCGTGTTTGGAAAAGCATGTCACTTGCTTGTCGAACTTGAGCATAAGGCACTGTAGGCACTTAAGAGGTTGAATCTGACATGGAGTGATGCGATAAAGTTGAGACTTGAACAATTGAATGAGATGGATGAGTTCTATCTTAAATCATATGAGAGTTCAACTTTGTACAAATAAAAGATAAAGCTATACCATGACCGGAAGATCGAGAAGAGAGTGTTCGCTGCTAGCGATATGGTTCTATTATTTGACTCTATGATTCACTTGTTCCCTGGCAAGATGAACTCAAGATGGATAGGACCATATCAAGTGGTGGAGGTTTTTTCTTGATCTTGAGAATAACAATGGCAAGAGATTTAAAGTGAACTATCGAAGGGTGAAACAATACCTCAGAAATATTGAAGAGGTCAAGGTGGTGTGTGATGTGATTCTTGATGAAGTTTGAGTAATGAAGATACCTGAGTTATGACATATTTTTAAATTAGGCACTGTATGGGAGGCAAACCATGGGTTAGTTTGGTGAAGTTTGAGTAGCCAAACTAGCCACATCGTGCCGCGACGTTAAATCAAGTGTTGCTTGGGAGAAAACCCAAGGATTTCATTTTTGTTTCTCATTAATTTTTAGTTTGTCGTGTAGGTTTGATGGGTGTTGAAGTGTGCAGGTGGTTATGGACTAGTTGAAAGCAGAATAAATTCAGGTGCACAGGCCTAGCGGTTATCCCAATGAGTCGTAGCCCTTGCCAACAACTCGTAGGATAAGCCATCACCACTGGGAGAAAAAAAATAAAAATTGCACTATTGAGGAATCTCCACCCCACGACTCTTAGAATGAGTCAAAGTGACCGGTAGGGTCTTACTATGACTCATCGCATTGAGTCGTGGGGACTAGAGAGGAAAAACTAGGTAAGTTTCCAATCCTTTATGCAATGTGTAGTGGTGATGAGTAGCCTCCACAGACGATGAGTCGTAGGGTGAAGCATTGGTACTAGGTCAAGGTAAGTCAAATTTTGATGTACCTCGGGCCCAGTTGACCTGATTCTCCCACGTATAACGCTAGACCAATACCCAATTCACCCCTTCTTCTCAAAATCAAAATCGTAACTCCCTCCACTACCAAAATCGACCTCAATCCTTAAATCTCTCCACAAAATCTGCTACTATTACTATGTAAATTCCTATTACAACCCCAACTTGCACGCCTGTCTCAATTCCAAAGCAAGTGCTCAAGAGTTTTATTTTTATTTCTTCCTTTAAGCATCACATTCGAAGAATCAAAGTAAGTGAAAGTTACTTTTAATTCCTTTGATTAGTGATTGTGAGGTTGTTCTAGGGGTGTTTTATTAGTATTTTGAAATTCTAAATCCCTAGTTGGACTTACTTGAGTATGGACATGAGAATTTGTTAAACTAAAGTTGGATAACGGTGCATACTCTATTTTCATGATAATAGTTGATAGAAAAATGCGCATGGTTTTGATCTAGGGTAAAGTCTGAGTAGCCTCAATATATTTGGTAATGCGTACACGTGAGGAATTGGTATCCTCTACCATTCTAGTGATCATGAAATTGGTGTTGTTCCAATATTGTCAAGAAAATAAGAACAAAGCTATGCGTTGTAGAGACTATCCTAGTGCAGTCCTCACAACTCATACCTATAGGCAACGAGTCATTGAGTCAGTCGTGACCACTAGCACTAAGGTTCAAAAATTTAAAGTCTCTGATGTTGGGAATCCTCCTCAACATGAGTCTCATGATGAGTTGTAAGAAGACCTAAAGACTCATAGTATAGACTCATATTGAGAACAGTGAATAATTATATTTTGGGCTTTGACCCTACGAGTCACCCTACAGGTTGTAAGCACAGGCAACGACTTGTTGCCTGACCCGTAGGGACTGACTGTGCATTGATACTTTTTTTCTTTCCTTGATCTCTTGAGTACTGATGTTTACCCTCCACAGGTACCTCACACAAGAATGATGCACAAAAATGAGTTAAGAAGGGGGGGACCTACTCCCAAGAAATAGGCACGGTCTATTAAGCAATTGAACGACGTGCCCATTGATGATTAATCAAGTGGCTTAGTGGAGGAGTATCCAATGCTGACTCTAGTTGAGCCAAGCCACATGCAAGTTTATCTCGAACAAGGAGGTCGGGGCCTTAAATAAAGAATGCAAAGGTGTCCCTACCGCATACACCTATACCTCTCCAGTATGAAGAAGAAGGAGAATGAGAGTCCAAGAAAGGCAAAGAGTAAAGTGACTCTAGTGATAGAGATGGGACTACATCTAGCAGTCAGTATAAAGATCAAGTAAGGTCGGGGTCTGATACACATATCTCTAGTGAGGCTAATGATGAGACCTTTGCAGCAAGTCCACCACCATAGAATCAGCCTCAACAACAGGGCCAACTCACACTTTAAATTCATGTTGCCCTATAGGTTGAGAGATGGAGTATTTGAGGTATGCAAATCATATATGATTGAGACATTGCAATCATACAGAGCACAGGCTGACCTAAGAGGGGTTTCTGTGAGTAGCTTTGATTGATCACTACGGGTATGTCTGAGATGCTCGAGTTTGAAAAGTTGTTTAATAAGTATAAGTTTGGGTGGTTGACTATGGAGTCGGGTAGATACAGTCAGATGCTAGTTCAAGAGTTTTATGCTGCCTATCAGGCCATGTTGAAGGTGCTGGCTCTGCAGGGTTTGCTATGGAAGGTTCATGCTCTAATACTGATTGTGTTGATTCGTGATATTGAGGTTAACATTTCAAAGAAGAATATTTCACGCTTTCTTTATGGTCAGGACTTTGTGCCCCCTACTAACACTTCAGAGATAGATCATCATATAGACTAGATGAGGAAGGTGAAATCCAAGCAGACTTGCAGTAATGATAAAATGGTACACTTTTGCTGGATGGCGAATACTATTATTGCTGCAAAGGTAGATGTTGAATGGGTAGCTGGTCGAGAGTCACGGATAAAGAAGGGTAGTTTAAACTTCGCTACCAAATCTTGGGGGACCTTAATTCATCATCGATTGGGTCCCACATCTAGAGATAAAATTTTGAGCCCCGAAAGAGTTGCCTTGTTGGCAGGTATGATGAGGGTAATGAGATTAACATAGCTAGGTTGATTGCTCGAGAAATCCAAGATAATGTAGTTGAGCCCACAATAGGTATACCATTCCCATGCTTAGTGACATAGATTTGTTTGGAGGTTGGTGTTCTTGTGCTGCCCGAGATTGATCAGTTCATTATAGTTCATTACACTACTGATCTTGGGCTGATTATAGATCCAAATATCCAATTTCCAGAGCAAAATTTATAGCGGTAGTTGCTTTATTAGAGAAGCATTTCAGTCGGGCATGCATATGGAGATAGATACGCCCATATTTACTGATCTTGGGGCCACACCTACTGAGTCCCAGACTAAGGCCTTGAGGCCTGAGACCCATGCCTTTACTGATACCACCACTTCCTTCACTTCAAAGTAGCCTTCAATTCCTGTCTCAATGACTTCCACACCTGGTGCATCCATCCTTCGCCCACCTGGTAGTGGGTATGTTCTAGTTCCATAGGAGTTTTTACAAATCATGCTAAAATGGTTGGCTATTATTGAGCAGAAGGTTGATAATATCAAAAATAGGGTCCAACCTTAGGTGAAGGGTGAGATTAAGACAGAGATGCATGAGATGTAGACCCATTTTAACAGTTTTGAGAAGAGGATAAATAATAAGCTTGAGGGTGTCAAACCCCCATACATGGACGGGATTAGAGAGGAGCTAGATGCCCTTCATGCTGCAGTTGAGGACATATCATCTAGACAGTTTTTGGTATTTATGACTCTAACTATGCTAATGATAGAAGAGTTTTAGGAGGTTGAGGTGACCAACATACAGAGCAATATGGGCAAAAAAAATAGTGCCAAAGATGGTCCAGAGCCAGAACAACAAAGAAAGAAGAAAAAAAAAGACAAAGAAAATTTAAAGAAAGTGATGGAGGCGAGCAACAATCCTCCCAGGACCATTTGTACGAGGTTCATGAAAGAGGGCATAGAGTCGGGAGCTTCAAAGTTCATGAGGCCCTGAAAGTTGAGTGTATTGTTGTTTCTGAAAGTGGTGGGGGTACGATAGAGTCCCCCACTAGTCACTAGTTATACACCTTTGAGTGCCCAGTCACCACCGGTGCCAACATTGCATTGAGTGCTTCATCCACCATCAAGGCCAAGAGATTGGAGACTAGGGTGACTTCTGCGACCCCAACAACTGATGAGACCACATCCAATGCCTAGAGAGCCATAAGTGTGTCCTTACCCCTCATTTTACTTTTTTTGACTATATGAATATAGTGAGGACACTGTATGTTCTCCAATTTGGGGGTGGGGGTGTACTACCACTCAGGGTTTTTTGTTGTCGTGTTTCTTTTCCCCTGGGTGTGCTATCATATTAGAATCGACATGTTTAGATTTTTATTTTTTGATGTGTTTTGTTATGTTTGGTTAGGCGAAAAATAGGGGAACCTTAGTGAAGTCAATTCTTGAAAGTTTAAATGTTTTTATTTTGATGTTTAAAGGATACCCCTCCTAAAAATTATTTTAGACTGTGTGTTATTTTCTGTGTTTAACTGTGACCACTGTGGATCTTGTTATGGAATTAGAATTATAGGCATAATAACCGTAGCTTAGGAATACATGAACTGGATAGGTAGTAGTTGATGGTGCAACCCTGTGCTGTGTGCGTGTGAGGTACTTAGTTTAGTGGTGTGTGCGCGATCTAAAACTTGCCCAGTTAGTCTTGCCTAGGTTGTAGGATAGTTGGTTAGGAAAGGATCATAGGCCATTCTTGAATAATCCACTTTTAGCCTAAATGCCTTACCAAATGTGATGAATATCCCTTGATCCTGAGTTTGACCCTAAGTATACCTATTTCTTTCATTAGCCTATTCACCTTTCCATTTCAAATTACAATGAACCTGTTTTGGTCTTGGTCCCTCCTTGAACACTGTGTACCTCAATTAGGCAAATTGCTTAAGTTAATAATGGCTGGCTATAATAGGGGGTGCGTAGTGTGAATTGGGTATGAAGAATAAAAGAAAAAGGACTTGGGTGAGGTAAGAAAAAGACGAAAAAAATGAATAAAGTTTGAAAAAAAAAAAAAAAAAACTGTAAAAATAAAGCCACACCTAAAATCTGAAGAAAAGAAAAGGAGAATAAGGGAGAATAAAATAAATAAGGTTGGAAAGTGGAGCCAAAAATAGTGTAGTGCCAAGGAGGGTTGAGTCACTGTATCCATATCTACCATACCCGTCGCCAAGCCTACATTACAAGTTAATAAAAGTCCTATAGTGTCCTAGTTCAGCCGTCCAAAAACCTAAGGCATAGAAAATAAGGACAGGCCTCTGGTATTTCATGCACACTGTTAGAACTTCTTTGTGAGAGTGAGTGCCTTGATTTAATCCCTTTTTATATTTGCATCTTTAGACTGTGAGCGTACGGGACTCCTTTGTTGTGAGGGCACACGGGTTGCATTGTTGGTTGCTATTTGTTCGGATAATGTCAATTGTATATATGCTCAGTTGTTTATTTATAATATGATGCCATATCTTGATCCCTTTCTGTCATGGTAATGGGTTGTATGTATACACACAGTGGTTTTGAATTCTTGTATAGAAGGGGGTTGAAAATTTTATGCTAAAAGCAATGAATTGATTTCCGTAGATCTCTTAGGTTTCTCTTAGTTAAAACGTCTTAGTATTTGTGTTATTTTATTTACCTAAGGACATGCAAACATTCTAAGTTGAGGGTGTTGATGTGTTATGGTCTCATGGGACTTTTGACGCTTAATACGAGGAAAATATGCAAGAACGTACGTGTATTTGTAGATATGATGTGTTTGTTTAAGTGTTTTGCAGGAAAATAGGTATTCGTGATAGTTGGATGAAAAAAGAGCTAAATGTGACTATGTGTTGGCAACTGGTGCCTGGCCACGACTCATTGGGTCATGCTACAATTCATGGCCTGAGTTGTCCTAAAGAGGTGACCAAAGTTCTGAAGATGTGCATGACAGACATTGCAAATGACTACATGCTATGAGTTGAGGGTTAGGCGATTGGTCGTTAGGTTTTCCATCCTGAACATATTTTCCAAAAGTCCCACAAAGGTAAAAATCTATGTTAGTGGATGCGATACTACCCTACAAGACGTCAAGAGTGGAGATGAGTCATTATTGAGACTCGTCCTAAGTAGATATTCCCTAAATCCTGAAAGTGTGAAAAAGTGACTCCAATGGCAATGAATGATCCAACTAGCCATTGGGTACCCTATGAGTCATCACCAGCCATCATCATAATTTAGTAAGAAAATAAGTCAACAGGCTAAGGGCGTATGCGACCAGGCGTAGCTAGGCCATATGACCCGTTACCACAAGCGTTGGCACTCCCGACCCAGTTTTCCTATTATGTTTAAGACAGGATTTATTTTGAATCTATAAGTACTCCTATTAGGTTTTATGTTTGAGTTTACATTCTATTACTATTCTTGAGTCCAAATACTTGTTCTTGAGAGTTGTAAACACATTCTTTGAGAGTTTAATTCATAGTTGAGATTTGTGGTTTTAATTCTTCTTCTTGTAAGTGCATTATTATGATTTCTTCCAAGAAATATTATTGTGTTCTTGCAATTATGAGTAGATAAACCCCCACAACTAGGGTTGTGGGAACCATGACGGATTAACGAAGTAGGATTCAAAGTACACGGTGATTCTTGATGGGTGTTTACGCATGTATTATTGTTCTCTTTACTTTGATTGCTTTCTAACGGCTACAGACATTAGAATTTGCCTTATTCTTACTTACTTTGGACGAATGGGTAATGGATGGGAAAAGGGAATAAATAACAGAAACTTGAAGCTATCAACCTTCACTTAATAGCTTGAGTTGTGGATGCGAGAAAGCTAATCTGGGATCCATGATAAGGGTTAAATTGCAAAACTTATGAGACGTGGATGCGTGATTGAGGATAGTCATCTAATAAGGGATGGACGATCGTTTAGATGAACTTAACTTCTCGATTCAACATGCTAAGCACCTGGAGAGATCAACAGTATGGAGAACCTATGGAGTTATGAAGTTATGGAGAACTTATGGAGTTATGAAGTTATGGAGAACACATTCCTAGTGTCTCTCTTCTATTAACTACAAATTTGAAGAAATTCGCAATTGTTACTTGTTCAAAAGCCAACTTACACCCCCCCCCCTCCCCAAATTTACGAAAATACTTTACTAATAGCTTAGATAGCTGCATCGATCGAGCTTCTAGCCTATTCCCGGTGGGATCGACTCCAACTAGTTGGGTTCTATATTTGATTCAACGATCACTTTATAATTCATAGCGAGGTGTAATTTGGGTGACATCAATAAGAAATATAAGCATTTGGAAAAGAATCAAGTCTTTTTATTTGATTGAGTATCTCGATTAGAGTATTATCTTCTATTTGTATGATTTCCCTTAAATTTATAAATTAGAAAATAAGTCTAAACAATATCAGAGTGGGTATTATGTTTTAAGAAACATTCAAGATTAAGGCAACATTTTTTAAATTTTCTTCATCTAACGATCTCAATTTTTTTCACTAAATAGAAAATCAAAAATATTTTCATACGCTTCAAATTGTCCAAATATAGTTTGAAGCGAAAAATGGCTTGTTCTACTATCTATAAGAAGTAATCAACTCTAAAATATTCTTTAAGATATTTTGTGATTTCATTAACAATATTCTCACCAAATTATTTCTTTCTATAAATCACACGATTATTATGAAATTCAGATTCTATATTCATCTCTAATGCAATTTCCTTAGCTAAAAACATAGCAGATGTAAATCCTTCTTCTCTATATTTTTTAAAACAAGAAACTAGACCTCTTAATTGATCTATGACAACATCAATATACATATCTTTTGATTGTAAACGTTAGCTAATTGAATTAACAACAAATAATACATCATACTAAATAGCTATACCCAATAAAAATTCAAAATTTTCAAGCTCATAAATTGCTAAACAATTGGCTTCACTTTTAGTTTTTAGATCATCGCTAACTTCTATTAATTTCAATAAAGCATCTCTTATCTGTGGAGCTTGAAATCTTATTGCTTTAATACTTTCAATACAAATTTTCTAATATGTTTGTGACAATGATTTAAGAGTTAAACTAGGTACACTATTTTTTAAAAAATTTCATCGTTTAGTGGAAGAAGAAAATAGTGAATATATATGTTGTACCACTCCAAAGAATGATATAGCTGTCGTACAAGAATTAGCCATATTGCAAAGTACCAAATTTAGATTACAACAACCACGTGGTGTATAAAATGATCTAGAATTTATATCGAGAAGTTTTATTTGTACACCTTGGTGTTTTTCCTTCATATTAGATCTATTATCATATCCTTGTCTTCTTAGTTTATCAATGTCAAGTCCAATACATTTTATTTTATTATAATAACTTCAAAAAGACCTTTTCCATTTGTATCGTATTAAGAACTCTAAAAAATATTCGGTAATTTTATTGGAGTTGTTGAAATATCTATGCTTCGTAATATAAAAGACATTTGATCTTGATGGCTTCTATCTGGGGTACAATCAAGTATTATAGAGAAATACTTTGTTTCTATAATTTTTTCAATAATTTTGTTCTTAATTTCACTTGCCAACCTTATTTTTTAATTCATTGTGAATATTATGTCCAAGATAATGATTATGAATTTCATCATGTTTGATTAGCCACATATTCACTTACAAGATTGGATCAAATTCTGAATCATTTCAATAAGACTTAAGAAGTTTCCGTTATTTTCTTAATAGATCTTTTCATATTTTCCTCTAAATGCCAAATTATTTTTTCCAAGAGTTCTTATGATAGAAATAATTCTTGACAATATATTTTCCAATTTTCTTTATCTCTATTTATTTGATCTTGAACACTTTTATCAATTGTTCTATTATTGTGCAATCTAATTTCTAAACCAATCCACGAACTCATATTAATATGTTGGTTGGTTGTTTCGTGAGTTCTAAGTTTAGTACTAAGATTTTTTCAATCTCTACTACCTTCCCTAGGAAATTTATTATTCTTAGCATTAAAAGTAGTATCAAACAACTTGCAACAACAAAAAAAATACTTGATTTAAATCTTTAGAATAAACTAACCATCTTCTTTCATGTCTTTCTCCATTTGCCAATTTTTGAAAATAATGAGTAGTAGAAAAGTGCCATAAAAATTCATTCTTCTGACAATCTATGTCAATAATTCTAATTGGTCCCTTTTCTACTAATAGATCTCTTAACTTTGTATCAACATTGTTCTATTGACTAGGATCATATATATTTTTACTAGTACAATTATTTGGTTCATTTTTAAGAATCTACATCCGGTAATTTCCTCCCCTTCTTCTTTTTTTTAGATTATATCATCATCTAGCTCAACTAAGTTAGTGACTTGTTCATCTAAAGAACATTCTCCTATATTTTTTGATTTAATATTGATATTATTTGCCAAAAATTTATCAAGAGCTCCTTTTTGAGATTTTGCCAAATTATCGACTCTTCTTTTTCTTTTAAGTTTTAAATGACTGGATTCATATTTTCTAGTTGACATTAAATTCTAATAAATATTTTAAACACAACCTACAATATCAAATAAAAAATAACAAATATAAAGCACAAAATTAATATAAAAGTTAGAATGATATTACACGATTTAAGAAATATGTAGACTTAATCCCAAAATATTTTTTGCCTGCTTCAAATTATTTTTTCCCAACTTGAAACATGAACTATGTTCTCTTCAAAGTGAAATTATAAAAAGAGTAATAATATTGTCAAAATTCCTTAAACCTTGGTATGGCGTCTTGAGTCTTGAACTTGAAAAAAGAGAATAACGAAGAATAGAGAAAGAGAGAGAATGTGAGAAAAAGTGGGTAAAAAAATGGTAACTTGAAAGACTAAAAGAAAGGACACATTTTATGGAAAAAAGTAAAAAGTAAAATTATCAACTCAATAACAAATCAATTACCCGTTGGTAGTTGAAACAAAAGTCTCCTACTTTTAAGTTTTTTTTTTGGTCCTATACTATTTTTAAGTTAGTCTACCACCTTATTTTCAATTAAAATGACTTCTTCCTAAAAAGAACTATCTTTATAAAATAATAGTACTATTTTTAATCTACTAATACGATTAATACTAGAAAATGGCCCCCCCACAATTGGATGCCTTAGGGAACCACCTATTTTCTATACCTTACCAGCCGACCCTGACCAGAGAAACCCCTACCTCTGAACTGAGAACAACTAAAACTGTTCTGATGGCAGGGCCTTTTATAACTGCTCCCCATAGGCCTCGCGATGTATGCCCGATATAGCCTATTCATGATCAACAACCTCTAGAAATGGATGATCCAAATATACCATCTGCTCAGTAGCTAGGTGAAGCTGATACCTCAACCCCCTAAAAAATCGACGTACCCTCTCATGCTTGGTAGGCATAATAACAACAACATGTCTGGTTAGCTCATGGAATCTATACTAATACTCATACACCGTCATAGAACCCTACTGTAAGTCTGTAAACTCATCTCTCGATCTATCCCTCTTGCTACAAGGCATATATTTACCCAAGAAAGCCTCAGTAAACTGTGCCTAAGTCATAAAAGGGGTTCCCGCTGGTCTGCACTCAACATAATCCCTCCACCGCTATTTGTTGAGCCATCAAGCTAAAATGTATGTAACGACCCATTCCATCGTTACTAAAAATATCAATGGTAAAGGAATAAAAACCTCATTCATTATAGGTTATAGAATCAATTATTTAATATGAGAGTGAATTGGATATGAACTAAGGTCATACAATACCCCTAGCACAAAGTTAAGTTGGAAGGGTTCTTACCGATTGAGTTTCGAGTTAAGTTTAAACAAGAGTCAATTTCAAACGAGCACTCCTCTTAGAATATAAGGAGTTATGTGGCCCAATAGTCCAAATGAAAGATATCTGAGTTTTATTTCTAATGCCTCCAACTGTTTGTTAATTTGCTTTTAGAGTAAAAAGTTATGACCATTTTACTGAAGACTGTCTATGCTGAAAAGTTGACCGTTGCAACGATGTCACTGCAACGACAATTGGGTCAGTGCAGTGACAAACAGGTAGTACTTAAGCCTATTCTTGACTGTTTTTGGGGTTTTAACTCTAAAACTTCATTCCAAAGCAATAGGGGGGAAATTTTCCAAGTTCTAGGGTGGAAATTCTTCATTGAGGTAAGTTCTTCCGTCATCTTCTTTCTCTTTCAATCCAATAACATCTTAAAGTTATTAGAATAATATTTAATGATGAAATTTTTGGGGATTAGAACCCAAAGTTCATGTAATTTATGGAAAAACCTATGGGTTGGGTTAATATTACCTAGAATTTTTTCTAGATTGTTAACTAACGATTCCTAGCATGAATTTATTATTCTAAAACATGAAGTTTGATTGTTGGGAACCTTGAAGTCAATAAAAATGGAATCTTTAGCTTTAAAACTTCACTAATGGTGATGGGTTAAGCTTGATAGAACTAGTTAATGGTTAATTGATCCTTGGATAATGTTTTATACCATGAATAAAGATAGAATTAGTGGGTTGAATTCAAAGAGTAGTTATTCGAAGAATAATTGATTAATTACTCCTATAATTATTTGATTTCTAGATGATATCATTTCATCATGATTGATATTTGATGATGACATTCTTACATGGTGATATTGGGATAGGGTGTCACGCCGACATTGTTATTTGGATTGGATGTCATGCATACACTGTTATTTAGATTAGGTGTCACGCCGACACTGTTGTTTGGATTAGGTACCACACTGGTACTAGTACATGGATTGAGGTCGTCCCATGCAGGTCATAGCTAAGGGTCCCTGTTGACTCTAATATGTGTGTATGCCTTGCATTGCACATGCATTTAGTGGTTGCATTGCATATGTGATTGTTCATTAGCTATTATTGACTGGACTGCTTGAGTGTAAGTGATTTGATATGAATATCTTGTAATGGAATGATACAAAAAAGATAACCGGTGGGTTGTAAGTTGATAGTTGTGATTGTGCATTACGACAAAGTGTGAATATAAGGTATGTCCTGGATTGGGTATAAATCCTACGTTCTTGTGTATATAGTTATATACGTGATGTGTATTGTAGTGTATCTTCTTGCTAAGCTATTGTTGCCTTATTATTTGTATTAGTTTTTGCAACTTGGATGGTTAATGGTAGTAGAATAGGGCGAGAGGGCTATTACGAAAGAGGATTAATAAAGAGATAAAAGTATAGAGTTGTTGTAACAAGGTGAGTTCATAAGAAATGTGGGTTAAGTTTATTCATGGAATTGTGTCAATTAGTCACGCCCTGTGGATGAACTACTAATACTTTAATATAGGAAAGGCAGTAAGGCTGGAAGTTGAAGTAGGTTAAGTATGTTCAATTGTTAAGTATTTATATTGTCATGATCTCTTCTTGATTACTATATGTTGTTATATGTTGTTTAACCCTGGTTGGCCGATGATACCTACCATTACGTGTGGCTGTATTAATACTGTACTTACTATATCTCCTTTTGGGGATATAGCCATGGTTGTAGGTGATAATAAAATGGATAGCAGAAGACTCTAAAATAGAAGATTAGAAATAAGGAGGGAATTGGTTTTTGACAAAAGAAGACAAACTCAAGTATTTGAACTCAAAACCTTGTTTAATAGTAAAGCAAGTAGTGAGTCAATTAAAAAGAAGAAGAAGAATAGGAGGGAGGTAACTCAAACAAGGAATCTTACCATTGAAGAAATCCAAGCTACGGTTCAAAGTAGAACAAAGAGGACATAACCTAAAAGAGAACCTAAAAAGGTCTCCACAAACCATAATACTGCTACTATTAATATTTAAATCAAACTTAGTTCTAATGAATAGAAAATACCCCCTTTATATACAATCCTAGAAGGGGCTGGTCAAAGACTAAATTAATTAAAAATTACATTCCTTAGAGACATAGAAGGTTGCCCACACTTAGACCAATGTAGTCAACATAGATTAAAACAAAACATTAAATGGAGATTCTAGAAACAACTCTTAAAATTTGGGTTGCTGTATTTCTTCATTTTGGGGCAGATTTGGGCCTCATTCCACTTCAAGTTGGACTTGAATTTAGGCCTCCAAATAAATCTAAGACTTGGAACAAATATATTCATGGGCCCAACTCTTCTTCCATCACAAGATACTTGTTTATTGCTAATTACAACCCATTTGAGCTTGTCTTGAAATTCCTTATTTGATGGATCTTCCAAAGCTTTATCCATGTCTTTGAATGATATTGAGCTTCCATGGATGCTATCATTCTCCCCTTATTATAGAAGATTTGTCCTCAAATCTTAACATTGATTATATGTGCTCCTTCATTGGTTTTGAGCCTCTATGGTTGGTATCATTCTCCTCCACATAAAGAAGATTTATCCTCACAGCTTAACCAATACCTACAACTAATATGATAAGCACAATCAGTAGGAGGTAAACAAAGAAAGTAGAACAAGCATTTGGCAAAAATAACACTAGGTAGAGACCGTGCAACCACTTAACCCATTTAGTTCTTTTATGCACAAACACCCATTTTAAATATCCATGCACTACATCATCCAATAGAACAGTGTAATCACCAACATAAGAACTAAAAACACAATTCATAAGCTCCTTAAACAAGAGTGGATCATTACCTAGACCAAAAGCATATGAATACCAAAGAAACATACCATATTTGCTCTTGCTTAGCAACTTAACCTCACTGATATACTATAGTCAAGATATGGATCAAAAGTAATTTCCGTGAGAGGTGGCTTGGATTGAACCTGTAAAAAAGAATCTTCAGAACAAGACAAAGATTCTATAAAGTTAGCAACCTGTGAGCACCTATCCTTTTCTACACTTGAGCTATTGCATTCATAATTTAGCTCAATATTCTCACTTATGGCACCAAAAGCTTCATGTGTCTTATTGTCTTCATTGGCAACTTTTTCATTGGTGTTCTCAAACCATAAGGGATTAGAGAACACTTTAAAGTTTTCTCCAATTTCTTCCTATAATGGGTTATTGTACACTTTAAAATCTTGGCCAATGTTAGTTTTTTCTTAAAATGAGGTACCATCTTCCTCTTCACATGGTTCTTTCTTAAATTTTTGCGTGGGCTGAGAGGTGATACTAAAATAAGAAAGATTTAGCATATTAGAATGTGAACAAGATTCATCCTCTCCCAAATCCCATTGGATTTGTTCACTCAAGTTATCCTGCTTTTATTTTTCACCACATTGTGGTAGATTTCTCACATGAGAAAAATAATTAACAAAGTAAGGTTCACTCTCAGTTTGAGTTATACCTTCACTTATAACTTTGGCCTCATCAGATTATGGTATATGCTCAATTTCATTGGCAACAAATAGATCATTGACAAGGTCATACCACATGTGATCTTCAAGCTTAAACTTGTCTTCAACTTGCAAATGGTTCCATGAGTCATTGTGTAACAACCATTTTTGTCATTATGTATAAACCATCCATTGAAAGTCCCATGTTAAAATTCTTCTCCGATTTGAAGTTACAAATTTTAGGCTAGGCTAGTTTCAAATGAAATAGGAGCGAGGTGTGGTCTTGAGAAATTTGAGAATGATTTGGGAAGGTTCGGCGTAGTTGTTTTGATTTCTAGTTAGCTAAGATGATAAGGAGCCCATAGGATTTTACGGAATCAAATTTGGGTAAGTACTGAAATTAATCTTAGCATAGAGGGCATTGTTCGAAATGTCCCAGGCTTAAGGTGTGTGCAAAAAATGGGATTTCTGGGAAAAACTGAACATTCTGTCCCATCGACCCCACTATAGCGGCTGGTACGCTGCTATAGCAGAGAAATTCCCGCTATAGCGACGGTAACGCCAGCTATAGCGGAAGGTACCACTATAGCGGCGAAAATCGTAGTTTAATTAAATATTTTCTCCAAAATAGTTTATTTTTATAAAACTCAATTTGGGGTAAAGTAAGGGTGATTTAGGGTGATTTCCACCGAGTTTTCATCGTTCGGCTTCGTAAAGGTAAGGAATTCATCCTCGTTAACTTGTATTTGATAATTAAGCCTTAGAATTTCTAATTTTCGAAGTTCGGGGAGGGTTTTAGGGCTGATTTTGGTTATTTTCTGGAGCAAGGGGGAAAATTAAGTAAGATGTTAATGGGATTTGATTATTAACTATTAATTTACCCATGTATTCCGTTAATTCACTAATTTATGCATGAAATTGGTAGTTTTAGGTGGATTACGGTAGAAAAGCCCTAGAACGGGAAATGAATGATCATGAACTTCACCTTAGGGGTTGGGTGTAAGTTATAATTCCCAATATGATAGGTCGTTTCATTAATTATGTGTTTATATGCGTGTTCTATACCAAGAGCAAGCAGAAATTGCACGGAAGGGCAAAACCTTAGCTTAGAGGAGTGGTACAAGTTTGGTTCGAGGTAGGTGATGGTATTGTAGTTTAATCCAATTTGTTCTATATATGCATGTTAAATGCTTTTTAGTGTGGCTTTTAAGTGGATGTTGTTTGGTGTGGTCAATGCAAAGGGTTTTACATTATTGTATGATTTTGACCTACCTTATTGCTAAATGTGGAATATTTTGGCATTTGGGATGTTCTCACTAGTTATTGGTAAAACAAGGTTGGCAGACACTAGTGTCTGGGGTTTAGTTCATGGACGGTAATTGTCCCCTGCAGGTCATGGCTAGAGGGTGGTCGTATTATCCATAGCGTGTATGTACAAGGGTCAGGCGAGTTTGACGATTCCATGAGTGAATCGGGGAAAATAATTATATGCTTGATAAATTGTCCTGACTTGTCTTAACTTGGATCAATTGAACTTGACTTAGTTGGTGATAATATGTTGACTTGTTGTTGAAATCCTAATTTGCTTATTTGATACTTGTTATGCTAAGTGTATGTTAGTTTTTAGCATGGATTAACTTGTTGTACTGCACTTTGGATGAATGTTCATATTCTCATCTTGGGCTGGCCAGATGACCCTACCAATACACTATTGTTTACTTGTGTGTTGATACTATACCTGCTCTTAATTTTGTGAGTGTAGTGCATATTCCAGTGGCTCCAACGAGACCTCACTTATGATTCCAGCAGTTGACTTTGGATTTTAGGGTGAGCGTCATATCTAAGTTACCATGAGATCTCTCCTCATTGACATAGTTCTTTATTTCTGAACTTATGTTCTCATTCAATTTTGGGGGTTGCATCCCCTTCTTGAACATTCTTTAGTAGTTTTGGTATGGACGACATTCGGTTCCTAGGGATGGTTTTTATTTGCTTAAGTACAATGTTCCACTTCTAGTTGTGGTTATATTTGGTTTAGTTTGATATTTATTTATTGATGGATTAGTTCTTGGTTGTTCTAAGTGTTGATTTTGAGATGGTGTTTGGGGTTAGATGGTTCTCCCACCGGGTGAGTAGTGTGGGTGCCACTCACGACGAGTTTGGGTCATGAAAAATTTGGCATCAAATCCTAGGTTTGTCAATCTTATCATACCAAAGTGGGTCCAGTAGAGTCTCGTGGAACGGTACGGAGACGTCTGTACTTTTCTTAGGGAGGCCATAGGACTTTAGGAAATCTGTCATTCTTGCTTCTTTCGTGCTATAACTTGATTCCAATTAATATTTAGTGATCCAAATTGGTATATGATTTTTTCACTCTTTTGTCCACAGATGGTGAATACTAGGTCCAATGAAACACAAACAACAACCCCTACACAGGCCACTCCAGCTGAGAAGCCAGTCATAAGGGGAAGAGGACGAGTGAAAGTGAGAGAGAGAGAGGTAGGAGAGGAAGGGGACGATCCACACCCACCAGGGGTGGAGTTCGAGTAGCTGCTGTCTAGGCTCATAAAAGATCAATATCCTTTCCCCCCACCTCAGGATCATTTTAAGGAGAGGGAAGCCGTAGATGAGCATGGAATGGAGCCCGAGGTGGCGATACCAACTGAGGTTGCAGCCTTACCTTATATGTCTACTGAGGTTATTCAACAAGTGTTAGATTTCCTGAGTGGGTTGGCTAGGACTTGAGCCACTCCTACTGTGCCAGCTTTTCAGGCTTTGATTGTTCACCCTACTGTTGCTATGGCTCCAAGAATGGATGAGTCTTCAGGGACTGATGCTTTTCCTCATCCGATTTTGGGTTCTGTGATGACAGGTACGGAGCATGATCTACTGACTAAGTTTCTAAAGATGAAACCACCTACTTTCCAGGGTACTGAGTCTGAGAATGCTTTTGAGTTCATTATTAACTGTTATGATAGGTTGTACAAGATAGGTATTGTTCAACAACATGGAGTTGAGTTTGTGACTTTTCTATTGGAGAAGGATGCTAAGCAATAGTAGAGGGCGTATGTTGAATATCGATCACAGGTTTTACCTCCATTAAATTGGGAGCAATTTCATGCTTTGTTCTTAGAGCAGTTTGTGCCATGGACCCTCTGTAATCGTAAGAAGGATGAGTTTTTGGCATTGGAATAGGGATATATATTAGTTGCGACCTATGAATCTAAGTTCCACGCCTCGTCTTGCTATACTACCCAGTTTTTACTTATGAGGAGGAGAGGATTTGACTCTATGTCAAGGGTTTGAACTATGATCTTCACGTTTTGACTGTTCATATGACTTCTGCAGGGAAAGGGGTTCAATGAAGTTTTAGATTATGCGAAGAAGTTGGAGGGGGTTACGCAAACAGGTCAAGCTAAGATGTTAGCCAAGAAGTCCCAAAATGTTGGGAATTTTAGTGGGTATTATTCTAAGTGTCATTGTCAGCAGGCCTATTCAGCTCGCCCTTTTCAGTTGGCCTTGCCAACTTTTATTGTGGTTCCGACTAAGGTTTCTTCTCAGTCTCATATTGTTAGGGGCCAAGGGGATTCTTACTCTTCTGCCAATCGACCTTCTCTTGAGTGAGGGTGTTATTACTGTGGTGCTGTTAGTCACTGTAAGAGGGAGTGTCCTCTGAGATAGGCGAATGTCCAGGCACAGCAGTAGGCTCGGGCTATAGTTCCAGTGGGTAAAGTAGGATGAGGAAATAGCAGGGGTCGTCCATAGGGTGGATGGGGAAATCAGGCAGGTGGTCGGGGTGGTTGAGTAAATGGTGGAGCAGGGGAGGAGCATAGTTGGGGAAGAAGTTAGCTCAGATTAATGACTGGGCTTACTATTATGTATTTTCGGGAAAAACTAATATCGAGGCTTCTGATGCGGTGATCATAGGTACTATTTTTGTTTGTGACCAAATGGCTTCTGTTCTATTTGATCCTGGGTTTACTTATTCTTATGTTTCTATTCAGTTTGCGGTGGGTTTGAATCTGGTTTGTGATGGGCTTGATCATCTTGTTTATGTGTCTACTCCGGTTGGTGAGTCTGTGGTAGTAACCCATGTTTACCATTATTGTTATATGTTATTTGTGGGTTTTCAAACTTGGGTAGGCTTGATAATTCTGGATATGTTAGATTTTGATATAATTTTGGGTATGCCCTAGTTATCTTCATATCATGCTATTTTAGACTCTAATTCTAACATAGTGACTCTAGCAATGCTGGGAATGGATAAACTAGAGTGGGAGAGAGTGTATAAGGATAAACCAGTGAAAATTATATCATTTGTTTGGGCTAGAAGGTTAGTGGGGAAGGGATGTTTAGTGTTTTTAGCACATCTCTGGGATGTGGGTGTGGGGTCCCCTTCTATAGAGTCCATTTTAGTAGTTTCTAAATTCCAATATGTGTTTCCTTCAGACCTATCGGGTATTTCTCCAAATAGAGATATCGATTTCTGTATTGACTTAGAGCTGGGTACTCTATATCTATTCCACCCTATTAAATGGATCCAACGGAGTTGAGGAAACTAAAAACTCAATTGCAGGAACTACTTGACAAGGGTTTTATTCATCCAAGTGTTTTACCTTGGGGAGCTCCGATCCTTTTTGTTAAGAAGAAGGATGGTAGTATGAGGATGTGCATTAATTATAGACAACTGAATAAGTTTACTATACAGAATAATATCCCTTGCCTCGTATCGATGATTTGTTTGACCAGTTATAGGGTGCGACAGTGTTTTCAAAAGTTGACTTGCGGTCGAGTTATCATCAGTTGAAAATAAGACTAGAGGACCTACCAAAGACAACTTTTAGAACTCAGTATGGTCATTATGAGTTTCTGGTGCTGTTTTTGGGGCTAACTAATGCACTTACAACCTTAATGAGTTTGATAAACGGTATCTTTAAGTCGTTCTTAGATTCTTTTGTTATCGTGTTTATTGATGATATTCTAGTTTACTCCAAGAGTAAGAAGGAGCATGCAGGTTATCTTTGTATAGTTTTGGAGATTCTAAGGGAAAACGACTACTTGCTAAGTTTTCAATGTGTGAATTTTAGTTGTCTTCAATTTCCTTCTTGGGGCATATGGTTTTTGAAAAAGAAGTGATGGTGGATCCCCAGAAGATTGAGGCACTAAAGAATTGGATTCGGCCTAGTTCAGTGACTGAGGTAAGGAGCTTTATAGGTCTTGCCAGTTTTTACTACAGGTTTGTCAAGAATTTTCCATCTATTGCAACACACTTGACAAGGTTGACTCAGAAGGAAGTGCCATTTGTTTGGTCAGATCAATGTGAAGAGAGCTTTCAAAAGCTCAAGACTCTCTTGACTACGACGCCTATCCTTTCGTTGCCGGTGGAAGATAAGGACTTTATAGTGTTTTATGATGCTTCACTTTTGGGCTTGGGTGCTGTGTTGATATAGTATAGGAATGCCATTTCTTATGCTTCAAGGTAGTTGAAGCCTCCTAAAAGGAATTACCCAACCTATGACTTAGAGTTGGCAGCGGTGGTGTTTGCATTAAAGATTTAGTGACACTATGTTTATGGTGTCAAGTGTGAGGTTTTCACAGACCACCGTAGCCTACAACATGTGTTTACTTAAAGGGATTTGAATCTTAGGTAGTAGAGATGGATGGAATTGTTTAAGGATTATGATGTGACTATTCAGTATCATCCAGGTAAGGCCAATGTGGTGGTAGACACATTGAGCCAAAAGGCTGTGAGTATGGGTAGCTTGTCATTCTTGAGGGTGTCCAGACGACCGTTAGCTAGAGAGTTTCAAACTCTAGCATCTCAGAGCATGCAATTTGGGGTCTCAGATAGGGGTGGAGTGTTGGCTAGCATTGAGGTGAAGTCAAAATTTTGGGATCAGATTAAATCCAAGCAATTTAAGGATAAGAAGTTGAGTGCACTTTGAAATAAAGTGGTATGTGGGGAGGTGGTAGACTCCACTCTTGATGCAAGTGGGGTGTTGTGGTTTAAGGGAAGGTTATGTGTTCCTTAGGTTGGTGAATTGATTCGTGATGTACTTTTAGAGGCCCATGGTTCATATTATTCTATTCATCCGGGCATGACCAAGATGTACTGTGACTTGATACAACTTTATTGGTGGCCCAAGATGAAGAAGGACATAGTGGATTATGTGTCCAAGTATCACAATCGCTAGCAGATAAAGTATGAACACCAAAGGCCTACTAGGTTGCTTTTGACGATGCCCATACCTATGTGAAAATGGAAGCATATTGCCATCGATTTTGTGGTGGGTTTTCCTAAGACCTTGGGAAAATATGACTTCATTTGGGTAATAGTGGATCGATTGATAAAATAAGCTCTCACTTCTTGTCGGTTTGGGTAGACTACAACTCTCAGCAGTTAGCTAAGATTTATGTTAAGGAGATTGTGAGACTTCATGGGGTGCCACTTACCATCATTTCTGATAGAGAAGCAAAATACACTTCTAAATTTTGGGATAGGTTGCATGAGGAGTTGGGCACCAAGCTCACATTTAACATGGCCTTTTATCCTCAAATAAATGGGTAGTCAGAGAGGACTATTTAGGTGCTAGAGGACATGTTGTGGGCCTGCGTGATTGATTTTGGTGGTCATTGGGACGAGTTCCTTCTATTGTGTGAGTTTTCATACAACAACAACTATCACTTTAGCATTTCTATGGCGCCATTCGAGGAACTCTATGGAAGGAAGTATAGGTCACTTATTGGGTGGTTTGAGGCGGGAGATATTAAACCTTTGGGCACTAACTTGGTGAAGGAGGCTTAAGATAAAGTAAGGTTCACTCAAACCAAGTTGTTGGTTGCTCAAAATAGACAAAAGGAGTATGCAGACCGTAAGGTAAGAGACATGGAATTCAAGGTTGGTGAGCAAGTTTTGCATAAAGTGTCTCCCATGAAGGGAGTCATGAGGTTTGAAAAGAGGGGCAAGCGTAAACCTCAGTATATTAGTCCCTTTGAGGTTCTTGATGATATGGGTCCGGTTCCATATAGGTTATCTCTACCATCGGGATTGTCGGGAGTCCATCCGATATTTTGTGTACCTATCCTAAAAAGGTACCATGGGGATAGAAGTTACATCATTAAGTGGGATTCAGTGCTTCTAGATAAAGATTTGGCATACGAGGAAAAACCAGTAGCAATTCTAGATCAGGATGTTCAAAAATTAAGGTTGAAGGAAATTCGTTCTGTTAAGGTTCAATAGAAGCATCATCCGATTGAGAAACCCACTTGGGAAACTGAGAAGGACATGCAGGACAAGTACCCTTAATTGTTTAAGGATACAGGTAATCTCTTTTCTCCTCATTTTAGCCTATTTTTGCATTTGATAATTCAGGGACTAACGATGGGTAAATTGGTATTTGTTGTAACGACCATTTCTGTCATTGTGTATGAACCTTTCGTTGAAAGTCCCATGTTAAAATTCTTCTCGAATTTGAAGTTACAAATTTCAGGCTAGGCTAGTTTCGAATGAAATCAGAGTGACGTATGGTCTAGATAAATCCGAGAATGATTTTGGCAGGTTGTGGTTGTTTTTATTTCTAGTTAGCTAAGACGATAAGGAACCCACAGGATTTTATAAAATTGAATTTAGGTAAGTAGAACTCCCAAAACTAATCTTAGCGTAAAGAGCATTATTTGGAATGTCCGGGCTTAAGGTGCGTTGCAAAAAGTGGGATTTCTATGAGAAACTGGACATTCTGTCCCATCGACCCTACTATAACGAACAACATGCCTCTATAGCAACCACCGTTATAACAGAGAAATTCCCGTTGTAGCGATGGTAACACCCGCTATAGCAGCAGGTACCGCTATAGCAACACCGCTAATTTTAGTTTATTTAAATACTTCCCCTAAAATTATTTATTTTTCTAAAATTCATTTTGGGGTAAAGGAAGGGCGATTTTGGGCGATTTCCACCGAATTTTCATCGTTTGGCTTCGTAAAAGTAAGGAATTCATCCTCGTTAACTTATATGTGATAATTAAGCCTTAGAATTTCTAATTTCTAGAGTTTAGGGAGGGTTTTAGGGCTGATTTTAGTTATTTTCTAGTGCAAAGGGGAAAATTAAGTAATAAGTTAATGGGTTTTGGTTATTAACTGTTAATTTACCCTTGCATCCCGTTTATTCACTAATTTATCCATGGAATTGGTAGTTTTAGGTTGTTTATGGTAGAAAAACCTTAGAACGGGAATGGAATGATCATAAACTTTACCTTAGGGATTGGGTGTGAGTTATAATTCCAAACATGGTCGGTCATTTCATATATTATGTGTTTATATGCGTGTTCTAGACCAAGAGCAAGCGGAAATTGCACGGAAGGGCAAAACCTCGGTTTAGAGGAGTGGTACAAGTTTGGTTTGAGGTAGGTGATGGTATTGTAGTTTAATCCAATTTGTGTTATAGGTGCATGTTAACTACTTTGTAGTGTGGCTTGTTAGTGCATGTTGTTTCGTGTGGTCAATGCAACATTGTTGTATGATTTTGACCTACCTTATTGCTAAATGTGGAATGTTTTTGTATTTGAGATGTCTTCATGGGTTATTAGTGAAACAAGGTTGGCAAACACTTGTATCTGGGGTTTAGTACATGGACGGTATTTTTCCCCTGCAGGTCATGGCTAGAGGGTGGTCGTATTACCCATAGCGTTTATGTATGAGGGTTAGGTCAGTTTGATGGTTCCATGAGTGAACCGGGAAAAATATTTATATGCTTGATAAATTATCCTGACTTGGCCCGATTGAACTTGACTTATTTGGTGATAATATGTTGGCTTCTTGTTGAAATCCTAATTTGTTTATTTTATACTTGTTGTGCTAAGTGTATGTTAGTTTTTAGCATAGATTAGCTTGTTGTACTGCACTTTGGTTGAATGTTCATATTGTCATCTTGGGCTGGCCAAATGACCCTACCAGTACACTATTGTTTTTTTGTGTAGTGATACTACACCTGCTCTTACTTTTGTGAGTGCAGCTCATATTCCAACGGCTCCTACGAGACCTCACTTGCAATTCCAATAGTTGACTTCAGATTTTAGGGTGAGTGGCATATCCGAGCTACCATAAGATCTATCCTTATTAGCATAGTTCTTTATTTCTGAACTTATGTTTTCATTCAGTTTGTGGGGTTGAATCCTCTTCTTGACATTCTTTAGTAGTTTTGGTACGGACGACTTTCGGTTCCTAGGGATGGTTCTTATTTGCTTAAGTACAATGTTCCACTTCTAGTTGTGCTTATATTTGGTTTAGTTTGATATTTATTTATTGATGGATTAGTTCTTGACTCTTCTAAGTGTTGATTTTGAGATGGTGGTTGGGGTTAGATGGTTCTCCCACTGGGTGAGTAGTGTGGGTGCCACTCACGATGGGTTTGGGTCATGATACATTGGTTTGTATATTTTTCAAATTTTCAGTGAAATTGGAGTTCCTTTTGTTATGGAATTGTTGTTCCAACTCTTCATTGAGTTCTTTTTCAATAACCTGCACATTTGGAATACAAACACTAGAAACAAAAAGAGTTAATTGGTTAGAGCTTGAACAAGAATCTTTCACACTTAGCACTCTATTCTTTTAATATATTCTTTTTCCTCATCTCTCAAATGCACTGATTCACTCTATATTTTACCTATCTAACTCACGTCACTCAATTCTGTCCACTCATTCTTACCTTATGAAAACCCACTCTTTTCACTTATCGCTTTACTTCTCTCTTCTTTTATCTTTCATCCTCACATTTATTTGACATAGAAAATTTTATTAATGCACTAGCTCCCATGTATTTGCCAAGAATCCTGTAACACCCCGTACATTTTCGAACCCAATTGAGTGTCTTAACCTTTATGGAATTATTTAAACATGAGATGGTTGGTGTATTACACATTAATTTTCGTGGGCTGAATTAGTCTTGTGCTAATAGGGTCAAAAGAGGCCCAAATATTAAGCAAAAGACATGGCCCAAATGGAAAAATGACCCATTCCACCTTTGACCAAGTAAACATATCAATTATTGACTAAGTGTTTGGATAAGTATGACCATGAGGCACTATATAAGGCAACAAATCAGATTTTAATCAAAAAACACACACGTCTCATTTCTAGATTTTTCCACAACATTCTCTTCTCTTACAAACCTTAAGCAACCATTTCCTTTGGACAAGATCATCCTTTTCCAAACCTTGGTAAGTGTTTACTCTCATGTTTTAGTATATTATATGTATAAGATGGTGTGTAAATCATGTTGGTTATGTTGACAAAGTGTTGAGAAGTCCACTATGTGTGAAACAGTCTACTTTTGCTTAATCGGTAAAGGGTTTTGCCTTATAAACTTGAAAGGAGACTTGTGGTCTTGAAGGAAATGAATTTGATGGATTAAATGTCAACATGAATGATGTGGTTATGTCCCTAATTCGCTTTCTCTATGTGTATAACTTGTGGGATTGTTGTTATGAAATTGTGCATGGAACCGGTGGTGTATTGAAAGGAGAAAATAGTTTTGGTGATGCTCATGTGCATTTTGAAACAATGGTTGATCATTAGCATCAAATTTTACCTAAATTATGAAAAGAGAAGCTTACTTATGGCCATGGACCATTTATTACATAAAAGGACCCAAAAGAGACCCATTTTGGCCGAACCGGGCATCCGCCCTCGCAGATGGAGCACCTGCGGGCGCAGATGCCAACGCAGATGGCCCTGGACAGGGCCAGATGGGCACTTACGGCCGCACCTCACCCACATGCGGGAGCAGGTGGATCCACAGGTCATTCCAGAAATTTGTTTTGTTTGTTTTTGCTTCTCTTTGACCCCCCAAGGCCCCTATACCCTTTTTGGATGCAATTATCAACTTATAGTACCATTTGAATGGCCCTAAGGGGTAGTCCGGAGGCATTTTGAATCGTATCAATTATGTATTATTGTTTTATGTGTTATGGTAAAGGGTATTGAGATGACTTGATGGAGTAAATATGACGTGGTATTAATGAGGAAGTGTAAAGTATAAACTTGGTGTGAAATGTTATTGGTTTATGATGTCTTGGTTGATGTGTGGCATGTTGTAATGTTGTTGGTATGGTAATGCAGTGAATTGTATTGTGAAGGGTGAAAAGATGTTATATGGCAGTCATGTAGCTCACTGTCATCTTATGCACTTGTAATGTAGTTAGTTGTTAACGTGAGCTCTGTTATGTACTTGTGTTGTAGAGTAACACGTAAGGAAGGAGCTAGATTATTTTAGAATAGGATTGTGTATTCATATTGGGAAGATAAGGTATGTAAGGTTACTTTTTTTTCAGTATCCTTTGGCAGCACCTCTTGTCCTCATTGTTACCGAACTTGTTTCCATTTCGAAATGTTCTAAAGTATTTTATTTCAGGTTTGTTATCAATTGTTATTCATATGGCTCTTATTCATTGACTGATGTTTCAATGAAGTAATGCATAGTGTTTACTGCTTGAGTACGGGTGGAAAGCTCAAAGGGGCACATAAGCCTAGCTAGAGACGATCCCGAATGATTATTGAATTTATGGGTAGAAGCTCAAAGGGCCACATAAGCCTAGCTAGAGACGATCCCAATGTTATGATATGATTATGACCCACTGATCAGCTTGGGGCCCGGGCTTTATATGAATGAATGAACGTAAAAGCAAAGAAAGTAATGAATGTAATGTACATGGTTCCACACATACAAAATGGTGGTTTATCCATATTGATTATTCATTTGTATTTGATTCCATTTGAAGTTCTTGTATTTCAAGCAGTTATTTATGGCCTTACATACTCAGTACATTCTTTCGTATTGACGTCCCTTGGGGGACTTACCTTACTTGTTGCAGGCAAAGTGCTAGTAGACCTCCACAGTAGGCTGCGGGTCATCTACGGATTATTGGTGAGCTCCAGTTTGAAAATGCATGGGAGAGATGTACAAGTTACAAAGGATATCACATATGAAGAGGTACCTACTACTATTCTTGATCGATAAGTGAAAGGATTAAGAAATAAAGAAGTAGTTTTCGTAAAGGTACTATTGGAGAAATCAGCAAGTAGACGAAATCACATGGGAAACCGAAGGAATGATGAAATCTAAAGTACTCGTATTTGTTGTAAGCAGAAGAACAAGTTCAAGGTGCGGAATTGAAGCAATAACAAGTAAGTCTCTACAAGTATCATGTGTATATGAGAACATGAAGGATACACTTAGATTTAAATTTGTTTCAATGAGATAATGTTACTAACATTCGAGGACGAATGTTCCAAAGGGGGGAAGGGTGTAACACCCCGTACATTTCCGAACCTATGTTATTACCATAACATTTATGGAATTATTTAAACATGAGATAGTTGGTATATTATTAATGGAAGCTATTGGGCTAAACAAACCTTGTGTAAATGGGCTCAATTTAAGGCCCAAAATTAGGTAAAAGACATGGCCCAACAAGAAGGAAATGATCCATTCATCTTTTGACCAAGTCAACATCATATTTATTGATCAAAAGTGGCTAAGGATGACCATTAAGGGGCTATAAAAGGCACCAAAATCAGATTTTATTCCACAAAAGACAAATGCCAAAATCTAGAATTTTCCACAATATTCTCTCATCTCACAAACCCTAAGGCAACTATCTCCTTGGACAAGATCACTCCTTTGAAAGTTTGGGTAAGTGTTTACTATTATGGTTCAATATATTATATGATTAATATGGTGTATAAATCATGTTTTTATGTTGGCAAAGTGTTGGAAAATTCACTATGTGTGAAACAGTCTATGTTTGCTTATCGGTAAAGGGTTTTGCCTTGTAACTAGGAAGAAGACTTATGGTCTTGAAGGAAGTGAATTTTATGGGTTAAATATCAACATATAATATGTGTTTATGTCCTTAACTTTCTTTCTCTTTGTGTGAAACATTTGGAATTGTTGTTGTGAAATTTTACATGGAACCGGTGGCGTATTGAAAGAAAAATGTAGTTTTGGTGATGTTTATGTGCGTTGTGAAACCATGACTGTTTGTTGGCATATAATATGATCTAAAATAAGTTAAGAGAATCTTAGTTATGATCATGGACCGTTCATTGCAAAAAAGGACCCTAAAATGACCCCCGGAGGCTGAAACGGGCATCCGCCCTCGCGGGTGGGGCACCTGCGGGCGCAGATGCCAACGCAGGTGACCCGGACCAAGCCAATGGTCACCTGCGGACGTACCTCAACCAGCTGCGGGCGCAGGTGGCTTCGTAGGTCAGTCCAAAAGTTTGTTTTGCATGTTTTTGCATCTCTTTGACCCCCCCCAAAGCCCCTATACCCTTTATGGATGCAATTATCAACTTATGGTACCTTTTGAATGACTTTAAAGGAGTATCCCGGAGGTATTTTGAGTGGTATGAATTATGGATTGTCTTTAATATGTTGTTGTGAAAGGTGTTTACGTGACGTAGTGAGGTAAATGTGACACAGTGTTAAAGGGGAAGTGTAAAGCATAAACTTGGAGTGACATATTATTGGTTTACGATGTCTTGGCCAATGTGTGGAATGTTATGAGGTTGTTGGTATGTTAATGCAGTGACCAATTGTTATTCTATTGTTATTCACATTTTCCTTATTCATTGACCAATTGTCATTCATGTATCACATAAGTATGGACATTACTCCCAAGTTCCAATAATGTCATGATCCCCAATGTATCAATCTCACAAAAGTAAAGGAAAGAAGTAATGCAACGAAGTAATGAAAGAAGTAATGCATATATGGTTACTCTATGATTACTTTATGGTTACTTAATGATTATTGAGTACGGGTGACAACCCAAAGGGGCGAAAGCCTAACTGGGGGCGATCCCGATATTGTTGGATCAGGGGGAAAGCTCAGTGGGGTAAAAGCCAAACTTGATGCCGAACCTGCTTCATTGATTTACGGGTGATAGCAGGGGGGAAGCTCAGTGGGGTAAAGTCCTAGCTTGATGCCGAACCTGATAGGGGGTAGCCCAAAGGGCCGAACCTGTTTTATTTATTTATGGTATATTATATTATTCACCCACTGATCAGTCGGGCCCGGGTTATATATTGACGGATATATATATTATATTGACGGTTATAAATATTGATGGTAATGTACATAAAGGCAACGAAAGTAATGAATATAAGGTACATGCTCCCACACATACAGAACAGTGGTTTATCCATATTGACTATTCTCTTATCTTGATCTCATTGAAGTTCGTATCTTTTATGCAGTTGCTCATAGCCTTGCATACTCAGTACATTCTTCGTACTGACCCCCTTGGGGGACTTACCTTATTTGCTGCAGGCACAGGTGCTCGTAGACCACCACCGTAGGCTACGAGTCATCTGCGGATCATTGGTGAGCTCCAGTTGGTTCGGGGCTTTTCGAGTCACATGTGTACATTGTTTTGGTATTGTAATTGTTTTATAAAGTGGGGACTCGTCCCAACTGTAGGTTGGTTATGTACATGTATCTGTTAGAGGCTTTGTAGACGTATGTGGGAAGATGAATGTAAGAGATGTATGTCCACTTTGACTTGATGGCCCTAACGGCCAAGTTTCATATATTGTATATATTTTTCATGACTTCTGCCTTTAGTATTTATTGGTTACATGGGATAGAATGATATTCATATGGAAATATGCATATGAGTGTACATGGATAACGATTGGTTATCTCGGGCCTTAACGGCTTCGGGTGCCAGTCCGCCCCATTGGAATTTGAGGCGTGACAAAAGTGGTATCAGAGCAGGTGTTTCTAAGGGTGTCTGCAGAGCCATGTCTGAGTAGAGTCTTGCTTATGGATGTGTTGTGCACCACATTTATAAGTAGGAGGCTATGGGACATTTAGGAGTTGTTTCATTTCTTCATTTCTTAGATCGTGCAATAGAGCCAAGGTTATAGAATTATACCTGACCATTGACTTTGTTCTTCTTCATTAGAGTAAGAATGCCGATTACAAGAAGAGGCAAGGGTAAGAGTCAAAAGCTAGACAGGATTGACGGAGAAGGAAGTAGAAAATCACCACCTGAACGGGTTGAGCAAGGTGAAGCTGAAAGTGAGTTTGCATCGCGGGCTTCTTCTACCTTTCCAGCTCCAGAAGAGCCGAAAAGGAGAGAAGAACCTGTTGAGCCACTTGTTAATGTCACCGAACAGGATTTAAGAAATGCAGTGTACATGTTGACTCAGATAGTTGCTGCACAGAATCAAGGACAAGCTGGTCCAATGACAAGTAATGACAGTGAGGCTAGGGCAGCTAGTCGAAGGATACAGGATTTCCTGAAATTAGATCCCCCTATATTCACCGGATCGGATCTTAATGAGGACCCGCAAGATTTTATAGATCAAATCAAAAGGGCTTTGGATGTCATGCACATATTTGGTGTAGGAACAGTTGAACTTGAGGCGTATAGATTGAAAAGGGAGGCGATATTATGGTACGAAGATTGGAAACGATCTAGGGGTATCGGTGTACCCCCAGCTAGTTGGGAAGAATTTAAAGTGGCATTCCTTGATCACTATCTTCCATATAAGATTCGAGAGGCTCGTGCAGACCAGTTTTTAAATCTTCATCAAGGAAATATGACC
Source organism: Capsicum rhomboideum (assembly GCA_031232105.1). Taxonomy (NCBI): domain Eukaryota; kingdom Viridiplantae; phylum Streptophyta; class Magnoliopsida; order Solanales; family Solanaceae; genus Capsicum; species Capsicum rhomboideum. The sequence goes on from CP124715.1 coordinate 74,153,477, forward strand.
GTCCGGGAATATAGTCTTCAGTTTAATTCTTTGGCCAGATATGCTCCCCATGTGGTAGCCACCATGGCCGACAGAGTCCATCGATATGTGGACAGATTGGAGCCATATTTGGTAAGGGACTGTACCATTGCTGCTTTAAACAGAGATATGGATATAGCCAGAATACAGGCTTTTGCACAGAAGATGGAGGACTAGAGGCAAAGAAGAAGGGTGCACAAATTTGAAGGGGCCATCAAAGAAGGCTAGACCTATGGGACAGTTCATGGAATTCCAAGGAGAATTTAGGCCTCAAATTTTTAACAGACCACTGAGACCATCACTTTCTTATCCTATAGTAGGCACTCAATCCCAATTCCAAGGGTTTGGTGGCAGTCACATTGGACAAAGTAGTGGAATTCGAGGTTCACAAATAGTGGGGTATCAAGAGCAAGGAAGCATGGACCAACCAGGGTTTTCTCGCCAGCCGTGTCAACACTGTGGAAAGCTTCATTTAAATAAATGCCAGTTTGGGACAAGTATTTGCTTTTGGTATGGTATGTCCGAGCACATGGTGAGAGATTGCCCAAGAAGGGGAACGGGTATTACTACGCGACCTACAGGATCAACTGTTGCATCATCATCATCGGTTTCTCTCTTAGGCCAAGGTGTGAAGCCTGTTGGTCATGGTAGAGGTGCAGGAGGAACATCCAATTTTAGTGGAGTACAGAACCGTACCTATGCTCTAGCGGGTCGGTAGAATCTGGAGGCCTATCCTAATGTAGCTACAGGTACATTATTTGTTGTTTTTTTCACAAAATGTATATGCATATGCATTGATTGATTCGGGTTCTATATTATCATATGTTACTCTATGGACTGCTACGAAGTTCAAAGGAACACTGGAATTATTAGTTAGACCATTTAAGGTATCTACCCCTGTTGGTGAATCTACTATAGTTAAGGAAGTACATCGTAACTGTATAGTACCTGATGAGCATGATACATTGGTTGATTTTATTGATCTAGAAATGGTAGGGTTTGATGTTATAATGGGTATGGATTGGTTGACTTCTTGTTATGCCACGGTGGATTGCCGAGCTAAGAAGGTTCATTTCCATTATCCACAAAAGACTGTCCTTGAATGGAGGAGTAATATTGGCGTACCGAGGGGTAAATTTATTTCATATCTTAAGGCAAGGAAAACGATATCCACGGGGATTCATAAGGCCTAGTATGTCCCCTTGGGATGCACCAGGATTATGTGTATGGAAAAGGGATGGCACATTGAGAATGTGCATTGGTTATCGGCAACTGAATAAAGTGACAGTCAAGAATAAATATTCCCTCCCTAGAATTGATGAAACATTTGACCAATTATAGGGTGTCAAATGTTTCTCAAAGGTTAACCTGAGATCGGGATATCATCAGGTAAGGGTTAGAGAAAAAGTATATACCCAAGATAGCTTTCCGATCGCGGTGTGGTCACTATGAATTTTTGGTTATGTCTTTTGGGCTAACAAATGCACCCGCAGTTGTTATGGATAGGATAAATAGGGTGTTCGAGCCATTCTTGGATATGTGTTGATGCAGCATGGTAACGTAATAGCTTATGCTTCAAGACAGTTGTGACCACACGAGAGGAACTATCCGACACATGATCTTGAGCTAGCAGTTGTGATATTTGCTTAAAAGATATGGTACCATTATTTATATAAGGTCATGTTGACATATATACTGATCACAAAAAGGGGTTTTCAATATATTTTTAGGCAGAAAACTTAAATTTGAAGCAGCAAAGGTGGATGGAACTATTAAAGACCATGATATTAATATTACATCCGGGAAAAGCAAGTGTAATAGCCGATGCGTTAAGTCGCAAAACAATAGGAAGCACTAGTAGCCAGTTGACCGGAAAGCAAAGTATAGTCAACGAGTTACATCAATTAGCTAGCTTGGGAGTTCGTCTTCTCAAAACTCCAGATGAACGAATTATAGTGTAAAATGTGGCAGAATCTTCATTTGTAACTGAAGTGAAGAAAAAGCAATATGCGAACCTTATTGTATTTCAGCTGAAATTGAATGCACACAAGATTTGACAAAGGCATTTGATCTTACGCAAGAGAGAGTGAATCTGGGCCAAAATAGATTGTGTGTACCGGATATAGATGAATTAAGGAAACGAATTATGACAGAGGCACATCATTTATGGTATTCTATGCATTCGGGAGCTACCAAAATGTACCATGATTTGGAAGAGATGTATTGGTAAGGTTACATGAAAGAAACATTGCAGAATTTGTAACTCATTATCCAAATTGTCAATAAGTAAAAGTAGAGCATACGAAACTTGGAGGTTTTATGCAATGTATACATCTTCCAGTAGAAATGGGACATGATTAACATGGATTTCATCACAGGGAAAGTTTGAGAATCCAAGTGAATTTAAGTACGACTTTTCATCCTCAAACGGATGGACAGGCAGAACATATTATATAAACATTTGAAGATATGCTACGAGTTGTACATTGTATTTTAAAAGTAGTTGGGATGGTCATTTACCTCTTATGGAATTTTTCTACAATAATATCTATCATTCAAGTATCAAAATGACACCTTATGAAGCTTATATGGGAGAAAGTGTAGATTACCAAGTGGATGGTTTGAAGCAGGTGAGAGTGTTTTACTCAGGCCAAATCTTGTTCGTCAAGCTATAGAGAAAGTCAAGGTGATACGCAGGATATCACATAGGAAGAGGTACCTACTACTATTCTTGATTGATAAGTGAAAGGATTAAGAAATAAAGAAGTAGTTTCCGTAAAGGTATTATTGGAGAAATCAGCAAGTAGACGAAATCACATGGGAAACCGAAGGAATGATGAAATCTAAAGTACTCGTATTTGTTGTAAACAGAAGAACAAGTTCAAGGTGCGGAATTGAAGCAATAACAAGTAAGTCTCTACAAGTATCATGTTTATATGAGAACATGAAGGATACACTTAGATTTAAATTTGTTTCAATGAGATAATGTTACTAACATTCGAGGACGAATGTTCCTAAGGGGAGAAGGATGTAACACCCCGTACATTTCCGAACCTATGTTATTACCATAATGTTTATGGAATTATTTAAACATGAGATAGTTGGTATATTATTAATAGAAGCTATTGGGCTAAACAAACCTTGAGCAAATGGGCTCAATTTATGGCCCAAAATTAGGTAAAAGACATGGCCCAACAAGAAGGAAATGATCCATTCATCTTTTGACCAAGTCAACATCATATTTATTGATAAAAAGTGGCTAAGGATGACCATTAAGGGGCTATAAAAGGCACCAAAATCAGATTTTATTCCACAAAAGACACATGCCAAAATCTAGAATTTTCCACAACATTCTCTCATCTCACAAACCGTAAGGCAACTATCTCCTTGGACAAGATCACTCCTTTGCAAGTTTGGGTAAGTGTTTACTATTATGGTTCAATATATTATATGCTTAATATGGTGTATAAATCATGTTGGTTATGTTGGCAAAGTGTTGGACAGTTCACTATGTGTAAAACAGTGTACTTTTACTTAATCGGTAAAGGGTTTTGCCTTGTAAACTTGGAAGTGGACTTGTGGTATTGAAGGAAGTGACTTGATGGATTAAATATCAACATGTAAGATATGGTTATGTCCTTAACTTTCTTTCTCTTTGTGTGTAACATTTGGAATTGTTGTTGTGAAATTTTACATGGAACCGGTGGCGTATTGAAAGGAAAATATAGTTTTGGTTATGTTTATGTGCGTTGTGAAACCATGGCTGTTTGTTGGAATATAATATGATCTAAAATATGTTAACAAAAGTTTATTTATGATCATGGACCATTCATTGCAAAAAAGGACCCTAAAATGACCCCCGGAGGCTGAAACGGGCATCCGCCCTCGCGGGTGGGGCACCTGCGGGCGCAGATGCCAACGCAGGTGACCCAGACCAAGCCAATGGTCACCTGCGGACGTACCTCAACCAGCTGCGGGCGCAGGTGGCTTCGTAGGTCAGTCCAAAAGTTTGTTTTGCATGTTTTTGCATCTCTTTGACCCCCCAAAGCCCCTATACCCTTTATGGATGCAATTATCAACTTATGGTACCTTTTGAATGACTTTAAAGGAGTATCCCGGAGGTATTTTGAGTGGTATGAATTATGGATTGTCTTTAATATGTTGTTGTGAAAGGTGTTTACGTGACGTAGTGAGGTAAATATGACACAGTGTTAAAGGGGAAGTGTAAAGCATAAACTTGGTGTGACATGTTATTGGTTTATGATGTCTTGGTCAATGTGTGGAATGTTATGAAGTTGTTGGTATGTTAATGCAATGAATTGTATCGTAAGGGACGAAGTGATGCTATATAGCAGTCACGTGGCTTATTATCATTTGGTGCACTTATAATGTAGTTAGTTGTTAATGTGAGCTCCGTTATGAACTTGTGTGTAGAGTAACACGTAATTAAGGAGCTGGATTATCGTAATCACATATAGGACTGTGTATTCATATTGGTAAGATAAGGTATGTAAGGTTACTCTTTTCGAATCCTTATGCAACGCATATTGTTCACATTTTCGTTGTACTCGTTCTATTCCGACATATTCAAAGGTATATCATTTTAGGTTGTCATCTATTGTTATTCATATATTCCTTATTCATTGACCAATTTTCATTCATTTATCACATAAGTATGGACATCACTCCCAAGTTCCAATAATGTTATGATCCCCAATGTATCAATCTCACAAAAGTAAAGGAAAGAAGTAATGTAACGAAGTAATGAAAGAAGTAATGCATATATGGTTACTCTATGGTTACTTTATGGTTACTTAATGATTATTGAGTACGGGTGAAAACCCAAAGGGGCGATCCCGATATTGTTGGATCAAGGGGAAAGCTCTGTGGGGTAAAAGCCAAACTTGATGTCGAACCTGCTTCATTGATTTCCGGGTAATAGCAGGGGGGAAGCTCAGTGGGGTAAAAGCCTAGCTTGATGCCGAACCTGACAGGGGGTATCCCAAAGGGCCGAACCTACTTTATTTATTTATAGTATATTATATTATTCTCCCACTGATCAGTTGGGCTCGGGTTATATATTGACGGTATTATTCCCACACATACAGAACGGTGGTTTATCCATATTGACTATTCTCTTATCTTGATCTCATTGAAGTTCGTATCTTTTATGCAGTTGTTCATAGCTTTGCATACTCAGTACATTCTTCGTACTGACCCCCTTGGGGGACTTACCTTACTTGCTGCAGGCACAGGTGCTAGTAGACCACCACCGTAGGCTACGAGTCATCTGCGGATCATTGGTGAGCTCCAATTGGTTCGGGGCTTTTCGAGTCACATGTGTACATTGTTTTGGTATTGTAATTATTGTATAAAGCGGGTACTCGTCCCAACTGTAGGTTAGTTATGTACATGTATCTGTTAGAGGCTTTGTAGACGTATGTGGGAAGATGAATGTAAGAGATGTATGTCCACTTTGACTAGATGGCCCTAACGGCCAAGTTTCATATATTGTATATATTTTTCATGACTTCCGCCTTTAGTATTTATTGGTTACATGGGATAGAATGATATTCATATGGAAACATGCATATGAGTGTACATGGATAACGATTGGTTCTCTCGGGCCTTAACGGCTTCGGGTGCCAGTCCGCCCCGTTGGAATTCGAGGCGTGACATGGCATCTTGCATCTATATGTAATAAAGTGTTGTTCATTCAGTTACATGAATATGAATGTACATGGACGTAGGTTGGTTTTCTCGAGGCCTTAACGGCTTTGGGTGCCAGTCCGCCCCGTTGGAATTCGAGGCGTGACAAAAGTGGTATCAGAGCAGGTGGTCCTAGGGTGTCTACAAAGCCGTGTATGAGTAAAGTACTGCTTATGGAAGTGTTGCACGCCACATTTATAAGTAAGAGGCTACGGGACATTTAGGAGATTGTTTCTTTTCTTCCTTTCTTAGATCGTGCATTAGAGCCAATGTTGTAGGTGGAATCATATTAGACCATTGAAATTGTTTTCTTTCGTGATAGTAAAATGCCGATTACAAGGTGAGGTAGGGGCAAGGGTAAGAAGTTAGAAATGCTTGCCGGAGCAGGAACTAGTAAATCACCACCTGACCAAGCTAGTCAAGGTGGGGCTGAAACTGAATTTGCATCGCAGGCATCTTCTCCTCTCCCATTTCCAGGGGGACCACAAAGGAGAGAAGTATCCCCAGAACCACCTGTAAATGCTACTGACCATGCTTTAAGGAATGCGGTGCAAATGTTGACTTGAATAGTCGCTGGATAAAATCAAGGACAGGCTGGTCCAATTACATGTAATTGGTATAGAAACAGTTGAGCTTACGGCATATAGATTGAAAGGGGAGGCTATATTATGGTATGAAGATTGGAAACGATCTATGGGTATCGGTGCACTTCCAGCTAGTTGGGAGGAATTCAAGACGGCATTCCTTGATCATTACCTTCCATATGAGATCCAGAAGGCACGTGCAGACTAGTTTTTAAATCTTCATTAAGGGAATATGAGCGTCAGAGAGTACAGTCTTCGATTTAAATCTTTGGCTCGGTATGCTCCTAATGTAGTAGCCACTATGGATGACAGAGTCCATCGGTATATGGACAGAGTCCATCGGTATGTGGATAGATTGGATCCATATTTGGTGAGGCATTGTACTATTGCTGCGTTGAACAGAGATATGGATATAGCCAGGATACAGGCTTTTACACAAAAGATGGAGGATCAGAGGCAAAATAAAAGGGGGTAAGAATTTGAAAGAGGGTTGTCAAAGAGGGCTAGACCTATGGGATAGTTCATGGCGTCCCAAGGAGAATTTAGGCCTCGGGTTTTTAATATACCGCCTAGACCATCATTTTCCTATCCTACCACAGGTACTCCATCCCAATTCCGAGGGTTTAGAGGCAATCCCGTTGAGCAAAGTAGTGGGATTCGAGGTTCACAGATAGTAGGATTTTCTCGTCAGTCGTGTCAGCACTGTGGAAAGTTTCATTTAGGTGAATTTCGATTTGGAACGAATATTTGCTTTCGCTGCGGTATGATGGGGCACCTGATGAGAGAGTGTCGACAAGGGGGCACGGTTAGTATGGTGCGACCAATGGGATCAACCGTTGCATCATCATCATTGGTTCCTTCCTTAGGTCGAGGTATACAGCCTGCTAGTCGTGATAGAGGTTCTAGAGGAGCAACCAGTTCTAGTGGAGTACAGAGTCGTACCTATGATCTAGCGGATCAGCAGAATTTAGAGGCTTTTCCTAATGTAGTGACAAGTACATTATCCATCTTTTCACTTAATGTATATGCATTGATTGATCCGGGTCCTTCCCTATTATATGTTACTCCATTAATTGCTAAAAAATTTGAAAGAACACCGAAATTATTAGTCAAGCGATTTGCAGTATCTACACCAGTTGGTGAATCTATTGTTGCTAAAAGAGTATATCGTAATTGTATAGTAACTGTTTGTGATCATGATACGTTGACTGATCTTATTGAGCTAGAAATGGTGGATTTTAATATTATAATGGGTATGGATTGGCTGGCTTCCTATTATGCCACGGTAGATTGCCGAGCTAAGAGGGTACATGTCTATTTTCCACAAAAGACCGTCCTTGAATGGAGGGGTAATGTTGGAGCACCGAGAGGAAAGTTTATTTCCTATCTTAAGGCAAGGAAAATGATATCCAAGTACATATGTCATCTAGTCAGAGTGCAGGATACCGATGTGAAGCCACCAACTCTTCAATCGATTCTAGTGGTAAATGAATTCCTTGATGTATTTCCTGAAGATCTTCCGGGTTTTCCTCCTGAACGGGAAGTAGAGTTTGGAAGTGACGTGATTCCAGGTACTCAACCTATCTCTATTCCTCCGTATAGAATGGCCCCAGAAGAATTACGAGAATTGAAGGAGCAATTAAAAGACTTATTGGACAAGGGATTCATAAGGCCTAGTATGTCCCCTTGGGGTGCACCAGTATTATTCGTACGGAAGAAAGATGGCACGTTGAGAATGTTCATTGATTATCGGCAACTGAATAAGGTAACAGTCAAGAATAAATATCCTCTCCCCAGAATTGATGATTTGTTTGACCAATTACAGGGTGCCAAATGCTTTTCAAAGATTGACCTGAGATCGGGATATCATCAGGTAAGGGTTAGAGAAAAAGATATACCCAAGACAGCTTTCCGAACACGGTATGATCATTATGAGTTTTTATGATGTCATTTGAGCTAACAAATGCACCTGCAGTTTTTATGGATTTGATGAATAGGTTGCTCAAGCCATTCTTAGATGTGTTCGTGATGGTGTTTATAGATGATATTTTGGCTTATTCAAGATCACAAGAAGACCATGTTAATCACTTACGACAGGTGTTACAGATTCTTCGCGATCGTAAGTTATATGCAAAGTTTTCTAAATGTGAATTTTGGTTAAAATCTGTAGCATTCTTGGGTAATATTGTGTCGGGTGAAGGAATAAGGGTTGATACACAAAAGATTGAAGCGGTGAAGAATTGGCCAAGACCTACGACGCCTACAGAGATTCGTAGTTTTCTTGGATTGGCAGGTTATTATAGAAGGTTTGTTGAAGGGTTTTCTTCCATTGCAGCACCTTTAACAAAGCTAACACATAAGGCAACCAAGTTTCAGTGGAATGATGCATGTCAAAAGAGTTTCCAAGAGTTGAAGGATAAATTGACGACTACACCCGTATTGGTACTTCCAGAAGGTACAGAAGGGTATGCAGTATACTGTGATGCTTTAGGGGTTGGCCTAAAATGTGTATTGATGCAGCACGGTAATGTCATAGCCTATGCCTCACGACAGTTGCGACCACATGAGAGAAATTATCCAACACATGATCTTGAGCTAGCAGCTGTGATATTTGCTTTAAAGATATGGCGCCACTATTTGTATGGGGTTCATGTTGACATATATACTGATCATAAGAGTTTGCAATATATCTTTAAGCAAAAGGATTTAAATTTAAGGCAGCGGAGGTGGCTTGAACTATTAAAAGATTATGATGTTGATATCTTATACCATCCAGAAAAAAGCAAATGTGGTAGCCGATGCATTAAGCTGCAAGCAATAGGAAGCATTAGTGGACGTTGGTGGAAAACTAAGATATAGTCAAGGATCTACATCAACTAGCCAGCTTGGGAGTTCGTCTTTTTGAATCTCCCGATGAAGGGGTTATTATGCAAAATGCGGCAGAATCTTTGTTATTAGCTGAAGTGAAAAAGAAAAAGTATACGGATCCTATGTTATTGCAGCTGAAAGAGAATGTACAACAGGATTTGACAAAGGCATTTGATCTTACGCAGGAGGGAGTACTTCAGTGCCAGGGAGATTGTGTGTACCGAATGTAGATGAGCTAAGAAGACGGATTATGAAAGAGGCACATCATTCACGATATTCTATTCATCTGGGAGCCAACAAGATATATCATGATTTGAAATAAATATATTGGTGGGGTAACATGAAGAAGGACATTGCAGAATTTGTAGCCAATTGTTTAAATTGTCAACAAGTAAAAGTAGAGCATCAGAAGCCGGGAGGTTACATGCAATGTATTAATCTGCCAGTCTGGAAGTGGGACATGATCAACATGGATTTCATCACAGGTTTACCTCGTACACTGTGGAAATTTGATTCCATATGGGTAATAGTTGACAGGCTTACCAAGTCAGCGCACTTCCTACCGGTCAAGACCACCTATACAGCAGAAGAATATGCACAGTTGTATGTTAAAAAGATAGTGTGAATACATGGAATTCCAATCTCTATTATATCAGACTAGGGATCTCAATTTCCTGCACATTTTTGGAAAGCTTTTCAGAAGAGTTTGGGAACCCAAGTGAATTTGAGTACGACTTTTCGTCCTCAGACAGATGGACAAGCAGAACGTACTATCCAAACACTTGAAGATATGCTACGAGCTTGCACATACTTTAAAGGTAGTTGGGATGATCATCGATCGCTTATTGAGTTTGCCTACAATAATAGCTAATCATTCAAGTATCAAAATGGCACCTTATGAAGCGAAGAAAGTGTAGATTACCAATTGGATGGTTTGAAGCGGCTGAAACTACCTTACTTGGGCCAGATCTTGTTTATCAAGCTATGGAGAAAGTTAAGGTGATACAACAGCGGCTACAAACGGCCCAAAGTCTACACAAGTCATATGCCGATATTAGAAGAAGGGGACTAGAATTTGCCAGAGGTGATTGGGTATTCTTGAAAGTGTCACCAATGAAAGGGGTAATGAGATTTGGAAAGAAGGGAAAGTTGGCCCTATATAACGTGCCATATAAGATTGTCCGAAGATTTGGTCAAGTGGCATATGAATTAGCACTACCCCAAGAACTCTCCACAGTTCATCTAGTATTTCATGTTTCGATGCTTCGAAAGTGCATAGGAGATCCATCTCGTATTGCTCCCATTGAAGATGTACAAATTACGGAGGATCTCACCTATGAAGAGATACCTATTGCTATCTTGGATCAACAAGTGAAGAGGTTAAGGAATAAACAAGTAGCTTCCGTAAAGGTACTTTGGCGAAATCAACAAGTAGAAGAGATCACATAGGAAGCCGAGGAAATGATGAAGTCTAAGTACCCGCATTTGTTTCAAACGGAAGAGAAAGTCTTTACAAGCATTGTGTGTATATAGTAACATGAAGGATAAACTTAAACCTGAATATGTGTAAATTGGGTATGTTACTAACATTCGAGGACGAATGTTCCTAAGGGGGGAAGGATGTAACACCCCGTACATTTTCGAACCCAATTGAGTGTATTAAGATTTATGGAATTATTTAAACATGATATGGTTGTTGTATTACACATTAATTTTCGTGGGCTAAATTAGTCTTGTGCTAATAGGGTCAAAAGAGGCCCAAATATTAAGCAAAAGACATGGCCCAAATGGAAAAATGACCCATTCCACCTTTGACCAAGTAAACATATCAATTATTGACTGTAAACATATCAATTATTGACTAAGTGTTTGGATAAGGATGACCATGAGGCACTATATAAGTCAGCAAATCAGATTTTAATCAACAAAACACACATGTCTCATTTCTAGATTTTTCCACAACATTCTTTTCTCTTACAAACCCTAAGCAACCATTTCCTTTGGACAAGATCATCCTTTTGCAAGCCTTGGTAAGTGTTTAATCTCATGGTTTAGTATATTATATGTATAATATGGTGTGTAAATCATGTTGGTTATATTGAAAAAGTGTTGAGCAGTCCACTATGTGTGAAACAGTCTACTTTTGCTTAATCGGTAAAGGGTTTTGCCTTATAAACTTGAAAGGAGACTTGTGGTCTTGAAGGAAATGAATTTGATGGATTAAATGTCAACATGAATGATGTGGTTATGTCCCTAATTTGATTTCTCTATGTGTATAACTTGTGGGATTGTTGTTATGAAATTGTGCATGGGACCGGTGACGTATTGAAAGGAGAAAATAGTTTTGGTGATGCTCAAGTGTATTTTGAAACTATGGTTGATCATTAGCATCAAAGTTTACCTAAATTATGAAAAGATAAGCTTACTTATGGCCATGGACCATTTATTACATAAAAGGACCCAACAGAGACTCATTTTGGCCGAACCGGGCATCCGCCCTCGCAGATGGGGCACCTGCGGGCGCAGATGCCAATGCAGGTAGCCTTAGACAGGTCCATATGGGCACCTGCGGCCGTAATTCACCCACCTGTGGGTGCAGGTGGCTCCACAGGTCATTCCAGAATTTCATTTTATTTGTTTTTGCTTCTCTTTGACCCCCCAAGGCCTCTATACCCTTTTTGGATGCAATTATCAACTTATGGTACCATTTGAATGGCCCTAAGGGTTAGTTTGGGACATTTTGAATCGTATCAATTATGAATTGTTGTTTTATGTGTTATGGTGAAGGGTATTGAGATGACTTGATGGAGTAAATGTGACGTAGTGTTAATGAGGAAGCGTAAAGTATAAACTTGGTGTGAAATGTTATTGGTTTATGATGTCTTGGTTGATGTGTGGAATGTTGTAATGTTGTTGGTAGGTAATGCAGTGAATTGTATTGTGAAGGGTGAAATGACGTTATATGGCAGTCATGTAGCTCATTGTCGTCTTATGCACTTGTAATGTAGTTAGTTGTTAACGTGAGCTCCGTTATGTACTTGTGTTGAAGAGTAACATGTAAGGAAGGAGCTGAATTATTGTAGAATAGGATTGTGTATTCATATTGGGAAGATAAGGTATGTAAGGTTACTTTTTTTTCAGTATCCTTTGGCAGCACCTCTTGTCCTCATTGTTACTGAACTTGTTTCCATTCCAAAATGTTCTAAAGTATTTCATTTCAGGTTTGTTATCAATTGTTATTCATATGGCTCTTATTCATTGACTGATGTTTCAAAGCTCCTATAATGTTATAACCACCAATGTATCAATCTTACAAAAGTAAAGGAATGAAGTAATGCATAGTGTTTACTGCTTGAGTACGGGTGGAAAGCTCAAAGGGGCACATAAGCCTAGCTAGAGACGATCCCGAATGATTATTGAATTTATGGGTAGAAGCTCAAAGGGGCACATAAGCCTAGCTAGAGACCAATGTTATGATATGATTATGACCCACTGATCAGCTTGGGGCCCGGGCTTTATATGAATGAATGAACGTAAAAGCAAAGAAAGTAATGAATGTAATGTACATGGTTCCACACATACAAATGGTGGTTTATCCATATTGATTATTCATTTGTATTTGATTCCATTTGAAGTTCTTGTATTTCAAGCAGTTATTTATGGCCTTACATACTCAGTACATTCTTTCGTACTGACGTCCCTTGGGGGACTTACCTTACTTGCTACAGGCACATGTGCTAGTAGACCTCCACAGTAGGCTACGGGTCATCTACGGATTATTGGTGAGCTCCAGTTCGGTTTGGGGATTTTCGAGTCACATATGTACATTGTTTTGGTAATTTGTAAATGTTGTATAAAGCGGGGACTTGTCCTAACTTTAGGCTTGGGTCTGTATCTGTCAGAGGCTTTGTAGATGTTGTGGGATAAATGAAGGAATGTAAGAAATGTATGTCCATTTTAAGCGTAACTCTTTTGTTAATTGATCGGTTATACTTATTGAAAAAATACTTGTGTTTTAAATGTTTTTGTTGTGTTATGATAGAATTCTATGTGTATTCCTTATGTGGATTGTTATCGCATTGACTATATTATTGCTTTACTGTTTGATGGCTGAATTTCTCAAGTGTAAGTAATTATTATGAGTGATATGAGATGAGTTGTTACAAAAGAATATTCGTGAATCGTAAAGGCTAGGTGTGATTTTTAGGTATGTCTTCATTTTATGAATTTGAGGTATGTCTTCAGTTCTGTGATTTTGAGGTTGTCTTGATTTCCATGATTGGAGGTATGTCTTGATTTCTGTGATTTGAGATATGTATTGATTTCTATTTGGTCTTTGATGATATACTTAGGATCCTGGTGTGGTCCGAACCTTTGATGATTCTAATTGGGATCCTAGTGTGATTCGATCTTAGATGATTATATCGGGGCCCGAAGTGCTATTAGGTCATCCTTGTGTGAATAATCCAATTAATGAGTTGACTTGCTAATAATGCCTTAATAAGTAATTGGCTAAACTAAGATGGACTTAATTATTTTGCACAACCTTGGTGACTTGAATGTAAGGTGAGCTATGTATTTGATATCACTAATTCAAGGTAAATTGACTAGGTATATAAAATTGATTGTTTCCTGTAATATGATAAGTGGAGATGATAATAATAGTTTTACTTGATATTAGTAAATTGGACCTTAACTGTGTGATAAACAATTATGTAGCTTATTTGGTTAAGTGACTTGAATGATTTTATGAGGATAAAAGCATTGATATCCTAAAGGTAGACTACCTGGTTGTACAAAACCCGTGGTGGCTATAAGTGACTAAAATTGGTTAAGTTTTACGGATGTGCATAAAGTGATAAGTAGATAATGGTCATAGGTTTAGCGAGGAGGTAGGGCTACTAGATAGAACTTGTAATTGGCTTATTATGGTTTGATATTACATATACGCTTGAATGGGAGTAATTATTGGTTAATAATATCCCTTGAATGTGGTGTAGTTAATTTGATAAGGTTGGTGAAATAAGTTAACTTGATTATGGTTAACGATCTTTAGTTGTAGGGTCGATTGAGGGAGTAGAGTTATTAGATGTGTTATGCATATTTATATCCCTCTTGTTGTTACATAATAATACTTGATTGGTATTGCTCCTTGAGTGGTTGAGGTATATTGAGGGTCGAATAGACTAATGAGAGTTATGGTGGAGAATATATATGTTAATAAGAACCCATAGTGGTGTGTTGGTGGTGTTGTGTTGGTTATAGTTGGATAGGATGTGAGTACCCCACTAAACATTTTCCTAGTATAGGAATGACAGACCTCGGAGTAGTGTGGTTTTTGTGGAAAATCTGGTGTTTAGTGGTTTAATGTTGAATCGTGGATCATGCTGTGATGATTGGTGGCGATGAGATTATTGTGGGATAGTCAATTGATATAGTGTTTCGTAGGAAGATTCAGAACAACAAATAGGTTCCTAGAATTCTAGTTGTAGAGGTTACCACGTTGGGATAAATCTCTGATGTTGAAATTTGGGGAGTGTGTTGTGATATGAACAGATCTGGGAACAATTCCTGAGCTACTATTTTAGCATCACTACAGCGATGGGTTCACCACTATAGCAATGTCACCGCAGTGACAGAAGCGTCGCCACTGCGATGGTCTATTTTTTTCCTGAGTGTTGCTGCATCGATGAAGTCGTAGAAATCCCAGTTAAAAAAGAAAGTGGTGTCTTCATTTCCCATTAATTCTATTTTTTACCCCGAATTTTTGTGCATTGTAATATTGTGTGGTACCCTAGGTATTTTAGATGATCTGTTACATAAATTTTATTATGAATCGTATTCCTTGGGTTATAGTGATCAAAAGATTGTGCCTAAAGCTTAGTGACCTATGGTGCGTAGGCTGGTTGGGTAGCTTATTTTGCGTTACTTACGGGACGATGGTTTGGTAAGTGTGACAAATGGTTTTAGAAGTAAATGGGAGAGGTTGTGTTTAACTTCTACCATTTGTATATGCTGGGTTTTGAGAATCATGCTAAAACTCTCCCTCCTAATTTTTGTACCCATTCGGGGATGAACGGTGGATAAATTGGTATCTATTGTAATAACCCATTCCTTCATTGCTAAAAATATCTACGGTATAAGAACATCATTTGTCATAGGTTATAAAATCAATTATTTAATATAGTAGTGTATTTAGATATGAACTAAGGTCATACAATATCCCTAACACAAATTTAAGTTGGAAGTGTTCTTACCGATTGAGTTTTGAGCTAAGTTTAAACTAGGGTCAACTTCAAATGAGCACTCCTCTTGGAATCTAAAGAGTTATAGGGACCAATACTCACCAAATGAAAGATTTTTTAGTCTTCTTTCCGACCCCTCCAACCATTTGTTAATCCGCTTCCGGAGTAAAATGTTATAGCCGTTTTACTGACCATTATTCATGCTGAAAAGTTGGTCGCTGCAGCGACAATCAGGTCATTACAGCGACAAACAAGCAGTACTTGAGCTTATTCTTGACGGTTTTTGAATTTTCAACTCAAAACTTTATTCCAAAGCCCTAGGGGCCTATTTTCCAGGTTCTAGGGTGGAAATTCTTTGTTGAGGTAAGTTTTTCCATCATCTTCTTCGTCTTTCAATCCAATAACATCTTAGAATCATTAGAATGATATTTAATGGTGAAATTCTTGGGGATTAGAACCCTAAGTTCATGATATTTTGGGAAAAATCTATGGGTTGGGTTAATATCACCTAGAATTACTTTTAGATTGTTATCTAACGATTACTAGCATGAATTTGTTATTCTAAAACGTGAAGTTTGATTGTTGGGAACCTTAAATTCAATAAAAATGGAATTTTTAGCTTTAAAACTCCATTAATAGAGATGGGTTAAGCTTAATAGAACTAGTTAATGGTTAATTGACCCTTGGGTAATGTTTTAGACCATGAATAAGGATAGAATTAGTGGGTTAAATTCCAAAATTAGTTATTCGAAGAGCAATTGATTAATTACTCCTATAATTATTTGATCTCTAGATGATTGGACTAATGGAGACATAAAGGAACGGAAAGAGCAACCTTGGTGTGGCTTGCTTGTTCCAAGATCTTCGATCAAGGCAGGTTATGGTTTAATGTGCAGTAGACTTGGGTTAGAAACATGTAATAACTATAATTTTGATGGGAGACTTCATGTCTAGGCCTACGGGCACAAAGTTTAGATGGATAAAACATGGGATTAATGTAATAAGGATCTAATTGAGTGTTGTTGTGTTTTGTATGGATCCCTTGATAGGTATTTGTATTTGTATGACTTATTTGATGATATACAAGTTTAATATGTGAATGTGGGTAGCAATAGAGGAATTGGATGAACTTGTAATCTATAAAACTAGTCTTTAATACCTTAAAAAAGGTGAATCTGATGTTGTGTGTTTTTGCAATATGAGATATTTTTGTCGAAGGATAGTTAGGAGAATTGATCATCATAAGAGGATGTGGTGTCATAACTCAAGAATCTAAAGTCAAGTTTGACTAAGTGCTAGGAAGTAAGATGTGTAAAGGTGTATGACTCAATCTAAAATTGTAAGTTGAATAGATTTGAGTGGTTGAATAATTGACTAATGAAATAGCGTCTTGAACTTAGTGACGACTTGAATGTGAGGGTTACTAGTTAGTGACTGAATTTACCGATTTTGATAGGAATAAAAGAGGGTCAGATTGGTGAAAGAAATAGGTATGTTGAATTAAAGTGTACATATAAATTTGGTGGGCTATGCACTCTTAAAATTTATACTTGATTGATTGGTCTTCAGACATACTGTAACTGATGAATATGGTTTGATAAAACCTATATTATAAGCTGTGTGAATTGGCCTTCTACTTGTGATTTTACGTGTTAGTGGATATTTGTTGTCTACCTAGAATGATGAACTTGATTTTGACTAAATGTCTAGAAAGGTGTGTACTTTCATAATTGGTGCGTTGCATTTCATCATGGTTGATATTTCATGATGACATTCATACATTGTGATATTGGGATTGGGTGTCATGCCGACACTGTTATTTGGATTGGGTGTCACACTGACACTATTGTTTGGATTAGGTCTCACGCTGACACTGTTATTTAGATCAGATACAACACCGATACTGGTACATGGACTGAGTTTGTCCCCTGTAGATCATAGCTAAGGGTCCCTGCTGATCCTAGTATATGTGTAGACCTTGCATTGCACATGCATTCATTGGTTGCATTGTACATATGATTGTTCATTGGCTAGTATTGACTGGACTACTTGAGTGTGAGTGATTTGATATGAATACCTTGTGATAGAATGATACAAAAACGATAATCGGTGGTTCATAAGTATCAGACTGTGATTGTGCATTACACTAAAATGTGAATA
Source organism: Capsicum rhomboideum (assembly GCA_031232105.1). Classification (NCBI taxonomy): domain Eukaryota; kingdom Viridiplantae; phylum Streptophyta; class Magnoliopsida; order Solanales; family Solanaceae; genus Capsicum; species Capsicum rhomboideum. Next base: position 74,171,061 of record CP124715.1, read on the forward strand.
TAAGATATGTCCTGAATTGTGTATAAATCTTATTTTCCTATGTGTATAGTTATAAACGTGATGTATATTATAGTGTATGTTCTTGTTAATCTATTGTTTCCTTATTATTTCTCTTAGTTGTTGCAATTCCAATGGTTAATGGTAGAAAAATAGGGCGAGAGGGCTATTACGAAAGAGGATTAATGAGAGAGAGAAAAGAATAGAGTTGTTGTAATATGGTGAGTGCGTAAGAAATGTGGGTTAGATTGATTCTTGGAATTGTGCCAGTTAGGCAAGCCCTGAGTATGAATATATAATGATTTAATAAAGGAAAGGCAGTAAGGTTGGAAGTTGAAGTAGGTTAAGTATGTTCAGTTGATAAGTATTTATATTGTCATGATCTCTTCTTGATTGCTATATGTTGTTATATGCTGTTTAACCCTGGTCAGTTGATTATACCTACCAGTACGTGTGGTTGTACTGATACTATACTTACTATATCTCTTTTTGGGGATATAACCATGGTTGCAAGTTAGTTGGAGTTTTTGTAGTTACAATGATGTTGATTAGCCAATATCTTCTGTTATTCTACTCTTACATGGATGTTGTGTCTTGAGTCATCACTCATTTCTCTAGTGCTCTTGTACCTGTTTTAGACTAGGTTCTGAGGATTTGTATAATTAAATTCCACAACATACTTTGTAATAAGTTTTATTTTAGATGAAGATTTATTATTTACTAATGCTTAAGGTTTTAGCAATGTCTTCCGCAATAATTAAAGGTTGGCGACAAGGGTTCTTCAATCTAGGGTAGAGTTGGGCAGGTGCCCGCATGTTCTGTGATTTGGGCCATGACAAAAACATGGTGTTATCTACTCCACAAGACTCCACTAGGCCAAGGGTATACAACCTCTCCTGATAACTGACAGGGAACTCACAGCCATCCTCCCCCGATGTAACTGAAAACCTCAGCGGACCTAATTTAATAAATCAACCCAACATCTTCTACTCCTTTAATGTCATGAATTGTCGAGATGCCATTGGCTGAGCAATCATCGGCACTGGTAGAACCTCTATACAGGGAGACACAACAACAGGCTGCCCTTCTAAACCCTGGCCACACTATACCACTCCTTGGGCTGATGTGTCACGCCCCGAATCCCATTCGGGCAGGACTGGCACCTGAAGCCGACAAGGCCCGAGAGAACCAATCTGTGCTCACGAACACTCATATGCATGCCTCTGTAACAACATCGCTATATCTCATACAATTATGTGGAAGTCATGGAAACATGTACTATATATATATATATATATATGAAACTTGGCCGATAGGGCCATCAAGTCAAACTGAAAATGCATCTCTTACATTCCTCTTCCCACATATGTATACAAAGCCTCTACAGACACATATACATAGCCAAGCTAGAGTCGGGACAAGTCCCTGCTTTATACAGCATGTACAATACCAAAATCAATGTACACTATGACTCGAAAAGCCCCAAACCAACTGGAGCTCACCAAAAATTATGCAAATGACCCGCACTCTATTGTGGAGGCCCACTAAATCCTGTGCCTACAGCAAGGAAGGTAAATCCCCCCAAGGGGGTCAGTACGAAGAATGTACTGAGCATGTAAGGCCATATGAAATTGTATGACACAAGAATACTTCAACGGAAACAATATAAAAGAGCATAGTCAATATGGATAAATCATTGAACTGCATATGTGGAACCGTGTACCTTACATTCATTTCTTTCTTTTGCTTCTATTATTTGTTCATCATCACTCATATCATATCGTACTTGGGCCCCAACTGATTAGTGGGTCTTAAAATAACATAACGATATGTTGGGATCGGCTCAAGCTAGGCTTATGCCTCTAGAGCTTCCACCCATGAATCAATATATCGGACTAGGCTCGAGCTAGGTTATTACCTTTAGGGATGCCACCCATAAACCAACATATCAGGCTCGGCTCGAGCTAGGCTTATGCCTCTAGAGCTACCACCCATACTCTTACCACCAATAAATATGAATTACTTTATTTATTACTTTTGAGAGATTGATACATTCACTTGTAAAATATTGATACATTGAGGATCATGACATTATTCGAAGCACACATATATGCATTACTTCACTCCTTCACTTCATGAGATTGATACTTAGTGGTTAAAACATTATGAGAGCTTAGGAACTTCAGTCCATGGATAAGATACATATGAATTCCAATCGGTCAATGAATAGGAAACATGTGGATAACAATATATATCAAACCTGAATGAGATACCTTAGAATATTTCGGAATGGAACAACTACTATGACAATGTGAACAATATCTGTTGCAGAAGGATACGGAAAGAGTAACCTTACATACCTTCACTTCCAAGTATGAATACACAAGCCTATACATGAACACAATAGTCCAGCTCCTTCCTTACGTTTCACTCTACAATGCAAGTACATAACGGGCGTACGTTAACAATCAACTACCTTACAAATGTATAAGTGTCACAATGAGTTACGTGACTGCAATATAGCATTATTTCGTCCTTCACAATACAATACACTACATTAACATACCAACAATACCATACCATACCATACATTGACCAATACATCATAAACCAATAACATTTCACACCAAGTTTATCCTTTACACTTCCTCATTAACACTACGTTACCTTTTCTCCATCAAGTCACTTGATAGCTTTCACAATAACACATGAACAACAATCCATGATTTATACCATTCAAAATACCTCTAGGATACCCCCTTAAAGTCATTCAAAAGGTACCATAAGTTGATAATTACATCCATGAAGGGTATAGGGGCTTTGGGGGGTCAAAGAGATGTGAAAACAATCGAAACGAACTTTTGGGCTGACCTGCGATGCCACCTACGCCCGTAGGTGGCTGAGGTGCACCCATAGGTGACCTTTGGAAGTATCCATAGGCACCTGTGTTGGCATCTGCGCCCGCAGGTGCCTTCGTCTGCGGGGGCGGATGCCCGTTTTGGCCAAAATGGGTCTTTTTTGGGTCTTTTTATGCAATGAATGGTCCATGATCATAACTAAACTTCTCTTGACATATTTTAGATCATATTGGATGCCAACAATCAGCCATGGTTTCAAAACACACATGAACATCACCAAAACCACACTATTCCTTCAATACACCACCAAATTCATGCACAATTTTGCAATAACAATTCAAACCATTATGTACAAGAATAAAAAAAGTTAAGGATATAATCACATATCACATGTCAATATTGAACCCATAAAGTTCACTTCCTTCAATACTACAAGTCCATTTTCAAGTTTATAAGGCAAAACTTTTTTTCGATTGCAAAAATAGACAGTTTTACACATAGTACATTGTCCAACACTTTGCCAACAAAACCAAAATGATTTATACACCATATTAAACATATCATATACTAAACCATGAGAATAAATACTTACCAAAGAGTGATCTTGTAGCAAAAGAGATGGGGGCTTAGGGTTTGTGTATAGAGAGAAAAGTTTGGAAAATGTTAGAAAAGGGCATGTGTGCTTTGATGAATAAAAAATCTGATTTTATTGACTTATATAGTCCCTTTATAATGATCTTTATCCACACATTTGAGGTGTTTACTTGGTCAATGCAAAAGCAATGAAAAAATGGGTCAAGTTCCCTTCTTGGGCCATATCTTCCTTATGATTTTTGGGCCTCATTTGGGCCCAATGGCACAAGACTCATTAATGCCCAACAAATTAATGTATAATTCATCAAATCTCTCATGTTTCAATATTTCCATGAATGTTACGGTAGTCAACTAGACTCAGAAACTTACGGGGTGTTACATTTTTTCCCCCTTAGAAACATTCATCCTCGAATGTTAATAACACGTCTCATGTACATCTCAGGCATCTCTATATTAACATATATATATATATATATACACATAATACTCATGGATACTTCCTTGTTATTGTTCCAATTCCACACCTCGAACTTTCTCCCCCGTTTGAAACAATTACGGGTACTTCGACTTCATCGTTTCTTTGGCTCCCCACGTGATTCCTTTTACCTGTCGGTTTCTCCACTGTACCTTTACCAAGACTACTTCTTTATTTCTTCATCTTTTCACTTATCCATCTAGAATAGCAATATATATTTCTTCATAAGTGAGATCCTCCCTAACTGGTACACTTTCAATAAGGACAATGGATCTCGACATATGACTTGTGTTAGCTTGTAGCTACTATTGTACCACTTTAACTTTCTCTATAGCTTAATGAACAAAATCTGACCCGAGCAAAGCAAATTTCATCAGTTGTAACCCATCCAATTGATGATCTATATTTTCTTTCATATAAAGCTTCGTAAGGTGCCTTTTGATACTTTTATTGTAAGCAATTTCAATAAATGATAGATGTTCAACCCAACTACCTTTAAAGTCCAATGTACAAACTCGTGGAATATCTTCAAATGTTCATAGAATATGTTCTGTTTGTCCATCCATCTGAGGATGACAAGCCGTACTTACATCCACCTATGTACCCATGCTTTACTGAAAAGACTTCCAACACTGTGCAATAAAGTAAGCTCTCCTGTTTGATATAATAGTGAGTGGAATCCCATGTAATCGTACTATCTCTGTAACATACAACTTTGCATAATGTTTAGCTGTATCGGTGGTCCTAACTGGTAGGAAATACGCTGACTCGGTAAGTCTGTCAACTATTACCTATATGGAATCAACCTTCGCAGTGTACGAGGCAACCCTGTGATTAAATCCATGTTATTCATGTTCCGCTTCCAAACTGGAAGGGTAATACATTGCATAAAACATACAGATTTCTGATGCCATACTGTTAATCAGTGACCGCTTGGACATTGAGCTACAAGTTCTACAATGTGCTTCTCATGTAATCTTACCAAGTCATCTCTGCTAAACCATGGTACACACAAGTACTCCCCCTTGTGTTTGTTCAAATACCTTTGTCGAACTTTGTTGTACATTCTTTTTCAATTGAACTAAAAATAGGATTTACATATTGCTTTTCCTTTATCTCAGATACTAATGAAAATTCTGCCACATTTGACATTATAATTCTTTCACCTAAATTTTTATACAAGTAGTGGTGCCATCTGTTACAAGCAATTGCCACAACTGTTAACTTAAAATCATATGTGGGATAATTTCTCTTTTGTGGACGCAATTGTCTTAAGGCATACGTTATCACATTGTCGTGTTGCATGTATACACATCCCACACCAACTTTTAAAACATCACAATACACTGCATACTCTTATGTGCCTTTGGGAGGTACTAGTACAGGTGTAGGAGTCAATTTATCTTTCAGCTATTGCAAACTTTCTCACATACATCATTCCGCTGAAACTTAGTTACTTTGTGTGTTAGCTTTGTGAAGGGTAATGGCAGAAAGCTTTTTTTTTTAACAATTCTTCTGTAATAACTGGCCAACTCAAGGAAGCTATGAATTTCCGTAGGCATCATAGGCCTTGGCCACTCCTTTTGTGTATATTAATCCTGATTCCTTCATTCTATACAATGTGTCCTAAGGACGATACGGATTATGACCAAACTTGTATTTAAAGAACTTGCATATATCTTACGGTCATGAAGAATCCGTAACACCTGTCACAAGTGATTAACATGGTCCTTTTGTGATCTTGAGTAAACTAGTATAACATCTAAAACATTATCACGAATACGCTTAGCGATGGCTTAAACACCCCTAATTATCAAACCCGTCAACGCAGCTGGTGCATTTGTTAGCCCAAATGGCATAACTACGAATTCATAACAACCATACCTCTATTTTGGGTATCTTTATTTTCTCTGACCCTTACTTGATGATCTCCTGACATTAATTCAATCTTTAGAAGAATTTGGCACCCTATGACCGATCAAATAAGTCATCAACTCCGGGGAGAAGGCATGGATTCTTCGTTGTCACCTTATTCGGTTGCCGATAGTAAACACACATTCTCAATGTGCCATTTTTTTTGTACTGTGAACACTGATGCACCCATAGGGGTCGTACTAGGTCTTATGAATCCCTTGTTCATCACGTCTTTTAATTTCTCGTTTCATTCCCATAACCCTACCGGGGCCATGCTGTATAAAGAAATAAAAATAGGCCGAGTATTTTACATCACATTAATACCAGCTCATACATCGAGGAATTCATTTACCACCAGAACTGATTGAAGAGTTGGTGGTGTCACATCAGTATCTTTCACTCTTACGAAGTGACATATGTATCCCTTAGAGTATCCTTTTCTTTGCTTTAAGATGGGGAATAAATTTTCCTCTTGGTGCCCCCACATTTCCCTGGCCATTCAAAAACATTCTTTTGGGGAAAACGACAATATAACTTCTTAGTTCGGTGATCTACTATGGCACAATCCCTTTATAACATCAACATTCCACTATTTCCAGCTCAATAAGACCAACCAGTGTCTCATGACCATAAATAATTACTATGCACTTATGATATACTCTTTTAACTACAATAGATTCACCAACTGATGTATAGACTTCATGTGACATAACTAGTAATTCTGGTGTTCTTTTGAATTTTCAGCAATTAATGAAATAACATATGCTAGTGTCGAATATGGGTCAATCAATACGTATACGGTACATGTAGCTACATCAAGAGAAGCCTCATTTTGTGGCCTGACATACCACACCAATAACAAACATTCGGCCCCAACCGATATTCACCTAGATTATAACTTCCGCAGCACTAACACGGCTGACAAGGAGACTTTGGTTGGTTCCTACTTTCTACGTTCATGTGCTTGATACCCCATTGCCCATGAATCCTGAATCTCACTTCTTTGCCCAAACTGATTGTCTCTAAACCCTTGGGATAGAGGTAGAACATCTACTATAGACTAAGGAAATAATGGTCTGTGCGGTCTGTTAAACACCCGAGACCTAAATTCTCCATGGGACGTCATGAACTATCCCATAGGTCTAGCCCTCTTTGACAACCCTTCTTCAAATATTTGTGTCCTTTTCCGTTGCCTCTGATCCTCCATTATCTGTGCAAAAAGCCTGTATTCTGGCTATATCCATATCTCTTTTTAAGGCCGCAATAGTACAATCCATCTGTCCACATACCGATGCACTCTATCGGTCATAATAGCTACCACATTTGGAGCATACTTAGCTAAAGAATTAAACCGAAAACTGTACTTTCTGACACTCATAGTCCTTTGGCAAAGATTTAACAATTGGTCTGAATGAGCTTTTTTTTTCGGACCTCATATGGGAGGTACTGGTCAAGGAATGCCATTTAAAATTCCTCCCAACTAGCTGGAAGTACATCAATACATAGTCACATGCATAACATCTAGAGCGCTTTTGATTTGGTCTATAAAGTTCTGTGGGTCTTCATTCAGATCCGACCCGGTGAACGTGGGAGGGTTTAATTTTAGAAAATCCTGTGTTCGACGACTAGCTACCCTAGCCGCACCATCATCACTCGTTGTTGGGCCAGCACGCCCGTGACACTATACAACAACTATCTGAGTCAACATATGCACTACATTTCTTAAATCCTGCTCAGTGGCATTTATAGGTGGTTCTACGGGTACTTCTCTACCTTTTGGCTAAGAGAAACCCGTATTGCAAATTCAATATCAGCCCTACCTCGACTAACTTGGTCAGGTGGTGATTTACTCATTTCTTCTTCGGCAGTCATATCAACCTACCTACCTTTGCCCTTACCTTGTCTGATAATCAGGATTTGACTTTGCAAAATAAAACCAATGTCAATGCGTACATATGCGTCCACCTACAACTTTGGCTCTATTGCACGATCTAGAAGTGAAGAAAAGAAACAACTCCTAAATGTCCCGTAGCCTCCTACTAATAAATGTGGCGCGCAACACATCCATAAGCAAGACTCTACTCAGACACACCTTTGTAGACACCCTTAGGACGACCTGCTCTGATACCACTTTTGTCACGCCCCGAATCCCATTCGGTCAGAATGGCATCCGAAGCCGACAAGGCCCGAGAGAACCAATCTGTGCTCACGAACACTCATATGCATGCCTCTATAATAACATCGCTATATCTCATACAATTATGCAGAAGTCATGGAAACATGTACTATATATATATATATATATATATGAAACTTGGCCGATAGGGCTATCAAGTCAAACTGAACATGCATCTCTTACATTTCTCTTCCCACATAAGTCTACAAAGCCTCTACAGACACATATACATAGCCAAGCAAGAGTCGGGACAAGCCCCCACTTTATACAGCATGTACAATACCAAAATAAATGTACACTATGACTTGAAAAGCCCCGAACCAACTGGAGCTCACCAAAAATTATGCAAATGACCCGCACTCTACTGTGGAGGTCCACTAACACCTGTGCCAGCAGCAAGTAAGGTAAATCCCCCCAAGGGGGTCAGTACGAAGAATGTACTGAGCATGTAAGGCCATATGAAATTGTATGACACAAGAATACTTCAACGGAAACAATATAAAAGAGCATAGTCAATATGGATAAATCATTGATCTGCATATGTGGAACCGTGTACCTTACATTCATTTCTTACTTTTGCTTCTATTATTTGTTCATCATCACTCATATCATATCGTACTTGGGCCCCAACTGATTAGTGGGTCTTAAAATAACATAACGATATGTTGGGATCGGCTCGAGCTAGGCTTATGTCTCTAGAGCTTCCACCCATGAATCAATATATCGGGCTCGGCTCGAGCTAGGTTATTACCTCTAGAGCTGCCACCCATAAACCAACATATCAGGCTTGGCTCGAGCTAGACTTATGCCTCTAAAGCTACCACCTGTCAGGATCGGTCCGAGTTAGGTCTATGCCTCTATGACTACCCCCTGATCCAATAAATCTCGGGATCGGCTCGAGCTAGGCTTATGCCTCTAGAGCTACCACCCGTACTCTTACCACCAACAAATATGAATTACTTTATTTCTTACTTTTGAGAGATTGATACATTCGCTTGTGAAAGATTGATACATTGAGGATCATGACATTATTGGAAGCACACATATATGCATTACTTCACTCCTTCACTTCATGAGATTGATACTTAGTGGTTAAAACATTATGAGAGCTTAGGAACTTCAGTCCATGGATAAGAGACATATGAATGCCAATCGGTCAATGAATAGGAAACATGTGGATAACAATATATATCAAACCTGAATGAGATACCTTAGAATATTTTGCAATGGAACAACTACTATGACAATGTGAACAATATCTGCTGCAGAAGGATACGAAAAGAGTAACCTTACATACCTTCACATCCAAGTATGAATACACAAGCCTATATATGAACACAATAGTCCAGCTCCTTCCTTACATTTCACTCTACAATGCAAGTACATAACGGGCGTACGTTAACAATCAACTACCTTACAAATGTATAAGTGTCACAATGAGTTACGTGACTGCAATATAGCATTATTTCGTCCTTCACAATACAATACACTGCATTAACATACAAACAATACCATACCATACCATACATTGACCAATACATCATAAACCAATAACATTTCACACCAAGTTTATCCTTTACACTTCCTCATTAACACTACGTTACCTTTTCTCCATCAAGTCACTTGATAGCTTTCACAATAACACATGAACAACAATCCATGATTTATACCATTCAAAATACCTCTAGGATACCCCCTTAAAGTCATTCAAAAGGTACCATAAGTTGATAATTACATCCATGAAGGGTATAGGGGCTTTGGGGGGTCAAAGAGATGTGAAAACAACCGAAACGAACTTTTGGGATGACCTGCGATGCCACCTGCACTCGTAGGTGGATGAGGTGCACCCATAGGTGACCTTTGGAAGTATCCATAGGCACCTGCGTTGGCATCTGCGCCCGCAGGTGCCTTCGTCTGCGGGGGCGGATGCCCTTTTTGGCCAAAATGGGTCTTTTTTGGGTCTTTTTATGCAATGAATGGTCCATGATCATAACTAAACTTCTCTTGACATATTTTAGATCATATTGGATGCCAACAATCAGCCATGGTTTCACAACACACATGAACATAACCAAAACCACACTATTCCTTCAATACACCACTAAATCCATGCACAATTTTGCAATAACAATTTCAAACATTATGTACAAGAATAAAAAAAGTTAAGGATATAATCACATCTCACATGTCAATATTTAACCCATCAATTTCACTTCCTTCAAGACCACAAGTCCATTTTCAAGTTTATAAGGCAAAACCTTTTTCTGATTGCAAAAATAGACAGTTTTACACATAGTACACTGTCCAACACTTTGCCAACATAACCAACATGATTTATACACCATATTAAACATATCATATACTAAACCATGAGAATAAATACTTACCAAAGAGTGATCTTGTCCCAAAAGAGATGAGGGCTTAGGGTTTGTGTATAGAGAGAAAAGTTTGGAAAATGTTACAAAAGGGCATGTGTGCTTTGATGAATAAAAAATCTGATTTACTTGACTTATATAGTCCCTTTATAATGATCCTTATCCACACATTTGAGGTGTTTACTTGGTCAATGCAAAAGCAATGAAAGAATGGGTCAAGTTCCCTTCTTCGGCCATATCTTCCTTATTTAATATTCAATATTCATCAAGATAATCTACCCCTAAAATGAGTTATTCCCCCTTATTTATAGCCTGCACTAATAATTTACAAAATACCTTTAATGAAATAAGGGTCTTCTTTAGCATGAGGCTTGAATATCAAGAATAGCCACTTTACGTTTATAGCCTCTTTCTCCTCTTTTCTCCTTTCTTTCTTGTACTTTCACTTTAGTATATTCTCGAGTTTCAACTCATCATTCAATGATATTGATTAGGCTCGGCTTGCACCACCTACAGTGCCTGCTTATCAGTTTACATGAGTGCAGTCTTTCGCTACTTTTGCTCCTAGGATGGATGAGGTCTAAGGGATGGAGGTTTTCCCTCATTCAGTCTTAGGTCCTGTTATGACAGGAACTGAGCATGATATGATAACTAAGTTTCTAAATATAAAACCTCCCACCTTTGTTAGTTCTGAGACAGAGGATGCTTTCAAGTTCAGAGTTAATTTTTATGAGAGGCTACATAAGATGGGCATTGTGGAGTAGCATGGTGTAGAATTTGTAACCTTCCAAAGGAGGGTGATTCAAAGTAGTGGTGGAGGGTCTATGTGGAATATCGAATAAAGTATTAGAAATTTCAGCTAGGCTAGTCTTAGATGAAATCCAAGTTTGGTATGGTCTAGTTAAATATGAGAATAGATAGATTGGTTTTTATATTATTTGAAACCATATTATGATAGCTAAGGTGTTAAGGAATTTGTAGAAGCTTTCGAAAAAGAATTTAGGCTAGTAGAACTCTAAATATATCGATTGACGCAAAGGGGTTAGTTTGGGATGTCAAAATCAAGAAATGTGTTGCAAAATTGGCAAAATTTTGGGATTGTCAGACTTTCTGCCTCACCTAGGCTGTTATAGTGGGAGGCAGGTTGCTACCACGAGCCAGCTATAGCGGGAGTCAACATTGGTCAATCTCGCCATAGCAGGCAGATTCCGCTATTGTGGGAATCGGGCCTCTATATAGGGATACATGTAGTCAAATGCAGTTTTTAGAATTAGAATGTTATTTTTATTCCACTTCCGTTCGAGGGCTGATAAGGGTGATTTAGGGAAAAATTCTCTGTTTCCACCCAAAATCCTTTATTGAGGTAAGTTAATCCACCCGTTTAACTAGTTTTTCGATGATTAATCCTTAGAATCACTAGGTTTTGATTGTGGGAGAGGATTTAACTTAACCTAGGCTGATTGTTTAGTGTAACATAGTGAAACAAGGTGTAATCCTTGGGTTTTTAGTGAAACAAGGTGTAATCCTTGGGTTTTAGTCGAGGGTGGATAATTTATGATTGTATGCTTAGAATTCATTCTTATAAACATGAATTTGGTAGAATTAGGATGTGTTTGGTAGGAAGGAAAATATTTTCCATGGAAAATATTTTTCTAGAAAATGTTTTCATGGAAAATAAGTGGTTTCTTACTTATAGTCTCAGGTTTGGTTGGTGAGTGGAAAACATTCTCCAAAAAAATTTTCTAGTGTTTGGTTGCTGAATGAAAAAACATTTTCTAGAAAATATCATTTAGTGTTTGGCTAGAGGGTAGAAAGTACTTTTAAGGAAAATTGTTTTTGACCCCGAAAAATACTTTTTTTTAGCTTTTGACCGCAAAACCAACCCAAACGACCAATCTGGGACCCAACCCCGACACCCAAACTAGGACCCAACCCTAACCCCGACTTTTAACTTGAGACTCAACCCCAACACCCGACCCCAATTCCCAACTCAAGACTCGACCCTAACATTTGACCCGAGACCCAATATCGATTACCGACACGAAACCTGACCCCAGCACCCGACATTAATTCTCGACTTGGGATCTGACCCCAACTTCTGAACTCGAGACTCGACCCAACAACCAACCCAGGACCCAACCTTGACTACCTATCTAGACCTCAACCTCTGACCAAGAACCCAAACCCTACTTTTGACCCCAAAACCCTACCCCAACTCCTGACCCAGAACCAACCACGGCACCCAACTCCTAATTTGAGACCCGACCCAAGACATAACCCCGACCCCGACTCTTGACCTGGCACCGGACCCTGACATCCGACTCAAGACTAAACCTACACACCCGACCTCAATTCCCAAACTAAGACCCAACCTCAACTCCTAACTTGAGACTCAATATCGACACCCGATCCAGGACCCAACCTCGATTTATGATAAGAGACCCGACCCCAACACTCAACTTTGATTCTCAACTCGGGACCTGACCCCAATTCCTGAACCCAACACGTGACTCAAGACTTGACCCCAGCATCCAACTAGGATCCAATCTTGACTACTGACTTCTGACTCTAAATCCAACCCTAAATCCCGACCTGAAACCCAACCACAATATCCAACCTCGACTCTTGACCCGAACCCAACCATGATATCCACTCCTAATCTGAGACCCGATCCAACACCCGACCTTAATTCCCGACTTGAGACCCTACTAAATTTCCTACCCAAGACTCGACCCCGATCACCAAATCGGGACCGACCCTAACTCCTAACGATATCCACTTCCAAATGTAGGGTGATGCAAGTAGTGGTGGAGGGCTTATGTGGAATATCGATCTCTCGCTTTACATATGTTCACGTGGACTCAGTTCCACACTCTATTCTTAGAGAAGTATGTGTCACACACTCTATGTGATAAGAAGAAGGATAAGTTTTTGGCTTTTGAGCAGGAAAGTACATTGGTTACAACTTATGAGGCTAAATTTCATACCTTGTCAAGATATGCTACTCAGTTGCTTGGAACTAAGGAGGAGAGGATCCACCTCTTTGTGAAAGGGTTGAATAATGACTTGCAGGTTCTGGAATTGCAGATGACTTTAATTGGGAAAATTTTTAATGATGTTTCTAATTATATAAAGAAAGGGGAAGGAGTCAAATAGGTTGGCGAGGACAAGATGGTAGCAAAGAAAGCCTAGAATGTGGGTAACTTTAGTGATTCCTACTCTAGGGGCTTGATTTATGCTAGTATTACTTGTTGCATGCATCCACCGAGCTTATAGAGGCTCGGTTGGGTTTATTTATTTTTGGGTGTACCTTTTGGGCTTATGAGGGTCCAGTTAGGTTAAAGTTATATGCTTATTTATGCTTTTAGAGTCATTTACATATCTTTCTAATATTTGTCTAGCCTTAGACCATTACCATTTTTCTGACCCTCTTCTCTTACCTTTATCATACATTCGCACTTTATTATCCTTTTATCATATTTGAGCTCAGTCTGTCGATGATGTCTATTGAGTATCATATGTTTTGGTACTCATACTATACTTCTGTATTTTTTCCCTGATGCAGATCCTAGTACGAGTCATCACAGTTGACGCCGAGCTTTTGGTTTTCGGAGCTAATTTATCTCCTTCTATTTTTGGGATTGATCTTATTTTGTATCTTTCGGAGACTACCCTGTATATATTGCACTTGTCTAGTACTCCTTAAGGCTTAGCGGCTCTTGTACTGATGATACCAAGTCTTGGGGATTAATTTTATATGTTTTGTTCTTTCCCATACTATTTGTGTACATGCTTTCTATATTTACCCTGTTAGTGACCTTATTTACTATTTTTACCTTGTTTCTCTCTCTTTCATCTATTAGTTCGTTACTTGTCATTTCGGGTTATGGTTTTGGCTTACCTACTGGTAGATTATAGTAGGTACCATCATGATCTGAGTCTTAGAGTTGTGACAGCTTGGTATCTGAGCCTAGGTTCACCGGTATTGTTGGTATAAGAGCAAGTGTCTAGTAGAGTCACGTAAATCAGTACAATGACATTTGTATCCAATCTCAAGACATTCTTAGGAAAATCTCACCATTTGATTCTTTATCGTGTGTCGTATCTATATTGGTTTTTGGATTTTCATTTGTTACACTCTTTTGAAGATGGCTAAGACGAAGGCTACGGCAGCTGAGGGCGAGGCCCCTGAGCCAGTAATTAAGGCTCCAGTTAGGGGCAAAGGTAAAGGTCGACCCCGAGGTTGAGATTGGGCTTGAGCTGCAGCACCATCTTGGGGCCAGGCCAGAGAGTCTTCATCAGAGTCGGTTAGTGATCTAGAGCTAGATATTGCACCAAAGGTAGTGCCAGAGAATCTGCCACCACACCAGCCATTAGGTCAGGGATAAACCAGGATTCACCTAGATTTATAGCCACGTCTGTCATTTGAGATACCCTAGTCTAGTTATTAGGTATGATTAGAGGTCAGCTGATGGATGAGGCCCAAACATCTACTTAGGGGTGGCACAGGGTGGACCAGGTAAAGGGGTGCAGCTGCAACTGCGGCCCCTCGAGCAGAGGTTCCACCAGCACCATTAGTTGCATAGCCAGCAGCAGCTCGGCTAGCCATGACTTTGGAGGAGCAGAATATGATGGGTTGATTTCTTAGATTGGCTCCCTGAGGTTTTCAGAAGCCTCACGGGAGGACGCACATGAGTTCCTTACTAGCTGCAAGGAGAGATTGTGTAATCTTAGCTTAGTGGATTATCATGGTATAGATTACACTATATTTTACCTTGACAGTGCAGCGAGACAGTGATAGAGGGCGTACATTGAGTGAAGACCAGATGGGTCCCCTCCAATGACATGGGTACAATTCTTTGAGGCTTTCTTGGAGAAGTATATGTCTTGCAGCATGCGTGAGCATCTAAGGGATGAGTTCTCGAGGTTAGAGCAGAGTTCCATGATAGTATTTGAGTATGAGGCTAGGTTTCATAAGTTAGCCAGAAATGCCACTATGATTCTACCTACGGATCATGAGAGAGTGTGATACATCAGAGGGTTAAGACTTTAGCTCTATATGCCTAGTTATAGCATAGTATCTTCAGGTAGATTATTTGTAGAAGTTTCTTATCAGGCTCGTACTATGGAGGATTTGCATCGTAAGGCCCGTGCGGCAGCGATAAGGCACCCCGTCATTAGGGTAGTTACAGTGGGTCATGGTTCTGAGGTAGGGATTTCTCAGGTAGGCATTAAGAGCAGTAGCAACCGTATTAATAGTATGTTTAGTCTAATATTCATATTCATGCATCGTTTCAGATTTCGAATGGGACCAGACAGGTTATAGTGATTTTAGTGGTCAGAGCTCTGATCAGCCATCACAGGGTTCTCATTCTGGGTCTTCTAGCTTGGGTGGCCATTTTGGGTCAGTAGGAACCTCCTGTCAGGGCAAGATAACAAGGGCATGCTTTGATTATGGGTTGTTGGTCCCTTTGCTAGAGTGTGTGCCCTACATAGGATGATTGGGACTTCACCACAAACAGTTCAGCCCCGTAGAGCAGTGGCGCCACCGTCCAGATATGGTTCCTAGAGCGGTAGGGGTGGTTCTCAAGGTTCTCATGGAGGTGGTCAACCAGGTAATACAGGTAGTCGATCAGGTTCTCATTCTAGTGGTGGCCACAGACAATTGTATGCCTTTACTAGTAGGCCAGAAGTAGAGGAATCAAACTCGGTGATCGCAGGTATGATTTCAATTTGTCACCAACCAGCTTCTGTCTTATTTGATTTGTGTTCTACATATTTATATGTGTCTGCATATTATGCTACTTGTTTGGGGTGAGCCTTTGTCTGTGCCGATGTTTGTATCTACTCCCATAGGAGATTTTTAGTTGTGGATTGAGTTTATAGATCGTTTTTGGTGACTATTCAGGAGTATGACACTTGGGCTGACCTTATTGTGCATGATATGGTAGATTTTGATGTTATTCTGGGAATGGACTGGTTATCCCCCTACCATGCGGTCTTGGATTGCTTCACCAAGATTGTTACCTTAGCAATACCAAATATATCCCCGATTGTGTGGCATTAGTCACGCACCAATAAGGATTATTTCCTACATTCAGGCTAGAAATTAAATATCGAGGGGGTGTCTGGCCTAATCTTGCTTATGTCTGTGATACTAGTGCCAACATTCGTTCATTTGATTCTGTTCCTATGGTCCGTGAGTTTCCTGATGTCTTCCCTATCGCTTGTCTAGCCTTCTCCCGGAGAGTGATATTAACTTTTGTATTAATATTGAGACAGGCACCAGGCCTACTTCTATTTCACCTTACTATATGGATCCTGTTGAGTTGAGAGAGCTTAGTTTTTAGCTTGAGAATCTTTTAGGTAAGGGTTTCATTAGATCAAGTATTTCTCCGTAGGGTTACCCTATCCTATTTGTGAAAAAGTAAGATGGCACCATACGTATGTGTATTGATTATCAGTTGAAGAGGCTGCCTGGGAGACCAAGCATGACATGTGGACCCAGTATCCTTACCTATTCGAGCCTTCAGGTACTTCTTGACTCATGACTTTCGCGAACGAAAGTCCTTTTAGTAGTGGATGTTGTAATGACCCTCTAGGTCATTTCTTCTTTTTCATGTATTTTCTGCATTTAAAGCTTTCTAATAGCTACCCTAAGTCATTTGTGACTTGGTGAGACTGATTGTTTAGTTTTTGGGCAGTTTGTATGGTTTTTACGCCAATTTCCCTATTTTGGAGTTGTTGAAGTTGAGAAATAGGTCTTTTGCCTAAACTTCAAGGAAACGGGCCCGAATGAAAATTTCGACAGTTCTATTAGCTCTAGAATGTAGATTTTAGGCTGGAGGGACCTTTGGTTCAAGTCCTGATGATTTCGAGCTCATTTTGGGATATTGGTTGGAATTGGATAAAAATGAAGTAGTGAGTGTGGGACCTATATTTTATTAAAACAACCTCGGTTAGGAATTTCAATAGTTTTGTTGAGTGCGAAATTTCATTTATAGAAGGGTAACATATTTTATTTGTGTGCACGAGGTTTCAAATGAATCCCAAGCACCCAGTCGAAGTCATTTTTGGACTTAGCAAAAATATGGTGAAAATCATCTGGAGCAGCCGCCTTAGCGGCCCTTTTGTCGCCTAAGCAAAGTCGCCTTAGTATCTGGGGAGCCGCTTTAGCGGCTGATAATGATGTCAGCGTCCATCGCCTGAGCAACCCTTTCATCGATTTAGCAAAGCAGCTTTCAGGGGAGTAGGCCAGCATAGCAAGGATCACTTTAGCGATCAAAAGTCTGCCTAAGCAAAGCCGCTTTAGTGGCCTATGCTTGTACTATTTAAGCCTTGTCCTTCACGATTTGAAACCCACTTCAACTCTATTTTCACCATTGTTGTGGGCTTGAAGCTCGGATAAACAGTGTGGGATCATAAGACAAGGCTAGGGTTCATTGTTATTTTGCTCCGTGATCATTATTTCGACGATAATTAGTAAGTTCTCGGCCTTTATTCCGTTCAATTCTTTAGCTTAATTTCTTGATTTCTCTTAGACTTTTAGGACTGATTTGAGACTGTTTTAAGGCTCGAATTAAGCTCAATTTTCGGGCACGTGATCCTTGAGCTCAGAGGGACCTAGTGACATATCCAATTTCTTATTTTGTCGATGGGCCCCATGATCTAATTTTTAGTCCAATTTTTGGGTTGGTGTATAAAATTATGAAATGGGTATCGTTATTCTCGTGTTGGCACCTATGTTATTATTTTGATAGCTGGCGGTGGTCGGAAGCTACTCGAAAGGGAAAAGCCTCGATTTAGTAGATTGCAAGCACGTTTTTTGGCATCTAGGTAGGCTACGACTTACCTACTTTTTGACTTCGCTCATTTAATGTATTGCTGTGATAATTTGCTAATTATTGGTAGGGTATTGTGACTTGATCAATCTATTTAGGTGTTTATAATGCTTATAGCCAGTTAGGGAGCCTTAGAGTAGAATTTCGCCTTGGATCCCTTAGGATCGATAGCCGCTTCTCCTTTACGACCTGACTTAGGGTACATAGTATCTACAGGGTTGGTCTTAGATGCCTTGGTCTAGGTTCGGTAGTTGCTTGCCTTAGGTAGGGATTCTCTAGGCTTGTAGCTAGTTTTGCCCCTCCTTTAGGATGATTCACCGTAGGATAGTGTATATTCCTAGTATAGACAGCCATAAAGCACCTAGGTTGTGTAGTGGTGGCCTGATTACTAGTATTAAACGGGTTTGCTCACTCTGTTGTACTTGTTTGATTTGTATCCTTGTTATATTTGTAAATTGGCATAAAAATACTGTTTTGACTTGATAAATGGGATTTTGAATACTTGAAATGAATCTAGCCTTCCAAAAAGGAAAAATGAACTATTTAGTCTTGGTTCGAGATCAGGCACCTAAGTTTATTGCCTATTAAATATTTTTCCCCAGTTCAATTCTGGGCACACACTGTTTTGGTTGGAAGTCCGAGCATGTTTTATGGAATGGCTGGAGGAGGAGTATACTGTACATTTATGCATTACTTACTATTGTACCTGGTTTATGTTAGTATTACTAATTATTTGCATCCACTGGGCTTATGGGGGATCAATTGGGTTAATTTATTATTGTGTGCACCTTCTGGGATTATACGGGTCCGGTTAGGTTATAGTTAGATGCTTATTTACGTTTTTTGAGTCATCTATGTATCTTTCTCGTATTTGTCTAGCCTTAGCCTATTACCTCATTTTCTAACCCTCTTCTCTTGCCTTTATCATACATTCGCACTTCATTATGCTTTTATCTTATTTGAGCTCAGTCGGCCTATGATGCCTACTGCGTACCACGTGTTTTGGTACTCATACTACATTTTTGCATCTTTTTCCCTGATGCAGATCCTAATACGAGTCATCGTCGTTGATGTCATCCTCGTGCGAAGCTGTTGATCGGAGATTGGGGTGATCTTTTGACTTCCGGAGCTGATCTATCTCCTTCCATTTTTGGGACTAGTCTTATTTTACATCTTTTGGAGACTACCCTGTAGATATTGCACTTGTCTGGTACTACTTATGGCTTAATGGCTCTTTGTACTGATGATACCAGGTCTTGGGGATTCATTTTGTGTGTTTTGTTCTTTCTCTCGCTATTTGTCTGCATGCTTCGTATATTTTCCCTATTAGCAGTCTTATTTACTGTTTTTACCCTATTCCTCTCTCTTACACCTGTTAGCCCGTTACTTGCTGTTCCAGGCTATAGTTTTGACTTACCTACTGGCGGGTTATAGTAGGTGTCATTATGACCAAAGTCTTAGGGTCGTGACACATGAGCTCCTATATCTAGTATTATTATTAAAAAAAATTAAAGTAAGCTATTTAAATTTATACAGGGGGTATATTTTTTCGTATCAATTTAAGTTAAATTTTATAATTTAGGTTGTCTTAGAAAATGATTATAACTATTTTCTAAAACGAAAACTAAGAGACTTAAATTGATACGAAGGGCGTCTTATTTTTCATAAGCATAAGCTAAGTCTTATATTTTTTATTTTCTTAGAAAGTGAATCATTATAATTATTTTCTAAAAAAAATAAGATACTTAAATTAATGCAGAGGGTATATTTTTTTCGTATTAATCTAAACTAAATCTTATATTTTTTATTGTCTTAGAAAATGATTATAAAGTATTCTTTTAAAAAGTTTAAGTTAAATCTTATACTTAAGCTAATAATTTCCTTGCCGGTTTCACATATATAACAAGCATATACATGATTTAAGATAAAATTGTTCATAAGAATATTTTTTTAGACAAATACAAATGTTATTGTTGAAACTTGGTTGATATGGCATGGCGTACTTAATGAGTAAGCTATGTCTTTTTAAAAAATCTCAAATAACAAATTCTAATGGGAACCATTAATCAAGTTTCATATTCGCACTAAAACAATGTGTTAAAAGGAAAAGAAATGTCAACTTCATTTTTACACCTTAATTTGATTAATTTGACTTTTTCTTTCATAATTTAGGATTGAGACTCGTTTGTCAAGTAGTTTGCTAGAGTGTTGCCTACAAAAGATACAATTATCACGACCCAACTAACCGGATCGTACCGGCACCTACTCTAACCCACCTAAATAGGAGAACCCTTACCACTTATTCAAAATACATGCGGAAGTTATAAATAATTTCATTAAAGATTTCAAAATTTGATAATTATTACAACCTTTTTCAAGAATATCATATATAAAAACATTTTTCCCGAGGACTTAGTCTAGACATGTACAAAAGCTTCTTAAGTAAAGAAAAGGATAACACAAGAACCAGCTTCCACTATGGAATGAAAGGACAGAAGTTGTTGGAGATCTCTAACCGCACCATGTAAGAAACATCAACTGATCCTGTAACCAAATTATATCCCAAAAAAGGGTATAACAAGAGTAGTATCAGTACAACCACACATACTAGTAGGTCTTATCGTCCGATCAAGGTTAAATCACATAAATATAATATAGAAAGCCAGAATCAAACATGAACATATAATTTACCAATTTCATTTCTTTCGGTCTATAATTCATGCTACCATACTTTTACAACATTCTCATCCTTCTCAGAACATCAGCATATGCCAGGCAACTCATCTCATTAAAATGACCATAAATAATCCACTTAGTTCTCATTTACACCTCGCTATCAACTACTAAATTCAGGATACATCAATAATTAATGCAATTAACTATCTTATTCCACACACATGCCCCAATTTCTAGGTCTCCAACCAAGGTTAAAATATGGGTGCACTCTTTCTCAACCACCAGATTAAGTCTACTTGATCACTAACCAAGGACTACATATACTTCACCTTTTACAACTCACATCATCTCGAAATCATTCAAAATACATCACCAAATATCGATTAGTCAATTCATAAGTTTCTTATCATCATACACTCATAACTAATCTCATTTTCTTTAAGTAGACAAGGGTATGTTTAACCATTTTAGCTACCACTCTTTCGTGATTATTAGCAAATCAGGACAATTACATGCCAATAGAAAATACTTAGGTTTCGACAACTTCAATTAAGTCATTTATGCTAATTCACTAAATTAACAAGGGTGATTATTCTCTATGCAACTTGCTATTTTGTTTATCAAGACCTTGTTACCTTTTCAACATCCCAGAAGGAATCATATAATGTCAATAACTGGACCCCACAAGGATCCTAATATACTAGTGTAATGTCAATTAATCTGACCACACAAGGAGTCAAAGATGATGTCAAATAACTGGAGCACACATGAATCCCAATATAATATAAATCAAATAATCGGACCACCCAAGGATTCAAATGATATGTCAAATAACCGAACCACACAAGGATCTTAACATACTAGTGTAATGTCAACTAATCTGACTACACAAGGAGTCAAAGATGAGGTCAAATAGCCTGAGCACACATGAATCCAAATGTATTATAAATTAAATAATCGGACCACTCAAGGATCCAAATGATATGTCAAATAGCTGGACCACACAAGGATCCAATGTATAAACAATAAAGTATAATCCGATTCACTCAAAGAACCGTCAAACTCTCTAAAATCACAGTGTACACACATGCTAAGGGTCATATGTCTGGGCACTAGCCATGACCTGCAGGGGACGAGCTTAGTCCATATAACAAACATACCACACAAATAGTGGCTTGTTACCTTTATCTTAAACCAAGTGTTATACCGCCCTTATTCCAATGTCCCCATCCTTATACTTTCTTAAATTCTCCAATTCAATCATAATCAACCTTTATCTAATTAACTCACAATAATAAAACAGTACTACTTACAAGTACAATCACATATTGGTTTCAAATCAACAACACTTGCATAACAATAAGGTCCTTTTATCAATCACATTACAAGTTATCCATTTACACAATTGTTTTCAAAATTCAAGTCTTCAACAAGTACACCATTTACTAACATGTGTTGCAACTAAATAAATAAATAATAAGTTAAACATGCACACATAAAATCAACTCGAGTCTTAACTCCAATTCAATCATAACCTACAATATATTTCAAGGAAAGTCGACAACTTATTACATCAACTCTTATCAACCAACACCCATTCAACAATATCTGTGTCCGAGGACCAAGCAACAGTTAATACAAGGACATACATACCACCAAATTGAGTCTAAGCTCCAATTTTATTATACATACATATATATATATATATATATACACATGCACATATAAGTGTACTTCTACAATTCATCCCTAGCTACAACACCATTAACTCCTCAACTTCCATCTTAATGTTATTCCACAATTAATCGGTTGCTTCACAACTTCCAACCTATCGCTATTACTGGATCAAATCATAGTTATCTTAATTTCCATTTTTTATCCAACCACACACCACGTCTGTAGGTCTAAACATGAAATCCCCCATCAATCTATATCACATTCGTGCATTTTAACCACAGCCTGTTACTACATTTAAACCTAGCCTACCTGGACGTCAAGCTGCTGATACAGAATGCACGAAGTCGTGGTTGCCTTGCTTTTTCTTGCTGCTTCGACTTGATCTCGGTCTTAAATAATAAACAAGTAACAATTCAACCATCTATTTAACCATTCTAGGCATCAAAACCCAAATTCATTGTTTTTAGGCCAAGTTCATGATCAATTTCTTAATTCTAGGGTTTTCTACCCTACACCCAACTCAAATTTCCCATAAAGCACGATCATGGGGACAAATTCTAGTCTATGAATCGTTAGTTTACATTCTAGAAGCAATTCTAGGTGATATTACCCCAACACATATGTTTTCCCCAAAAATGATATAAATAGTAATTTTAAAAAGTAAATGAGTTAGGGCATATAATTGCTTTGACTTTAGCCAAGGAAAGAAGAAGACAAGCCTTGACGATCCGAACTCTCACAAAAAACCCTAGCCTTCATTATTGTTTGAATCTTAATTGTCATCGAAAATGGCCAATCAGGCCACTAGTCAGCCTGATATTATGGCTGGCCAGTCAACCCTTATTAATTCACAGGATAATTTTCCACCCCTACCTCAAACCACAAATACCCGCACCTACTAATTTGCCTAATAACTCATCGTTTGAGACTGGTACATCAGCTCAACAAGAGAAATTTACAGACTTGTTAAAACCTAAGAGTGTTAATGTTTTTGCTGCTATAGATAATAATTATGTGCAACCCATACCAATTAAAAAGCTAAATTTTGTTGATAGTGTTCCTCGAATGGTGTGGACTGAGGAAGAAGTGCATAGAATGAATGTAATGGAAGAACTACAATTTGTAATAGTTGGTAAGTTCTCTTATGGATGGCCGAAATGGGATGACCTTTGAATCCAATTGCCCAAACAACTCAATATAAAAGGTGATTGTAAAATTGGTTTCTTGAGAAATCGACATATTCTCATGAGATTTGATAGAAGGATTTTGTAAATGTGTTAGCAAAGAATGTCTATTACATTAATGCGAAAGATGGATATTCGTATCAAATGAGGCCCCTAATCTATGATGCAAAGTTCAAAATGGAAAAGGAAACTACTCAACCCATGGCTTGGATTTCTTTTCCAGATCTCAAGCCAACCTTTTTCGTGAAAGAATATTTGTTTTTTTTAGCTACAGTTGTTGGAAAACCAATTCACTTGGAGTTGGCGACAGTGAATAAAACTAGACATGGTTGTGCTAGGGTTAAGGTGCAGGTTGACCTATTGGCTGAACTTCCTCAGTGTGTGGAAGTGGAGATAATAAATGATACTACAAAGGAGTCAAGAATAGAAAAAGTGAAGATCAAATATGACGTTTTGCCTAAATATTGCAAAAAATGTAAACTACAATGCCATGATAAGCAGGAGAGCAGGGTGCTACATCCGGAGTTGAAACCAGCAACAATTGATAAGGAGAACAATTCTCATGATGGAGAAGTGGAATTTAGGAAAGCAAAGGGTGATGGAGGAAGGAGAATAATACCACAATAGAATGACACTAGAAGAAGGTTCCTTAACAAGGGCTATCTCAGTGAAAAAGTAGTTATACCAGCTAAAGGCATTTGCAATAGCAATCTATTTGAAGCCTTATCAAATGATGACAATGAACAACAAATAGAAATAGATACAACTAGAGGAGAAGCAATTGATAAATAGGGGAAAAGGAGCAAAACACAGTCTACAAAAGAGTGGGTTTCAAATTCTTTCCACAATCAGGATAATGGTATTCATGCATCATCTGTAGTGGAGACACCTGCAGATCAAAAGGAGATAGATTCAGCTGATAACAAAGAGCATAATACATAAATAGTAAAGGATACTAATACCTTGGGCAAGAGTGGTGATCAAGAGGAGGAGGTTTGAAGTGTTAATAATATTACAGCTTCAGACATGTGCCCAAAAGATAGCAGTCAAGAGCATAGGAACAACAACATTTCTATGAAAGCCCCTACTGGCAATGTGATAGAACAAACTGATGTCCTTGATATGAAGATTCATGACAAAGACAGTAAGAAGAAGGAACAAAGCTTAATACCAGCAACCAATACAAAGGAAGACAAAGATATACCTTACAGGAACTTATCAGAAACAAAGAATAATTCCTTGATCACAATTGATACCCCTTTGGAAGTTGATGAATAACAAATCTGGAATATTAACATAGACTCACCCAATACAGTACTCCACAATATTTTGACACATAATATTGAGGAGGGGGAGACACTTGCACAGATAGAAGATAAAAATATTGCGTCCCAGGTTGAAGGTAAAGTATTGAGAGATGTTGATCTATCTCCAAGGGCTATCAAAGCCATCAAATCTACAAAGAAGGGAAAGAAATCGGGTATTGGTGAGGTTACACAACCTACCAGAACTCAACCAAAGAGAAATGTTGGATCACAAAAGGCAAAAAATCAATGAAGGCTATCATTTGGAATATAATATCTGTTAGATCACAAAAGGCTTTTCAAAGGGTTCAGATGCTACACAAGTTTCATAAATTTGCATTCATTGCCTTGCTTGAGCCTTCTCTACATACAAGAACCATAACAGATACAGAAGAAGAATTCAAATCCCTTTAGTGTTTCATAATTATTCTAGGAAGATTTAGTGTTTTGTGAATCAGGGGTTTAATGTATTTGTAATCAATAAAATTGAGCAGCAGTTAACTGTGCAATTTAAGGACCAATGCAATGGGCAAAAATTTTTGGTGACAGTTATGTATGCCAAATGTGACAAAGGTCAAAAACTACAGCTATGGGATAGTATCTACTCTATTTTTAATGGTTTGAATATTCCTTGGATGATAGGTGGAGACTTTAATGTTGTACTTTATGGAGCTGAGAAGATTAGTGGTGTACCTGTGGTAGTTGTAGAGGTAGAGGATTTCCAAAATTGTATTGAATTATGTGACTTGACACAAATTCAACATAAAGGAAGTCCCTTTACATGGTGGAATAAGACACCCGGTGATGATTGTATATTTGAAAGACTTGATAGAATTTTAATGACCTCTTAATTTTAAGATATCTATTCTCATACAGAAGTAGAACATCTCCCTAGAGATGGTTCTGATCATGCCCCTCTACTCTTAAATTGTGAGAACAAACTCAATACATTTCAGAGGCCATTTCTTGAAATTCTGGATTGATCATGCTGATTTCAAGGAGGTAGTTAAAAGTAATTGGGATGCTAAATTTTTTGATAATCCTTTCTTGGATTTTTTTAAAAAAGACCAAGCAGGTTAAAAAGGCCCTTACTATATGGAGTAGACAAGTGTATGGTGATATTTTTTAACAGTTGATCATAAGAGAAAAAATTGCCAAAATAAAGAAGAAGTTGTTTGAAGAAGATCCTTCTCAGGAGAAAAGGACTGTGATGCAAAGGGCTAAAGCTGAATATATCAGATATCTACACTTAGAAGAGAGTTACTAGCAACAGAAGGCCTGATATGATTGGTTTGAAAGCTGGGATAGAAATACAAGATTCTTTCATAGTATTGTGAAAGAAAGAAGGAATAGACAGAAGATTTCCAGAATTAAGAATCAACAGGGTTGCTGGTTAGAGGAGGAAAATCTTATTGCAAATAAAGTTGTTGATTTCTATCAGAAATAGTTCACTAAATAGAGAGATGCCACTGATTTTCGACTTCTAAATTTTATTCCAAAAATGATTGCTGATGATGATAATGAAATGCTAGGGGCAAATCCTGAAGCTGTTGAGATTAAAAAGGTTGTTTTTAGCCTTAATAGAGATAGTGCTAGTGGGTTAGATGGTTTATCGAGGGATTTTATCAATCTTGCTGGGATATAGTTGGTGATGATGTTAGTAGATTGGTGGTGAACGTTTTTGCAGGTAATACCCTTCCAAAATCTATCACTCATACTAACTTGATTCTCTTACCCAAAAGGGACAATATTCAATCTTTTTCGGATTTGAGACCCATCAGTCTTAGTAATTTTGTGAACAAGATTGTCTCAAAAATTGTTCATGATAGCTTAGAAGGTATCCTTCCTAGATTGATATCTCCTAATCAATCAGGCTTTGTCAAAGGCATGAGTATTATGGAAAATGTGCTACTAGCACAGGAATTGATTTCTGATATAGGTAAAAGAGGAAAACCTTCAAATGTTGTGCTAAAGTTAGATATGACTAAAGCATATTGTCACACCCTAAATCCCATCGGGTCGGATTAGCACCCTTAGCCGATAAGGCCCGAGAGAACCAAGCTTTGTTTATATTCATTCATATGCATGCCATAGGAAACACCAATACAACGTAATAACATAAAAGGCTAATAACGGAAGTCGTGGAACATGTGATATATATATATATACATATGTGAAACTTGGCCGTTGAGGCCATCAAGTCAAAAATGACATGTATCTCTTACATTCAATCACCCACATACGTCTACAAAAGCCTCTAATAGATGCATTTACAAGACCAACTAAAAGTCGGGACAAGTCCCCGCTTTATACAACATGTACAATACCAAAACACATGTACAACTGTGACTCGGAGAAGCCCCAAACTAACTGGAGCTCACCAATAATCCGCAAATAAATGGCAACCTACTGTGGAGGCCTACTAGGACCTGCGCCTGCAGCAAGTAAGGTAAGTCCCACAAGGGACGTCAGTACGAAGAATGTACTGAGTATGTAAGGCTCAAATGAAACTGTATGAATCATAAATACGTCAATGAACTCAATTACAAATGAATAACCAATATGGATAAGTCATCATTCTGTGTTTTGGGAACCATGTATATTGCTTTCATTACTTTCTTTGCTTCTTTGCTTCTATGATTATTCATCTTTGCCTGTGACCTGTGATACCCGGGCCCCAACTGAACAGTGGGTTTTAACATAACATAACGTTATGTTGGGATCGGCTCGAGTTAGGCTTATGCCTCTAGAGCTACCACCCATAAATCAATACATCGGGTTCGGCTTGAGCTAGGTTATTACCTCTAGAGCTACCACCCATAAACCAACATATCAGGTTCGGCTCGAGCTAGGTTATTACCTCTAGAGCCACCCCCTGTCAGGATCGGTCCAAGCTAGGCTTATGCCTCTAAGACTGCCCCCTTATCCAATAACCTCGGGATCGGCTTGAGCTAGGCTTATGCCTCTAAAACTGCCACCCATACTCAATCATTAACCATATGTGCATTACTTCATTCATTACTTTTGAGATTGAATACAATGATAGTCATACATTATTGGAAACATAACATTATTGGAAACATGGAATCTTTGGAACCTTTATCAATGCATATGAGACATGTGAATCATCATTGCTCAATGAGTAAGAAACATGTGATAAACAATAATGGATACACGGAAATAGGATATCTTAGAACATGCCGGAATGGAACAAGTATAATGTCAATGTGAATACTATGTGCTGCAGAAGGATACGGATAGAGTAACCTTACATACCTTCACTTCCAAGTATGAATACACAAGCCTATATATGAACACAATATCCCAGCTCCTTCCTTACGTTTCACTCTACAATACAAGGACATAACGGAGCTTACGTTAACCACTAGTTATCGTACAAATGTACAAGACGACAACGAACTATATGACCGTCGTATAACATCATTTCACCCTTTATAATACAATCCACTGCATTATCATACCAACAACACCATAAAATTCCACACATTGACCAAGATATCATACATCAATAGCATTTCACACCACGCTTACCCTTTATGCTTTCTCATTATCATTCCGTCACAATTACCCTATTAACTTGCTTCATAACAACTTATAAACAACAATACATACTTAATATAGTCCAACATACCTCCATACGACCCCTTTAAAGTCATTAAAATGGCATCACAAGTTGATAATTACGTCCAAAAAGGGTATAGGGGCCTTCGGGGGTCAAATAGAGAAGAAGACATACAAAACCGAATCCGGGGCTGACCTGCGAAGCCACCTGCACCCTCAGGTGGCTGAGGTACACCTGCAGGTGGCCTTTGGCAGATGCCAGAGGCACCTGCATTGGCATTTGCGCCCGCAGGTGCCCTCGTTTGCGGGGGCGGATGCCCAATTCGGCCGAAATGGGTCCTTTTTGGGTCTTTTTTGTAATAAATGATCCAAGGACACAAGTAAGCTTCTATTAATATATTTTAGGTCACTTGGACACCAACAAATCATCATGGTTTCACAACGCACATAAACAACACCCAAAACCACACTTCTCGTTCAATACGTCACCAAATCTATAACCAATTTCGTAACAACAATCCCACAAGTTGTACACATAGAGAAAACAAGTTAGGAACGTAACCATGTCATACATATGAACATCTCATCCATATTATTCACTCCTTTCAAGATCTCAAATCTCCTTTTAAGTTTGCAAGACAAAACCCTTCTCTGATTGTAAAAATAGACAGTTTTACACATAGCACACTGCCCAACACTTTGCCAACACAACCAACATGATTTATTCAATATGTTAAACATATCATATACTAAACCATGAGAATAAATACTTACCAAAGAGTGATCTTGGCCTAACAAGTAGTTGCCTTAGGGTTTTGTGTGAGAGATAATGTTTAAGAAAAATGTTAGAAAAGGCATGTGTGTCTCTAATGAATAAAAATCTGATTTCTTGACTTATATAGTCCCTTGAAAATCATACTTAGCCACTCATTTAATGGTTTACTTGGTCAATGAGAGAGCAATGCAAGAATGGGTCAAATTTCCATTTTGGGCCATGTCTTCCTTATGATTTTTGGGCCTCATTTGGGCCCAATGGCACAAGACTCGTTAATGCCCAACAATTTAATGTATAATTCATCAAATCTCTCATGTTTCAATATTTCTATGAATGTTACGAAAATTAACTAGGTTAGGTTCAGAAACATACGGGGTGTTACACATATAACAGGGTTTCATGGTTCTTCTTTATGAAAGTTCTTAGAAAAATAGGTTTTTCCAATATAGTGAGTGATGTGGTTTGGAGGCTAATTTCTAATAATTATTATTTAGTGCTTCTTAATGGGCAATCAGTTGGCTTTTCTCATTCTACTATAGGGGTGAAGCAGGGGGATCCTTTATCCCCGCTCTCTTTATCTTAGCTGTTGAGGTTATGACAAGAGCATTAAGATGATGCTTATGTGGGGTATGGGTTACTTAAATGGAGTTCAAAGCTAAAACACTTAGCATATGCTGATGATACTACAATATTTTCCTCTTCTAATGTGTTTTCTATGGAGAAAATTATGGTGATCTTGCAGGAATATGAGAAGGAGTCAGGCCAGAAGGTGAATAAGGAGAAAAGTTTTTTCTACATGCACAAGAACATCCCGGCTGGTATTTCACAGCAGATGGAGCATATTACTGGAATAGGGAAAGGTGAATTTCCTTTAAAGTATCTTGGGTGTCCCATATCTCATTCAAAGAAGAAAAAGGAGAATTTTGCAGAGTTGATGGACAAAATTAGAAATAAATTGCAAGCATGGAAGGGGAAGTTACTGTCCTATAGTGGAAAAGAAGTTTTGTTGAAAAGTATTCTCCAGAGTGTTCCCATATATGTTGTGAGATCGATTTGTGTCCACCTAGTGTTGACACTTGTGACTTGAATGATAGTACATTGTCATGTGATTCTTTGCCA
Source organism: Capsicum rhomboideum (assembly GCA_031232105.1). Classification (NCBI taxonomy): domain Eukaryota; kingdom Viridiplantae; phylum Streptophyta; class Magnoliopsida; order Solanales; family Solanaceae; genus Capsicum; species Capsicum rhomboideum. The sequence goes on from CP124715.1 coordinate 74,201,608, forward strand.
CGTTTTGATAATGTACTTGTTGAGAATGTGGATACACTAGTTGATCCTATTGATGACCGAATTGATTCTTCTAGTAAGATCAATTTGTGTCCACCTAGTGTTGATACATGTGTTTTGAATGATAGTTCATTGTCAAGTGATATTGGTATTGATTAACTAGCTTTTGCGTGTGGTACACTACTAGAGGGATCTTGTGATGTTCTTATTGAGTGTCAAGTTAGTGGTAATATTGATGAAGTTGATCAATTGAGTAGGAGTGACTCTTTGAGCATATCTTTTATTGAAGATCTTATTGTTTGTTTTGCTCATAGAGATCATGTGCTTGAAAGTGCTTCGAACAATGATAATTCTCTTTTTAAGAGTGAAATTGCATGTTTTAATTCTTCTTCTTGGATTGATCATTCTCTCTTTAAGTATAATATCTTGTTTGAAAATGATGAGATCACTCCTAGTAAAGTGTCTAGTGGTGTGAACCTTGATAGTAGTATAGTTCTTAAGGGCTATACTCTTTATGATAACCCATTATGGTGTGGAGACATTCCTCCTAAGGATGGAAATCTCTTCTTGAAAGATGAGAGTACTCTTATGGGGAAGGATTGTGATGAGGAGGAAGGTGGTATTTGCTTTTCCACTACTCCTTCATCTTTGTGTGTCCGAATTTTTTATGGTATGATCAATGATTTTGAGTCTAATAGTGATCCTACATATGAGGACACCTTGGATGAAGTTGTTTTGCGAGACACCTTTCTTTACTATCTATTTGCATATGATGATACTCATGTTTGTGTGGAGAGTATATCGTATGTTGATAGGAATAACAATCGGGCAAATGGGTGTTTCTTTGACCCTATTTTATGTTATCTTTTCCCATTTGATCCCGGTGATGGTTGTCATTATGACGTAATGCTTGGTCGTAAAGGCATGCTTGGTATGAATGAGGTTGTTGGCTTGCATGGTGATAAGTATAGTAGTAGCATTTCTTTTCTCTCATGTGATTACTTGGTGTTATTACTTGATCTTATGGGCTTGAATGAGATATGTTTGCCAACTTGTGTGGACTATCATATGTTACTTGACTTAAAGGGGGATTTGTGCTTGTCTAAATGTACAACCATTGTGGACTTACATGTGTGGTTGCCTAAACACCATGGGTCTTTTGATTCACCCCTTTGTCCATGTTTTCTATGTAGCCAAGTATCTCTTGTTTTGTTGCGATATAAACCCTTTGTGGCTCATTTGGATGCTTGGTTATATGTTAAATGTGTGCACCCTTGTCATAGTGATAGAGTTGTTATTGCTAACACTAACCCTCCTACCATGAGGATCTTGTTGTTGGTTGTTTTCCTTATGGTTTTGCTAGGTTTGGATTTGAGGACAAACTTTTTCAAGAAAGGGAGAATGATGCAAGCCGAGCTTCATCAATATCATGGAATGAAAAATTAAAGCTCAAGAATATGCTTAAGTGGAAGTACAAGGAAGAAAGGTGAAAAAGGAAGAAAGAGGCTATGAATGCAAAAATGGCTATTCTTGACATTCAAGCCTCATACTAAAGAAGACTTTTATTTCATTAAGGGTATTTTTGTAATTACTAGTGTAGGCTATAAATAAGAGAGAATAACTCATTTTAGAGATAAATTATTTTGATATGATATTTTGAAAGAGTGAAACTCTTGTGAGGTATGGCTAAGGCCTTTGTTGCTAAACAATGTTGATGGGATTGCTTGCTTGAGGATATCATTCCTCTTGAGGGTGTCTCGATAGTATAAGTGCTTGTTTGGATTCTTAATAGGAGGTCTTGGTTTTTTTATAGCCTTGGTTGCCTATTAGATCTCATACTTGTGTCTTGCTTTTATAGATTTGGTACTTTTTGGACTATGTATTTGAGGGTATTGGTTTTGATATAGCCATTGTTCTCATTTCTTTGACATTTTGTGTCGATCTTCTATCTTTAATTTCGTGTTCTTAGATTTTAGGGTTTCTTTTTAGCTTCCGCGTATTTCGTCTCATATAATATGTGCTTTCAGCTATTGTTCCCCCTAAGAGTGTCTTGAAAGACATTCAAAGAATCTTTGCTAAATTTTTTTGGCATAACAAAAAATCAGGCAGAGGCAAACACTGGTCTGCTTGGAAAAAGGTTTGTTTCCTCAAGCAAGAAAGAGGTTTGGGATTTAGATCCCTTGAGGATGTATCACAGGCTATGAATGCTAAGTTATGGTGGAGATTTAGGACACAAAGTAATTTGTGGACTAATTTCCTTTGGAATAAGTACTGCAAAAAACAAATCCCAACTCTAGTGCAGTGGAGAGATGGGTCTCAGGTGTGAAAAGCCATGTTGAGAAATAGGGAGAAAGTTGAAAAACATCTTTGGTGGGAACCAAAAAGTGGCACTTCTGCCATATGGTTTGATAACTGGACCAACTCGGGTCTATTATTTTTGCACCAATAAGAGGTACACACATGCCATCCCCTGAATGATGTTGAGGAATTTTTAAATGAGGAGGGGTGGAATTATGAGGTTATGAAAAATCTTATCCGTAATTATGCTCTGGATCATGTTAGAAATAACTTGGGATCTATTTGTTATGAAGAGGTGATGGACAAGCAATGGTGGACCAAGAATAGTAATGGGAAGTTTTCTACCAAGAGTGCCTGGGAATTACTAAGACAAAGAGTTGTTAATAATGAAGATTAAAAGGCTATTTGGTGTAAGGGGTTACCTTTTAAATTTTCCTTTCTTGCATGGAGAATTTGGTTAGGGAAAGTTCCTGTGGCTACCCTAATGCATGAATGAAATCCAGATGTCAATGCTTATTGTGGATGTTGTAATGTTACTGGTAGTGAATCTATTGAACACCTTTTTCTTAAAGGTGAGGTTGCTATGAGAATTTGGAACCACTATTGTGGTAGAACATGTATTATTGATCTTAGATTAAATTTGAAGCAAAGTGTGAGAATGTAGAGGAAGCAAGAAGGAAACTGTAGAATTCAAGCAGTTTTCAATGTGGTTCCTATCTTAATTCTATGGTTTTTATGGAAAGGAGAAATACAATTCTACATGGTAGAACTTATCAGGAAAGAAAGGTGATATGGGAGATTAATGATAATATAATCAAATTTGTTAAGCTGAGATTCAAAAATAAGATAACAGAAAGAGATTGGCCCAATATAGTTGCAGAATTGCAAGTACATATCAGAAATATTACTATTAGAATAGTGAGATAGCAATGCCCTGAACAAGGTTGGTTTAAAGGCAATACTGATGGTGCATCAAAAGGAAATCCTGATCCTAGTTTATTTGCTTTTTGTATTAGGGACTATGAAGGAAATATAGTGGTTGCTAAGGGAGATAGATTGCATGACACAACAAGCTTGGTGGCAAAGGCTACAACAATCAATGAATGTCTGATGTTTTGTAGAGTGAAGGGCATACAACAGATAATTGTGGAGTCAAATTCATGGACCATGGTTTAAATTATCAATGGGGTTTGGGATGTACCATGGAGTGTGACAATGATTATCAACTCCATTAGATCCTTGATGAACATACTAACAGCGAGAGTAGTGCATTCCCTTAGGGAAGGTAACACTCTTGTTGACTTTTTTTCTAACCTAGTTTTTGATTTTGCAGGTGAGTTTCAATTTAATAGCTTTAATGAGGTTCCAGCAAAGGCCAAAATTATTATTAATTTAGACAAGACAGGGATACCACAAATCAGAAGAATAATACAAGACATATGAAGACAAGGTACAAGTCACAAGAATTCACAACAATTAGCAGACATGGATCACAACACTCAGTCAAGTTAACAACTACATCAATTAATGCTTAATGTGTAAACGGGGGAGTTAAAAACATCATCAACTGGAAAAATAAACATGGATCTGAAATTACCTTCTATTGGAAGCGATTTCTATGAATAATACAATCAACACCCAGTAAGATGTGGGGTGTCGATGGACAGTATATTCAAACAAAGGTGAGGTCAAATCCAAGTTGCTACTCCAGTTATGATGTTACACACCCTTGATACACAAAATTCGGTGTTAGATTGATAATATTTTCCTCTTACTCGAGTTGATTTCTTAGATAAAGTGGCGGTATTAGCTTTGTTAAAAGCTCAGTCCACTGATCTAAGGAAAAAATGAGAGGAAGATGAGAGATTAAAACTTAGCTAAGTTGGAGCAGATGAAAGCTTGATATGGAACTAGTCAGTGGAGGCTTGCACAAGAACATCATAATCAAGGAGTAACTCGATGGAGGGTTGGGGAAGATGAAGTCTATTCAACTTTCCTAAATGTGATTTTTAGGTTTTTGTTGCTTTTTGTCTGAAGGTGTGTCATTTTCGTTGGGCCAGACCACTTTTGGGCCTGGTCTTTGTAACTTAGACTTTATTTTGGTTTAATAAAAGGGCTACTGGCCTAATATTAATTTTACAAAAAAAGAATCTTTGACTTTAGGTGTGTTCGATATGGAAGAAAATGTTTTCCACAGAAAATATTTTCTAAAAAATAAATGATTTTTCATTTATTTTCTTGTGTTCAGTATGTAAAAAAAACAATTTATTCTTAAAACAATTTATATATATCTAACACAAAATTACAAGAACAGACGAAAGTAGGATGATGGGTGTTGTGGTGAGGGAGGGGTGGATGTTAGGGGTTAAGGTTGGAGTGTGGATGTTGGGTGGGGTTGTGGGATGGGGGTAGGAGGAGGGGTGCACGGGGTGAGCGGTAAGAGGTTTTTCCTTCTTTTATTATGTAAGTCATTTCTTTATTTTCAAAAATTTTATTTCACGTATGATTATTTTTCCTACTTTTATTGTGTAAGTTTTTTTTTATTATTTTCAAAGATTTTATTTTTGTAAAAAAAATATTTTAAATTTTTTTTAACAGTACATGAAAAAATAAAAGAATATATTTTGAAAAATGTTTTGTTCATACCGAAGTCCGAACACTCTGATAAACTACATAAATAGCCCTCATAGTGGGTGGCTTTGCTTTTTTGTCCCCCATAACAAAAGTCTTATAAAACTAGTCTTCCTTCTTTTTTATGTATGGAACAAATACATATTTACCCCTCTATATATCAAATATTTTCAAACAAGTCTTCATTCTCATTTATCTTTCAACTTCAATTTTTTTTTCTCTGTTTTATTTTACTTTAATTTTTTATTTTTATTTTCTCTGTTTTATTTTACTTTAATTTTTTATTTTTATTTTCTCAACCTTTACCTTTTTCCTTTTTTCCTTTTCTCCTTTCAACTTCTATTTTTTTCTTCTTTTTTTAATTTTTCTTTTCTTCGTTTTTCTCATTTTTTTTCTCAACCTTTATTTTTATTTTTTTTTAATTTGATTTTTTTCTTTATATTTTTATTTTTTCTCAACCTTTCTTTTTTTTTTTCTTTTTCTTCTCTCAACTTCTATTTTTTTTTCTTTTTCTCTTTTTCATTTTCTTTGATTTTTTTTTATTTTAACAACCTTTATTTTTCTTTGATTTTTTATTTTTCTTTATTGTTTTATTTTTCCGTAATCTTTATTTTTTTTCTTTTCTTTTCTTCAATTCCTTCCAAACAACAAGTCACGCCCCATAGGCAAGAGTTGACACTACCACATTGTGTCTTGATTTATGAGATGTTCTATTACTCTTACCTTAGAGGCAAGACTTAACCTAAGGACATTCAAACAACAAGTTACGCTCCATGGGCAAGAGTTGACAATACCACATTATGTTTTGACTTATGAAATGCTATATAACTCTTGTCTTAGAGGCAAGACTTAGCCCAATGACTTTCAAACAACAAGTTATGCCCCATGGACAAGAGTTGACACTACCACATTGTGTCTTGATTTATGAGATGATCTATAACTCTTGCCTTAGAGGCAAGACTTAGACTAAGGGCTTTCAAACAACAAGTTACGCCCCATGGGCAAGAGTTGACACTACCATAGTGTATTTTTATTTATGAGATGTTCTATAACTCTTGCCTTAGAGGCAAGACTTAGCCCAAGGACTTTCCAACAACAAGTTATGCCCCATGGGCAAGAGTTGACACTGCCACGTTTTGTCTTGATTTATGAAATGCTCTATAACTCTTGCCTTAGAGGCAAAACTTAGCCCAAGGACTTTCAAATAACAAGTTATGCCCCATGGGAAAGAGTTGATACTACCACGTTGTGTCTTGATTTATGAGATGCTCTATAACTCTTTCCTTAGAGGCAAGACTTAATCCAAGGACTTTCAAACAACAAGTTACGCCCCATGGGCAAGACTTGACACTACCACATTATGTTTTGACTTATGAAATGCTCTATAACTCTTGTCTTAGAGGCAAGACTTAGCCCAAGGACTTTCAAACAACAAGTTATGCCCCATGAGCAAGAGTTGGAACTACCATATTGTGTCTTGATTTATGAAATGCTCTATAACTCTTGCCTTAGAGGCAAGACTTAGACCAAGGGCTTTCAAACAACAAATTACGCCCCATGGGCAAGAGTTGACACTACCACATTGTGTTTTTATTTATGAGATGTTCTATAACTCTTGTCTTAGAGGCAAGACTTAGCCCAAGGACTTTCAAACAACAAGTTATGCCCATGGGCAAGAGTTGACACTACCACATTAAGTCTTGATTTATGAGATGCTCTATAACTTGGCCTTAAAGGCAAGACTTAGCCCAAGGACTTTCAAACAACAGGGTACGCCCCATGGGCAAGAGTTGACACTACTACATTGTGTTTTGACTTATGAGATGCTTTATAACTCTTGCCTTAGAGGCAAGATTTAGCCCAATGACTTTCAAACAACAAGTTATGCCCTATGGGCAAGAGTTGGCACTACCACATTGTGTCTTGATTTATGAGATGCTCTATAACTCTTGTCTTAGAGGCAAGACTTAGACCAAGTGCTTTCAATCAACAAGTTACGCTCCATGGGCAAGAGTTAACACTACCACATTGTGTTTTGACTTATGAGATGCTCTATAACTCTTGCCTTAGAGGCAAGACTTAGCCCAATGACTTTCAAACAACAAGTTATGCCCCATGGGCAAGAGTTGACACTACCACATTGTGTCTTGATTTATGAGATGCTCTATAACTCTTGCCTTAGAGGCAAGACTTAGACCTAGTGCTTTCAAGCAACAAGTTACGCCCCATGGGCAAGAGTTGATACTACCATATTTTATTTTAATTTATGAGATGTTCTATAACTCTTGCATTAGAGGCAAAACTTAGCCCAAAGACTTTCAAACAACAAGTTACGTCCCATGGACAAGAATTAAAACTACCACATTGTGTCTTGATTTATGAGATGTTCTATAACTCTTCACTTAGAGGCAAGACTTAGCCCAAAGACTTTCAAAAAATAAGTTATACTTCCCCATGGGCAAAAGTTAACACTACCACATTATATCTTTGATTTATGAGATGCTCTATAAGTCTTGCCTCTTAAACTAGACTTAGCCCAAGAATCTCTCGAAGAAACAAATTACTCCCCATGGGCAAGAGTTAACACTATTTTATTATGACTTAATTTATGAGATATTCTATAACTCTTGCCCTAGAGGCAAAACTTAGTTCAAGGATTTACAAACAACAAGTTAATGTTCTATAACTCTTTCCTTAGAGGTAAGACTTATCCAAAGGACTTTCAAACAGCAAGTCACGCCCTTAAGTTTACTTTTATATCAAAGAAAGAATATTCTTTTTGCGGATTATCCAATATTCTGTTCATTAGCAAAATATAATAGAAGCTGAGAAAAAAGAAAAAAGAAAAAAGAAAAGGAAAAAAATAAAGATTGAGAAAAAAGAAAAAAAAGAGAAGAAAAAAAATAAAGGTTAAGAAAATAGAAAAAAGAGAAAAATAAAAAAATAAAAATATAAAAGTTAAGAAAAAAAAAGAGAAGAAAAAATAAAATAAAAATAAAGTTTGAGAAAAATAAAATAAAAAAGTGAAAAGAAAAATAAAAAATAAAATAAAAGTTGAGACAATTAATTAAAAAAAGAGAAATGAAAAATGAAAAATAAATAATATTTGAGAAATAAAAGAAAAAAAAGAAGAAAAAAATAAAAAATAAAGGTTGAGACAAATGAATTAAAATAAGGAAAAAAAATAAAAAAAATAAAAATCAAGTAACAGTAAAATAGAGAGAAAAAAAGAAAAAAAAAAGTTGAGAGATAAATCAACATAGAAAAAGAAAAATATTTAAGATATAGAGAGACAAAAATATATTTATTGTATATATAAAAATAAAAAAAACTAGTCTTTAAAGACTTATTTTTTATAATTTATAAAAATAAAAGCCACCCACTACGCGACATTCATGTAATTTCCAGCGAACGGACCCTTTTGTGTTCTTTTTCCAAACAAGCTACAGAAAAATCCAGCAATATTCAATTTAGGCGGCAAACAGTGCAGAATCCGTGAGCATGGATATTGAAGAGGCTATTAGTGAAGTGGAATTGGAAGATGAACCCATTCCGAAGATTCAGCGGCTGGAGGAATCTGTAGTGAACAGAATCGCGGCTGGCGAAGTTATCCAACGGCCAGTCTCTGCCGTCAAAGAGCTCATTGAGAACAGCTTGGATGCCGATTCCACCTCTATTTCCGTTGTTGTTAAGGATGGTGGTCTTAAACTCATCCAAGTTTCCGACGATGGCCATGGCATCCGTGTATGCTTCTCATTCTAAACACTCTATTTCACTAACTTCTGGAGTTAAATTAAACTCATATTATTGCACTTTAACTAAATTTTGATGTTGGGAAACTGCACATATAAGTATTATAAGTTGTAACTGATGGCGAAATAAAATACATTTTAAGATTTTACTGAAATTGCCAAATATTTTGGGAAAGCAGAAGTACTAGTTTATTACACTTTTATGCCAAGATAAACACTGTTATATACTCCACTGAAAGATTTTATTTTGATTCTCTTTAATGTTTTTATTTGTTTATAGTACGAAGATTTGCCAATTTTATGCGAGAGGCATACGACGTCGAAGCTGAGTAAATTTGAAGATTTGCAGTCGATTAGGTCGATGGGATTTAGAGGAGAAGCCTTGGCTAGCATGACATATGTGGGTCATGTCACTGTCACCACCATTACCATGGGCCAGTTGCATGGATACAGGTGATATAATGTCTACAAGAGTAGTTGTATTTTCATTGTGGAAAATGAAATAGCTTAGTGGAATATATGTTATATTGTTTTGGGGAATTACATCATGCATGATAAACATTTTCATTTCGTAAGCTTTCCCTTGGATTTTTTGTTTTTTATGTAGGTTCTGCTTTCAGTAATTACTTCTTTTCTTGTCAAAGTATTTTTTGCCAGTACTGTGTTCTTGGGTAGCCACTTCGTTTGTCTCGAAGTTTTGAGTTATTCCCTAGCAGGATCTGGTTGTTTTCTTTTGAGGTTTCTTCATGTCAGTGGCAGATGTAGCTTATTAGCCATAGGTGACCGAACCCACTATTGTCGTCATGGAACATGGATATATATATGAAAAGCCACTAAATAATATATTCTGGACCCATAAATCAAAAGTACAATGAGTTCAAGGAGATTCAGCAGGAGAATAACACTCCTTATATGAGGTCAGACATACAGATACTTAAGGAGATTCAATGTTGGTTCAAGGTCTTAGATAGCACAGATTCAGCAGGTCATTTCAACAAAAAAGGAGACAAATGAATATAACGGTCTAGATAATTTACTGATGCAAGCTTCCAGATTCTGAGGTAATTTCATTTGGTTTGAGGTATTACGCACCTGGTGAGAGCTTAAAGGTGTCCGTGTGATACAAAACCAGGACTCAAGAGATGCAAATGTGGTTTAGCCAGCTGTATCGTTCCATTTCTTCTCCTTCCAGTCACAGTGAACTCTTCGTACCTTCACAATAATTTTGACTTTTGAGTTTGAGTTAGTTATCTCTTTTAAGATCTAGATTTTAGATGGTGGTATCAATCTCCATAGGAGATTCAACCCATCAAACGACAGATTTTAGGATTAGATTTCTAACTTAATCGTACTCAAGTTACCTCTTTAATGCCAGGATGTTTCAACTCCCTCCATGTACAGATCTACATTTTGATTCTTAGCTGCAGAGAAGACATCATCGTCAAGTCATCCAGACGGTTAAATCGGCGACAACAAGACAGGACACCACGGTTATTTTTTAAAAAAAAAAAAAAAACAAAAAAAAAACACAAAACCACTCCACCGTTTCAGTTGGAAAGTCGTATCAAAGAGAGCTTCATAATATCAGTTATGCACAAACAAAAATCAGGAAGAGGTTCTTTGCTATCTTACCTTTGGAAGAGCTCCACTGCACCGGCGACAAACCGGACGAGTTCTTAAAAAGGGAGATAGTAAATCAACCTCAGTTCGAGATGCATAGCAAAACCTCCAAGATAGACAACTTACCTTCTCCAACTTTCCATTTGAGAGCTTTGGAGGTCCTATCGAACACAGCTGAGAGTATATGTGTCGGATCCTTATGGTCAGAACCTTTGTAGAGCGCTTTTTGCTCGTCAAAGATGATGGCCGGAGCTCCGGCATATGGCGGTGGATACGAAGAGTCAAGTTCGAGACTCTTCCACTCCTCTAAGATACTCTCTTTCCTTTTTTGTTTTGTTTTTAGGATCTCCCTTTCCTTTATTTTCTTTTTGTTTTCTGTTTTGTTCCTTTCCACTTTGGGCATAGTCACTTTTGGACCCAGCCTCTGTACAATTCCATTTATGAATAAAAGAGGTCCTTGAGCCTCCCCTTTTAATTTTAACAAAAAAAGTATATTGAGTTCAGTGGTAAGAATTTTATATATCGAAACCAACAAGCTTAAATTCTGCATCTGCTTTTGCTTCATGTTCATTTTATCTAAGTAGTCATTATAAAATTTAGAGAAAAGTGAAGTGGTCTTTTGCAATTTTGATATAATATTTTTTTTCTTCCTCTCGGGGTCTTCCAGGGCAACATATAGAGATGGTTTGATGGTGGATGAACCAAAAGCTTGTGCGGCTATCAAGGGTACCCAGATAATGGTATGAGTGCAACGTCTTGTTTCCCTGGATTTATGCTCATATTTTGCTCTTCATCTTTAAATCCTCATAAATAATTTGATGGACACTGGGACTCCGGAAAAATTGAAGGCAATAGAAGTTTTATTTTTTAAAATGGTATATAAGACCAGCTCGGGAGCATTCTGGCTTCAAGTTCGAGTCAGTCTTTACTTTTCTATGAAAATGCTGAGTTCCACTAATTGAAGTGTCCTTAATTGGGAGGTTCACCAATACTTTTTCTGCTTATGTGTGAGGCTATAATAATTGTTTATGTGTCAAGCTATAATAATTGCTACAAGAACTTTTGCTTGGTTGTTTTTTCCCTCAGATTGAAAATTTATTTTATAATATGGCTGCGCGAAGGAAAACCCTTCAGAATTCTGCCGATGACTATCCAAAAATTGTTGACCTTATTAGTAGGTTTGCAGTTCATCACACACATGTGAGATTCTCTTGTAGAAAGGTTCGTTTGGCAATATTATGTTCCTTTATTGCTTTTAGCACTTGCTCTCTCGTGTTCAAGCACATGTTTCGAAATGCATCACTTTAGAATTTCTTTGTACACAGCATGGAGCTGGTAGAGCAGATATTCACACTCTCGCTACTTCGTCAAGGCTTGATGCAATTAGATCTGCTTATGGAGTGTCAGTTGCTCGAAATCTGATGAAAATTGAAGTTTCTGATACTGGTCCATTAAATTCAGTTTTTAAGATGGATGGTTTCATCTCCAACTCTAATTATATTGCGAAGAAGATAACAATGGTGCTTTTTATAAATGGTATGTAGTAGTATTGTTTTAAGAATATAACATGTGGTCAAACTGAGGCCAAGGGGTTGTTGATGTTATGTCTGTTGCAGCCTTGATAAACATAGCTTTACTAGTTAGTTGAATCTGGGTCAACTATCCACTACAGATATATATGGGGGGGGGGGGGGGGGAATTTTCGGCACACATGTAGAGCTTCTAAAAAAATAAAGTTTAGAACTATTCTTTCCTTGGCCAGTCCCATATTTATGAACATGACTTAGATGTTCTGATGCTTTCAACTAGTTTCCTAAAAGTACAACTTCATTGCCATCAATTAGTTTACTGTCTTGATTTGGCAATTGTTCCTTTTCTTTCTTTTCCAGATAGACTCGTTGATTGTGGTGCTTTGAAGAGGGCAATTGAAATAATCTATACTGCAACATTGCCTAAAGCATCAAAACCGTTCATATACATGTCGATCATTTTGCCACCTGAGCATGTTGATGTGAATATACACCCAACAAAGAGAGAGGTATTGATGATTCTGTACTTAAAAACTTTCATGAATCTTATCCGAACTGGTATTGTTGGTAGAACTAAAATTATTACTTGTAGAAAGGAGAATTGAATATTGTTACTTGAGTGGATCTTCGGACACTTAACCTCCACTTACAAAATTCTCTCTCTATGGCAGCACCTCTAATCACTTTTATCAGATACTTGTTGAACACTTAATGCTGCGTATGGAAAACATTTCTGCATAGAGGTTGAAAAACCTATGATGGTTTGACCATGAGATTGCTGATTTGTATTTATGGAAACAATGCCAAAAGTTTGACTTGTATTGGTCAAGAACTTGATGAGTCTTCTCTCTTGCTTCTTGTGGATGGCTAGTGAGGGGTCTGATGCAGCTAGTTTGTGCTAATACTTGATAGGTTATCTGTTGGCATTCTTTTCTAGCAACCCTCGTGTTCGTGGAACCTATAAATTAGTCCCGCCTTCTTGCTAACATAAAGATTTCAATGTATGTTTGTTTGATTATTCATATTTTCATAAAACTGGTTTTTGGTCACGTGCCTTGCACGTATGCCCCATGTTAATCAGTACAAAATCATTTTAATTACAAAAATATTATTAAAAACATATGTGTAAAGTTAAATCAAAATTTAAAGGAAGATTTGTAGCATATTCTGAAACATTTCTTTAGTTTTAAATGATATAAATGAAAGTGTAAAAAAGTAAGTTTCATCGCATATCCTCTAGGTGTCTAATATATGCTGGGAATGGTTATTCTTGACCTACTACATCTCCTCAATATTCTCTCGTGACACTATATATCTCTTTACCGTTATATTTCCCTTACGACATACAGATCTCTTTCAATAAATATTCGAGTTCTTTTGCCTCTATTTACATATCGACCACAAATTAATGCAATAATCTTCCACATAACAGTATTGTGGACCTTTCTCTTGTTTTGATGGTGGTAATTTAAAGCAGTAATACGCGACATGTAACCTGTAGGTTCATGGTGTGCATGTATAAGTAAGCTTTTGTATATTCTTGTGGGTATTCCAAAGTTAAAGAGAAATGCATCACATAAATATTATCCTTTTTGTTACTATTCTATTCTTAAATAGTCTACATATGACATCCGAATCCAATGCATCCACAAAGTGTTCAAAATGCATGAATATTACCGACATAATCTTCCAAAAGTAAAGCTACATATTACAACAAAAGCCATTACCTTGAACCGGAGATCCAGTACATACAGTTTTTGCATGTCTTTTCCCATTTTATGTGAATGGTATTCATGCTGCGAAACGAAGAATGAATTGCTTCCACATTTGGCATTTTCATTAGGGCCATTTTCCTCATTCTGCCTCTTTTTTCTATAGATCTTTAGTTATTCCTTATTGTTTTCATAACCAGAATTGGTAAGTGATGGGGGTACTGTCATACTTCAAGTAATCTCTACTTGGTTCATCTATATTCACAAAGCAAACTCTTTCCGGGAAAAATGGTGTAACCTCCATTTCTATGCCCAGGGAATTGGTAGTATACCTGTGGGTGTCGAGATAAACTTTTTATGTGTCTTCTCATCTTTTTAGTTCTGACTACTCGCTACTTGGTTTCATGCAGAAAATGGTAAGTCTGAACAGAGTTGGAATCTTTCAGAATTAGAAAGGTTAAAATGGTCAGGCTAATTTTGTATAATATTGACTTGAGATGAGTTTAAATGAAGTAACATGTTCAGTGGGCATTCATATAGCTGACCCCAACTAGTTCAAGATTGAGGCATAATTGTTATTGTTGAAAGATTAAAAAATAGAACGCCTAATGGTCAAGCCAACATGAAAAATCACACAGAAGGTCCAAGAATAACCCTCTGATGAAAACTCACTTGTAGAAGACATGATCATCAGGAAACGACATTGATTTCGTCTGCAAGTTTAAGTTGTAAAATAAAATAGAGAAACATACTATAAGGGCCCAAAGAATTTTAAATAAAATAAAAAGAAGAGAAAACAGAACCTATGGAAAACTAAAAACACAGGGGAAATTGCAGGAATGTTATTTTAATCAAGTCAATTTGACCATTTAAGTTATCGACTTGGCAGGAATGTTATTTTAAGTTGTTTTCCCATTTTACTTTGACGGAAATTAGCATGCATATATTGAAAAAAAAATCGCCTTTAACTGTATCATGCTATCATGGTAGTGTATGATTTACATGTTAAGTACGTGTGTATATGATCAAGGTAAATTTTATAACAGTTAAATTTCTAAAATTTGGAAGTTGAAAAAAATAAAAAGGTCAAACACTTTTATGGGAATGAAAATATTGTTTATAGCTGTTTCTTGTTAGTTACTGTGTTTAATCCCCAAAATATGTTGGAAACAAATTTGTCATTAATCCGAGTTGACTCTCCTTTCTTTTATATTTATGATGAAACATAAGTTTATGAGGAGGTTTTTCCTCTCCGATGGTGATATGGATGTTGCAATCAATTAAGACTTACTATTTATCCATGATATCTGATATAAAATTGAAAACTTATATTGGTTTGGCCTGTTATGCTATTGGTTGAGGGTAAGACGGTGGATTTAAGTTTCATCGCACCACAAGGATTGGACATCGCTACGATGATAAGGTATTGGGTTCGAGTCTCATTGACTTATGGTTTAAGACACTTTTTATGGGTAAGACATTGGGCTTTTAAGTCCTAATGCATCATAGTGATAATATAATGATGACTAAGGCAAAATAATGTGCTTTTGATGAAAAGTCATGGAACCCGCTCAGTTGATTTGCTCCATTTTCTTTTGTGAATGTGGTAGCAGTATATGATACGTCTGAAAGATGACAAAATAATATTGTGGTTGTACAAATGAACGTCGGTGTGAAAAAGGACAAAATATAATAGTCATCATTGTGGTAATTGTAAAAGAAAGAACATTACGGGTTCTCAAAATGGTCCTTCAAAAGATGAAGGTTATTTTTACCATTAATTTGGTATGCAAGATATTGGGCACTCGGTTGTAGTGTGACCAAGTTCGATAAATTTTATAAAACCTCCATCAAAATAAAG
The DNA here is from genome assembly GCA_031232105.1 of Capsicum rhomboideum. Classification (NCBI taxonomy): domain Eukaryota; kingdom Viridiplantae; phylum Streptophyta; class Magnoliopsida; order Solanales; family Solanaceae; genus Capsicum; species Capsicum rhomboideum. Next base: position 74,217,008 of record CP124715.1, read on the forward strand.
GAATATAAAGCGGTGGTTCACTTAACCTTTTAAAATGATGTTGAGGTGGGTCATATAAACATGACAAATGAACGATGAACGACAATGAGCTTATAATAAGATTATGAAGCACATACAATAAATTAGTCTATTTCTTGAAGAGAATGTGACTTGTGATAAGCATTGGAAATGCCAACTCATTCTTGAAAGTGAATTTATCGAATGTAGTAAAAATTATTGGGTGTAAAGACTTGCTTATAGATGGTTGGACAAATACCAAAACTCACCTCTACGGGAGGTTTGAGAGAAATGAAGAAAATATTTTGATATTAATGTATCATGAATTGCCGAAGGGTAAAAGCAAGAAATAAGTCTTACACAAATATTGTGGTATATTTTATTATGAACTACCGAAGGACAAAAGAAAGAAATAATTCTTTCATATAAAGGTTGTGGCCATGACCAAAAAATGAATGTTATTGTGTGACTACACAAATTTTTCATTGATTGGGTACAGATAATCTTCTCCTTACGGAGATGTTCACCAAAGGTGTGGTGTTTTGAAATATGAGGTAGTTCACAAGTATTTGAAGCTTCGAGAAAAAGCTAATGTGTTACTACACGGAGGAATGAAATTATTCATGATATTGGAATTGTAGTAAGTCTCCACAAGAAACTCTTTAAGTTTCAAGAAAATTGACAAGAAAAATTTATTATTATATTTAGACTGTAAATTATGGGAAGATTTTATATCTTCATAGTGCTACAATCGAAGCGGGTTACTAATATTTATGTGAAAAGTTACCGCTTTTTCCTCTTTTTTGTAATATAAAAATATAGGCATGGTGATGGATTCACATGCGATAGTAAACTAAAAGTTTACAGAAAATGTGTAAGTTGGCATGACCGGTTGATCATCCCGGTTCAAATGTGATGCAAAAATAATTGAGGATTCATGTGGTTATACATTGAAGAAATAAAAGATTCTTCAAGAATTCTCTTATGTTCTCACGATAAAATGTTACACTGGCTAAGAATATTGGGGTTATATTCCCTAAATTTTTGGAACGTACATCAAGGTGAATATGGCCCTGTTCACCTGCCATGTGGACCGTTTACTAAGAAATGAGATGCATCTAAGGTTGGTCACATGCGCTTTGCTATCAACTTGCAATTTGATTTTTGCAAGGTTGTTTGCTCAAATTGTTAGATTAAGAGCATGGTTCCAAACTACATATGTAGATAATGCTTGTTGGTTTAGCAGAAATTATATACCTCCAATTATAGTTGAACCATTGGTTATGAGAACAAATCTCCCAAAAAAAAAATTTGGTATGAGACGTGTTTTGTTAACATGTAGCAACATTTGTACGCATCAAGCCAACAAGGCTCCCCTATATGGTTGGTTCAAGGTCAGGAACCAAATTATTACCATCTAAAATATTTGAATGTGCGTTTTATGTTTTAATTGCTCCACCACGCACAAGGATGGTCCCCAAAATAAGGTTGGGGTAAGTGTTAGATTTCCTAACATTAGGGGGAGATATGATTAACAGCTGAAATAGGTGAAATGAATTATCTAGATCCTCGTAAAAAAATATGAACTTGAAGTTCAAGAGATAATTCATTTGCAAAAGGTTGCAAACAATTGCCAGATATATTTATTGACCCAATGTTGTAATTCAGCTATAAATGCTCCAATGAGAAGTCCTTGAAGGGCAGAGTCTATGGCACGCCTGAAACGTGATAGACCAATCGGTTCCAAACGTAAAACTCCTTGAAGGAGAGGAGCAAATGATAAAGATGGTCAAATGATAATGAGGCAAGTGCTTTAAAAAGCACTATGACATAACTCTTCATAAAATCTTGGTAAAGGTTCAGGTACCTGAAAATAATGAAAAAGAAGAGATCGATCTCCCTATGTCGTAATGGAATCGATATCAAATAACCGTCGACGGTATTTTTGGTATAATGTAGCAGTCACCATTATAAATGGTAACTAGGATCTTGAATTTAAATCTGTCAAGTAATATGGACAGATACAACACGCAATTCAAGTATAATTTATTTCACTTGAAAAGTGATGGTATGTACTTAGTCTATAGGCTAAGGTATAATGTCAGTAGGGTACAAATGGGTTATTGTGTGAAAAGTAATATTGTAAGATATATAGTATGGATTGTGCCTTGGGGCGGCATAAAGATTTTTTTGCAAAATTTCTTACATTATTGTTAGGAGATGTATTCTCCTGTGGTGGATGTAATGAGGTTTCTTTCAGTCTGTTAAAACTGAAAAACATGAATACGTATAATGAATGGGTGTCATGTCTAGCTAGATGGTAAAGACTATATGAAAACTAGTTAGACGGTAAATGTTATATGAAAATCCTTGAAGGATTTAAAAATATTATAAAGCGATTCCATTGAATAGTACCCCAATGGTTGTAATACCGCTCGACATAAAGAAAAATTAATTTTGATCTCATGAAAATGGTTAGTGCAGTTGGTGCACTTATGTATCCTGTTATTTTTATAAAATATTTTTTATTGTTAATATGCATGAAAGTCACAATTTCACTTTTATGTTTATTTGAATGAAATCAAGTGTTGATTGAATTTATTGTTTCTAACCAATATTGTCAAGGGATTATTGATTATGAAAGTGTAGGAAAATTATTTGCTTTATATGAAGTTTGATCTCAAGAAAGAAATCCATTTGCACGTGGGAACATATGTTATTATCATGCAAATGAAAGTGTTCACAACTTGGACATTGCTGCGAACAAGTTGAATGAATAATTTCCTTGTGATGACGAGGTGACAGATAAAGTGATTGTCAAAAATGTATTTGGATGAGCTCAAAGACTCAACATATCAAAGAAACAAGAAAATGATATAGCAGGATGAGTTCAAGAACGTGATTTGATCACAAAGACACTGTCAATATCGACATTTGAAAAACTGTCATGCAAGATTGGAAGACATCATTACAAGAATTATGTGATGTTCTGATCAGGGGGAGTATAATACGGGCTGCACTCTTTTTTCCTTGACCGAGGTTTTGTCCCACTGGGTTTTTCTGGCAAGGTTTTTAATGAGGCAGCAAATAATGCGTATTAAAGATATGTGTACTCTTTTTCCTTCGCTAGGATTTTTTCCCATAGATTTTTTTCTAGTAAGGTTTTAACGAGCCATATTATCTATGGACATTCAAGGGGGAATGTTATAAAATATTATGGTGTGGATGTCCACTACTCCAAGAATTTACTCCACTCCATTACTTCCATCTATTATGAAGATAACCTCCACCATTCATGACCATTATTGTTGTAACCTTACACCTCCATAATCTCCTCCATTATACCTCCTCCGTTATCTTTATGGTTAATGTCATGTTTATGACAACCTTTTGTATGCCTCTATGTAACACTATAAATAGAGGCATAATGGTTCATATTGAAAAAAACTTTGATATTTAGAAGAATAAGAAAATTGTCCTCTCTTGATCTCTCATTTCTTGTCTACTTTCTTCTTTCATATTGTCACTTTTAGCTTAGTCTTAAAACAATCTTTACTTTTTTGTGAAATATTATAGTAGAAGTATTTGATTTAAGGGTAGAACATGCGTTTTCTTTTTCATGGGCATTTTGGTAATTCAACTTTGGACTTGGGGGTTTCCCACCTTTATATTTAATAAGAGTAATAGATAGATAATAGATAAATTAACATTTTTTTTGAGAAAGGTAACAAAATAGAATCAGCTTTGTAAGAGAAAGAGTTGGATAACTGTTTAATGGTTCAATTCTTGAAAATTTACTAGTGGTTCATATAGAATCATTTATTGATATGCAGGTAAGCCTTTTGAATCAAGAATTCGTCATTCAGAGGATCCAGTCTGTAGTAGAGTCAAAATTGAGAAGCTCCAATGAGTCTAGGACATTCCAGGAACAGGTAAGGACCGCCTGACAGTTGCTTAAAGATATGTAAACATGTCATATTTGTACACATAAAAAGCAGCAGTTCGCAACAATTTGGCTCTATCTATTTTTTTTTTTGATAAGTCAATTTGACTTATATTCAACTTCTGAAATACATGTAGAATAGGACAAGAATTTGTAATTTCAAGCTTACAAGTGTAACATTCTCTATCTTATTATTGGACTACATGTATTTGTCTCCTTTAATGAACACATGTTTTTAGCTGTAAAGCTTCTATGCTTGAGTTCTTATTTCTAGAAAAATGTTTACGTGATAATAGACAACTCTTTTCTTATGATCGCTTACATTTATTTTCTTGTCATGGGTGGTTAAACTTTCAGATCAAGATTGCTTGTCTTGCAGTTGCGTGAGCAACTAGTAACCTAAACAGTTTAGAGCTTTCAGTACTAGAATATCAGGAGATATACTCTTTATTTAGCATTTTAGCATGTAGATTTGACAAATATACTTGTAGTTGACTGATATTCACTACCTTAAAAGAAGTAGGTCGAATTCAGCATATAATGCATCTTGTTTGAATTGTTTGACTCAGATCTATTCTTGCCTTTAAGCATTTTAAACCTGCTTTTGGATTTCAATACTGTTTGTCATGCTCCCTGAAAGCATATAAACCTTCGTCTGGTCATGCTAGAGTAGTGCTCCTGGTCAGTTGTTTCACGTTGCAAGGAACTAAACGAGTAGGAGATTCAGTTGTTAATACTGATCTTCATCAGATCATGGATTGCACCAACCACAATACTCTATAATATTTTCCCTCTAGCGCATCTCAGGTGAACATGGCATGTGGGACAGTTTGAATTGCACTAGAATTGGTTGCTGTCTGGGGCCTCTAAAAGGTATAACATTATAAAGCAGCACACTGAAAACTTCACTCTGTCTGTGAGAAACATCAGCTCCACAAGATCTGTATTTACAGGAGCACGTGAGATGCATTATCAAGGATTCTTGAGAAACTAGTTTTTGTGATATTATCTACTGGCCCTACCACACCCTTAAGTCAATTCTAATACAAGAGATAGGGATACTTGATTTGGGTTAGATTTTGTCTGAAAGCTGAGTCTTATTCGATTCCCAGGGAAATCAAGTTCCAGATTAGAGGCTCCATTTTTTGGATTCCTATTTGGCCGAAAATTCTAGTCTGGCAAAAGGGGATAAGCTCCCTTGCAAGCTCGGGATTAACTGTTTGTTATGAACTTAGAAATTGCAATAAAAGAAATGCAGCCAGTTGGGTTCGAAACCGGGAAGAAGGCGAGAGTTATAACTAACACTAATCAATGACTGAGATTAGAATAGAATTAAACTCCACCAAGGGCTCAGATGTGCCAGCTGGACGAGTTTGTTATAAGGCATAACAAACTCTATGGGCAGACCATCATTGGACACATGGGTAATTCCCAAATTCTCTCTCATTCTTCTCTCCTCTTCTCTTCTCTTTCTCTTCTATCTTCTTCTTCCTTAACATAATTCTATTCTTCTTCTTCTTCTGCAGATCTACGAGCAGCTATGGAACTTCACTAATTCAGTTCCATTTCTATCATTATTTAGTTTCCAATTCAGTTTATTAGCTTGTAAGCGCATCCTATTTTTGAATTCAAATATAAAACCGAGAAAATTGTCCTAAAAATTGTTTAATTCCTTCTATTAATTGAGTAAGATCATGACAATTGATGTCAGATCTCCGATTCTGCAACCTGTGGAAGGAACAATGAAGCTAGGGAAAATTGAGCTCCACGATAGCGTATTCCCCCTCCCAAATGAGAACTACCTAGCTTCGAGGGTAAGGAACCAAAGGTATGGCTGAGGAAGTTTGATCGCTATTTCAATCTTCATAGAACAGTTGGAATCAGAAGGTAGAAACAGCTGCTCTCTACTTGAATGGAGTAGCTGAGACCTGGAATAATTCACTGACATTGAGCAGAGGGGTGGTGACATGGGCAGAATTCAAGGAAGAATTATGTGTTAGATTTGGGGATACAATGATGGAATATATTGTTGAGGAGTTAAGCTAGTTGCTCCAAACTGGTTCTGTGGATGGGTTCTTAGGGATGCTTGAAGATCTTATGGCCCAATTGATAAGGAGAAACCTTGCCTTGAATGGATTCCATTTCCTTTCCAGTTTCATGGGAGCACTGAAAGAAGAAATTAAGTATGCAGTGAAATTTTTTAAACCAACTATATCCTAAGCTTTGCAATTGAACATGCTAGAATGCAAGACAAGCCACTGGCGCTATGCATAAGAAGGACAAGGCTGCAGGGAAACACTACTCCAACACTGGAGTTGTATCTACACATCCACAATGTGCTAGACTCCTTGCCCACCTATACATGTCCTTGTTCCAATTGCTGACGTGGTAAAAGGAATAAATAAACTACGAAGGTATTTTTTGAGGCAAGGGAATAGAGAAAGCAAGACCATCAATCTGGTAATGTGGGAAATGGCCTCTACTGATAAAAAGGCGGGGGGCATGAGTATGAAGGATTTTAGGGCTCAAAGTGCAAGTTTGCAACACAAATTGCTTTGGAGATTAACAGGAAGGAGGGGCTTTATGGAGGGATGTGATTGTTACTAAATATGGACTTCTCAATCCTTGGATTACTAAACAACCACTTCCTCCTCACACTTATGTTATGGAGACATGTGAGTGCCCATTGGGTTTCTTTCAACCAAGGACCTCAAATAGTAATTGGAGATGGCAGGAAAGTGGAGTCCTGGCTTGATACCTGGTCTGGAGAGTCAACACTAATGGATCTGTATCCAAACTTATTCAATCCGGCACAAGTTCTGATGCGACCAGATTATTAGACTAATCAAGGCTGGAATATCATAGTCAGGTGCAACATCAATGACCTGGGAAATAGGTAGTTTATGTTAACTACTAATTCTCCTTCATAAGACCCCTCCAATTCTTCCCGGAATGATTCCTGATGGTTGAAGTTTGACACTAAAGGAATGTTTACTGTTAAATCATGCTACACATTAGAGGCCCAATGCTGCTGAAAAGTTTTCCCGGAAATGCATTTGGAGAAACATAGCACCACTGAAAGTTGAGTGTTCTATCGGTGGTGAAAAAAGTCTTGTCTCACGCACAAGAACCTTCAGGAAAGGGAATCAATATGTGCAGTAGATGCTGCCTCTGCCTAAAGCAAATCAAAGAAGTCAATTGCCTATTTTTTTATTGCTCTTTCACCTCACAAATCTGGAGTATTTTTCCTATCATACTGGGAGTTAGTTGGACTATGATGAAAACTGAGTTACTATAATGCTGGCACTTGAAAAGGGTTAGGAATGACAAGGGGGAAGATTTCGAACACCATTCCATCAGTAATATGGTGGAGTTTTTGGAGAGAAAGGAATGCAACAATTTTTGAAAGCAAATCTGAATGTGTAATTAGCATTAAGTACAAATGTGTGTGTGTATTTATATATTTGTACACACACGCACACACAATCTGCAATGAACCTCCCTCTATATTGATGAATGACATTTACCAATTAAAAAAAGAAGAGAATAATGATTGGAGATATACTTTGCCAAAACATCAATGTAACAATTAGGAAGTTATTGAACTTCTTCTTGTTTTTATTTTGCTTTCCTACATATCCAAATCCGAATGTGCGTACTTCCAGTCCTTTAGGTGCTTTTCCAAATAAACTTCTTCCTTCTGTAGTCTTTAATGAAGATCCATAAGCTTAGGCTATGAAAATCCCATTGTATTGGTGAAATTTGAATTGTAGCTGACATGAAGCTATATGATTGACCTGAACTTTTGTACTGGACTGTTCATTAGAGTTATCATGCTTCCTTGCCAGCCCACTGGTATGCTATCTAGCTTGTTCCTAATTATCCACCATATTTCATATGTGAGACAGACTATGGAATTTTCTTCATCCAGTCCAATGGCCACAATTAAAGATTCCACTAAAGATCCGTCTCCTCCTTCTGGTATGTCGTTTGCATTTACTGACTTTCCCTTGCTTGAAATAAGATGTAACTCATCTTATTCTTTTAGAATCTGATAATTTGCAGATTCTGCCTCTTTAATATCCATTATTTTTCTTATTTATTAAGGGATAAAGTCACAAAAAGTGCCACATAAAATGGTACGAACAGATACTTTGGACCCTTCCGGAAGGTTGCACGCTTACATGCAAATGAAGCCTCCTAGTATTTCAGAAAGAGGTTCTTGCTTGAGCTCTGTGAGGTGGGTCTCATCTTTCCCTGCACATGATATCTAATTGTTAAACAATTTTAGATTTCTATAATATCACAGGTTGCTTGCCTATCCTTCAATTTCTGTTAGAATATTGGTATGTAAATATTATGCATCATGTAGAAACTCAAAATTGAATTTGAGTCTATTGTTAGCTTTCCTTTCTAGTACTGCTCACTCGGGGGACGGCCATGTTGTCCAAATCCTCGTCCCTTAGCCAATTATTTTTCCTATTTTGATGTATGTTTTAAATATTATATAAATGACAAACATATTTAAGGGGCAACTCCTTTCACACGAGAGAATCCTACAGTATATTGATGAAGTTGTTTCACTTAACGTTTGCTGAATTTTTATGGTTCCACACCCAAACTAGAAGGCTTGACTCGTGTTTTTTTCCTTAAACAAAAAGACCATAGCCAGCTTACCCTAGTTTCAAACAAAATTCTTCTGATAAATGTGCTTTATATTCTCCAATGGCCAAAGTCCAAAATAAGTTATTTTCTTTTGCAGCTGCCAAAGATGACCGCTACTGTAAAATCATTAAATTGTCCATAAGAAAACTCAAAGTAGATCCATAGTCACTTGTATATTTCCTGACTATGCCAAAGTATTGTATTACTTAGCTAAGCACACCTTATTATCCTATTAATGGATGTTTCTCGAGTTAAATTGTCGAGCCAACTTTTTGGGATAAATTCTTGATCGTAATTGAAATGTTTGACGAGGAACCTAGAGATGTTGAACCGAAATTAGTCTTTAATGATGGGAACAACTTAACATCTTGATTCTTCTTTTCATTAATTGTTATAGTGAAATTTCGTGTACTATTGCAAAGATTGCTTCACAAATTGGGAAGCCTTTTTTTAAATATATTTTTTAATCATAGAATGCAGACCTAGAATTTGTTGTTTGTTAAAGCATGATATGGATGTACAATATATGTTTTTTAAAGCTAATATACCACTATGAAGCGATTGAAATTCCTTAGTCAATTTAATTTGGGATCCCGATATTCAATACTCCTATTAGGATCCGATTAAATTTAGATTTGCGTCGGGAAGTCCTAGAATGGAAGGTAAAGCACTCTCCAATGTACACTATATGTACATTTAACTAGATAATTTTCAATTTGTAATCTTGTTTTTAACAAAGAAGTTTAGAATTGGTAATTTATGCTTTTTAACAAAGAGGTGTGTTTTTGACACACTGTTTAAAAAGGTAAAAACACCACATCAAAACACTGTTGCTTTGTGGTTTCATTATAAACAAAGAATAAAAAAAAAATAGAGTAGGGAAAACCCATTTTGTGTCTGGTGGTACCACGACCCAAACCATGGTGAGGTGGACCGGCACCCGGTGCCTTGACTTGCCTGAGCAGACCAGCTCTACTTAAATGAGATATCATGACATAATTATAGAAAATGAGAAGATAAATGATAAAAGTGTAACATTTCAGATGGAGATTTCTTTTCATACAAAATGGGAGACTTCTTTTCATAACAGATACATGTGACATGTCCATAGGTCTATGAAGCCTCAACGGATCCTATCAACTAAAGAAATGCTGGGACAGGGCCCTGACGTACCCAAAACATATATTTACACAATAGATCTCTATACAAAACATTTCCCTGATAAGAAAGGGGTCATCAAAAGCAGCTGAATTGAGAATGAGAACCTAGCATGGGTGCCTGCCAACTTAAGCGTCTACACCTGCATTATGAATGCAACGCCCCCAGACAAAAGATACGTGAGTACTTCTGGAATATTATTCGTATGATATACTAGACAGAAACAATATATGGTGAACAATAAACATAAGGAGATATATGAAGCAAGGAACATAATCGTAAAGACCGGAGGGTACCTCTTTGGGTTCATTATGCTAGGCACGGTCATTACATTATTTGGATGTTATCTACCACATCCGGGTCGTTGATCAGTCATGATGTTAGTGTGACATGATGGGTCGTTATCTACCACACCTGGGGCCTTCGTGTTCTGCACGATCATAATATCATTTATCTTAATTTTATCAAGATGTGATCATTCATGTGGATAATTCCATTCTTTGAGATTCATGATCTTTTAGACATTTTTTGAGCGTTTGTGCATTTCTTAGTTGTAAACATCTTTGCTAAGGCGTAAGGTACCATTGGGACATTAGGCATACTCATGTGAAAGGCACAGAGATATCAACAAGAAGGTAAAGTAGTCTCAATAGCAATGGATACAACTAAGTGATTCATAAATCTAGATGACGATTTACATGGAATCATGAGCTTCAAGAACTTAACATGGTAGGATTAATAGTCATGTGGTGAGGGACGATACATAAGGAGACACATAGATGTAAACAATTCAACATGTGGATAATTCATACATTTCATGGATCACAGATGGATAAAATTTCATATAGGTGGAATTTCGTATACGAGAGGTCATGCCATATTAGGGAGAACGGGTTTAGGCTTACATACCTTATCCTTCGGCCTACAATTACTACCACGAAGAGATAATCCTTTTAGAGGTCAATCTACAATAATAATGAGGGTAGGAGGCACAATTAATATCTATGTAACAAATTATGAACCTATATGGGCAATCCTTCAAACACCTGGAGGGCAAGAGTAATCTGAGCCTTTAAGGGTGGGGTGCCTCACAACCACCTCCTTCTACAACTAATTTATATCATAAAATCTACTACAAGGTCAACCAACACCACCCCACTTATCCTCAACACCAACAACCCCTACACCCCAATTCCCTAGGTCGTAACTCGGACTCATTGCTTCCGAGCACCAACCCACGAGTCCCGACCTCAAAATCATACTTCAAGGTCATAGATTAATCATACATGGGGGTGGAAGAGAAGTCTTACCTCAATTGATGAGAACCCCAAACTTCTCACTTGATCTTATAGGAGAAAACCCCTTTATTTTCTAGAATTTGAATGTGAAAACTCGTTAAGGTTCATGTATTAGGTGAAGAATTAAGTAATAATCCATGGAGAGAACTTACCTTGATGTTCTAGGACTTGGAAGCGAGAAGAAAAGTGGAAAAATGGATTTGGGTCGTCTAAAATGGAGTGGGGAAAAAGTAAGATCCGACTTGGAATATTTATAGATTTCCTAGATGCTACCTGGAATGCGGGTCATAGAACGGGAATGTTCGCCGCACCTTGGATCGCAAAAATGGACAAAAAATAACCCATATTTTGACCATTTTGCTGCCCATTTTGCGGAGGGCAGGTTCTACGCACCGCAGAATGGGAACTCTAGTTGCAAAATTTGCCAAATTTTTTTCCAGCGGATTGCGCTGTTACCTTCTGGTAAAATGATCATAACTATTTGCTTCGAACTCAGATTGACGAACGAGTTGATGCCTAGGAAACTAGACTCGAAGACCTTTAATTTGATAAGGTAGTACAAGCTTTAATTCTTTGTAGATTAGGAGGTACCACTCGTTTGAAGTCAGACCATATGCTAGACCATTTGAAACAATCGACCGTAGTGCAACCTCTAACTTGAAGTTTTCTGCTATGGTTTCCCTTTGACTTCTAACCTTATTTTAACACTTCAAATACCTTTGTATATAGGTTCCTTGATATATTTGGCCACTTACCACCTTATCTTCTCTTGTTTGAATAAAATCATCGATGTTTGACTAGTCGTACTTTGGCATAGAGATACGGGGTGTTATATAATCCATCTTAGGATTATTCATCCTCTCGAATGAGAGTCATAGGTCCAGATGAGATAAACTCTTTGGGATTTTCAAAAATTTCGCCGGAGTTCCCTTTGTTACTAGAGCAATCCCACAATTTACATACCACAACTAGCTAAGTAGAAATATAAGAACTAGCCTCATAGAGCATCACAATGTACATAAAACATCGAAAGGGAATAGTAGGCACAAGTAAGGCTCCTCTTGGCCAGACAAATACATGAACGTGACTTGCTTTCACATAACTTACCCTTTTATCTTTTTTGCTCATAACATAAATATCATTGTGAGCGAAGTACACACAGGTAGGTAGAGAATTCATAGGTAGAATTTGGAAAATACATAAAGGCATGAACATTGACGCGATTTGGGTACATATATCGTATGTGGCATAAATACTTAAAACATGGGCATAAAGAGTATAGGAAAGGAACTTTGACCTTAAGTGCTTTCTCCTGAATCGTGGAATAGATAGGGGTATGTTTCTTTCATTGCTTTTTTTGCTTCCCCTGTAGCTTCTTCAACATTGTGGTTCTTCCATAATACGTTAACGGATGCCACCTCTTTGTTTCTCAACTTTCAGATCTGGCGGTGAAAGAATAGTCACGGGGACCTCTTCATAAGACAAGTTCTCAGTAACCTAGTAACCTCAATATCACTGGTAGGCATGATGATAGAAGGGTCTCCCACACACTTCCTCAACATGGATACGTGGAAGACTGATCAATCTCAGACAACTCGTTTGACAACTTTAGTTTATAAGCCACTTGACCGATCCTTCTCAAGACTCTATATGGACCAATGTACCAAGGACTTAGCTTCCCTTTCATGCTGAACTGCATTATGCCTTTAATAGGAGACACCTTAAGAAATGCCCAATCATCGTTATCAAATTCTAAATCTATGCGGAGCCTGTCTAAATAAGATATCTGTCAGCTCTGTGTTGTCCTTAACCGATTTTGGATAATTCTGACCTTCTCCATAGCCTGGTAAATCGAATCAGGTCCAAGTATCCTTGCTTAACCCACATCAAACCACCTAATGGGGAATCTGCATCGCCGCCCCTATAATGTCTCAAATAGTGCCATCTTTATGTTGGAATGGTAGCTATTGTTGTATGCGAACTCAATAAGGGGCCCTTGAAGTCCAAGGCACAAGCTCTCAATATGTCTTCGAGTGTCTAAATTGTGCTCTCAGCCTTTGAAGTCCATGCGCTGAACCATTCCCAGAATTTCATGCTCGAAATCCGCTATGTTAATTCCAAAAGCCTTGCATGCTTTGAACATCACAAACTTAGTCCACCTTGAGAAATCGATGATAGTGGGAGAGCTAATTGCTTGCATGCTTGAGGAGCCCAAATCATACCATGGAAGGGATAAAGTGTCACAAGAGGAGACTTTTGCCTCTGAACTACTTACTGTTTTGAATTGATTTGAAAGTAGTTGCTCGGGAATAATTGCTTTCCCGTGATCAGCCTCGTCATTTGCATATGATGGATATCCTGGTGAAAAATTTGTCGTGTGCTCTGTATGCAACCCTTTCATGGCTTCCATTTTAGCTGAGAGAGGGATCGAATTGGTTTGTATGTAGGACTGAGTTGTTTTTAAAGACACATGAGTCAATAAAAGGCCCAATAGCTCTCCACTTCCTTGTGAAATTTCTCCTGTTTTTAAATCTGGATGTTGGGCCTTTATTGTAATAAGCTTGGTCCGTCTTGCGGCTCATATCTTGGACAACCTATTTGCCATTCCCCTTTTCGACCCTATTAATTGGTGCACGTGGCGGACCCCACTACTCAAATGTGTCCTTTTAATTCCATTTGAATTAAAGTTGCTTTGTGGTCTGTGCACTTAGTTATGGATATAGGGTTTTCCCTTGTCCCCTTTGACTGACTGGTTGTGCAACTTTCAACCCTTCTTCCGCCACTTTCTCCTCTCAAGCCACTGAGATTTCGCTATCTATGTTGATGATTTGAACTATTTTGTCCTCCAGAATCGAAACTTTTTAGTTCAAACCCTCCACTTTCAATGTCAGGCTCTTTGGGGGATTATCTACTTTGTTTTGGACACAAATTCGAGCCCAATAAATGTGAGATCTGAGCCTTGTGTCTTTATATATATTTATAAAGCCACCACACTACTTTCCAGTGTGACGGAAAGATTCCTCTGTCCAATCATGTAGCGGTAAGCCATCTTGAACTTGTTTCAGACTTTGTCGGAGATGACCCTGGTTTTAGCGACCACATTCCAGGGGATAAATGCCTCCTGTTCCAAAACTAGTTCCCCGCTAAGATTCTAGCTGCTTCTTGTCTAGATAGGAGTTTGAAAAGAAACTTGTTGTGAGCTGTGGGGTGATCTTCAGCCTTGCTAGGAGTTTGAAAAGAAACTTGTTGTGAGCTGTGGGGTGATCTTCAGCCTTGCTAGGAGTTTGAAAAGAAACTTGTTGTGAGCTGTGGGGTGATCTTCAGCCTTGCTGGCACTTACCGTCGCGAGAGAAATCATTTTTGTATGATTTCAAGATTAGGGTTGGATTGGAGGGGGTCATTAAACACCCGATCAAGCATTTTCATTAGAAGCTACTAGACCTTGTAAGCGCTGCCCCTTCCACTTGATGCAATGACCACTTCAAAATTTCAGCAGCTGCAAGAAAGGATATGTTATTTGGGATGACCAAGTCATTCGAGAGAAATCATCCACAAAAGTTACAAAATACATTTACCCGGTTTTGGAAACGACAGGACATGGTCCCCAAACATCAGAATGAACTAACTTAAAAGCTGACTCAACTTGCTTTTAACCCTTGGACCTACTGAGTTTTGATGATGTTTTGCAAATTGACATGACTCACGTTTCAATGAAGAATATTCTGAAACTGAGGATAGAGCTTCTTCAACAGAGGTACAGAAGGATGTCCCAATCGACAATGTGCTTTAAATGAAGACACGACACTAGAGCAGGCAGCAGATTGAGGCTCTCATTCATCAAGGATGTAGAGATCATCAGATACATGTCCTTTACCAATAACCTTATTTTTCATTAGGTCACGAAACAGACAATGATCGGGAAAGAACGAGATATAACAATTAAGGTCTCTGGTGACATACTAACAAAAATCGAATGAAAGGTCAACTTTGGTAGACTTAATACAAATGAGAGGGTAATTTCGGAGGTTGGTTTAACAGTCCTAGATCCAATAGTATTACAAGTTGATCCATCAGCTATAGTAATGAGAGAGGGCGCTTTGTGTGATTGAAAGCTAGAAAGAATATTAGGATTATCTGTCATGTGATTTGTGGCACTAGAGTCAATCACCTTTTTATTTGAAGAGGTGATAAGACATGTTTTAACTGGCTCAACAATGGCATTAACTGTGTTAGAATATGAGTAGGAATAGGAATAATATATAGAATCCTATTTGGAATAGGATTGTAATGTCAGTGTCCTAGTTGGAAAATGAGTTTATGTAGTGTCTATAAATGGGTCTCAATGTAATAATTTAGATACAAAAATTCAATAGTATTTTTCTCCTATATTTCTCACATGGTATCAGAGCGTTGGTGAGAAAAGCATCGCTGTGCGTCCTTCCAGCGAAATCAGCATCACTTTTCAATTTTTCGGTGACCTAACCTTCTCTGTTAGTATTTTTCTTTTTTTTTTTTCCCTAGAAAATCAACCCATCACCAGGTTCGGATTTTTCGGCGATAAAACCCTAGTCAGGATCGCCGAAAATAGGTGCAACACACGCTGCCAGAAAAAGCTCTCCAGCGAACGCGTCAGATCCACGCGCCGACGAGTGAGGTAGTTTCCGACCACTTTTTTCGGCAGGTTTTCTTTCCAGTAGGGTCGCCTCTTCAATCCGAGGCTGCCCATATAGTTATTTCTTGATTCCGATCAATTTCGGCAGTCAAATCTAATTTTTCGGTGACAGCACTTTATTTTTAGATTCCGGCGACTGAACACTTTTTTCCCAGATTCCGACAACATATTTCCAAATTTTTTTGCTCGATTTAGTCCTATCTTAAGTCTGAACCCATAATGAGGAGATCAGAAAATCAAACATCACAGTCCATGAAGAATCGATGAGGGGGAGGTCGTTTTGGAAGATCTCGACCTAGGTGTAGTTATTGTAAATGGCTTGGACACACTCGTGACATGCTATTCTCGACCTAAGTGTAGTTATTGTAATAGGCTTGGACATGCTCGTGAAATATGCTATTCTTTGCATGGTCGACCACCTAAAAGTGCTCATGTTGCTCGGTCTAACACCTCAAATAATCAATGGGTGTATTTATCTAAAAAAGAATATAATGAGTATCTTCAGTATCAAGCAAGTAAGCAAATATCTCTACCAGTAGCCTTAACTACACAATCTCCTACCTTTGGCTCATGGGTTGTGTACTCTGGCGCTTCAGATCATATTTCTGATGATAAATCACTTCTATCAAATATTGTTTATTCACAGTCTCTTTCAACTGTCACTTTAGCCACTGGTAACCAAACGAAAGCAAAAGGAGTTGGACAAGCTAATTCCCTATCCTCTGTCACTTTAAATTCTGTTCTTTATGTCCCTGATTGTCCTTTTAATCTTGCATCGGTCAGTCGTTTGACTCATGCCCTAAATTATGGCATACTATTTCTTGAGGACTCTTTTATCATGCATGACCGTAGTACGGGACAAACAATTGGTGTAAGATATGAATCACAAGGCCCCTACTACCTTACCTCTCCTAACTCCTCCCCATGTCCAGGTACAGATTCTCCGGACGTAATTTACAAACGTTTGGGACATCCTAGTTTGTTCAAGTTACAAAAGATGGTGCCTAGTTTGTCTAGTCTATCCACATTAGATTGTGAGTCGTTCCAACTTGGGAAACACATTCGAACTACCTTTCAACGTAGTACTGAATCATACAGAGTCTATTTTTTCCTTAGTTCACTCTGATATTTAGGGTCCTAGTAGAATCAGTTCAACCTCACGGTTTCGTTATTTGTTAGCTTCATTGATGATTATTCAAGACGTACTTGGATTTTCTTAATGAAAAATCTCTCTGAATTGTTTCCTATATTAAAAGAGTTATTGTGCTGAAATACAAAATCAATTCGGTGTCTCTATTCGTACCTTTCGTAGTGATAACACCTTAGAATATATGTCTTCCCAATTTCAACACTTTATAACTCATCAAGGAATTATTCATCAGACTTCTTGTCCGTATACCCCTCAACAAAATGGAGTAGCAGAGAGGAAGAATAGGCACCTCATCGAGACTGCTCACACTTTTCTCATTCAATCCCATGTTCCGCTGCGTTTTTGGGCGATGCAGTTATCGCATCTTGTTGTTTAATTAATCGGATGCCTTCATCTTCCGTTCAAAATCAAATTCCTTATTCAGTGTTGTTTCCTCAGTCACCTCTATACTTTCTTCCCCTTCGTGTCTTTGAGAGTACATGTTTTGTTCATAACTTTACCCCAGGGAAAGATAAATTAACCCTTCGTGCTCTCAAATGTGTCTTTCTTAGTTATTCTCGAGTATAAAAGGGATATTGTTGCTACTCACCTGATCTTCGTCGGTACCTTATGTCAGATGTCACATTCTTTGAGTCTCAACCTTACTTTACATCTTCTTCTGATCGTGATCATCCTAACATGTCTGAGGTCTTACCTATATCGACTTTTGAGGATCCTATCGTTACTTCTACATCTCCATCCATAGTGCCACCAGTCTTACCTGCACTGGACTTTTGAGGAATCTACAATACCTTCTCAACTACATCCATAGTGCCACCACTCCTGACTTATCATCGCCGTCCATGTACAACATCAGACTCAGATGATTCCTGTCCTACACCTGACCCTGTACCTACTACAACCTTGTTTCCTCCGATTGCACTTCGAAAAGGTATATGGTCCACTCGTAATACTAACCCTTATTATACCCTTTTAAGTTATCATTGTCTATCATCACCTCATTATGCCTTTATATTATCTTTATCCTCTGTCTCTATCTCTAGGTCCACAAAAGAAGCACTTTCTCATCCAGGATGGCGACAGGCTATGATTGACGAGATGTCTGCTTTACATACGAGTGGTACTTGGGAGCTTGTTCCTCTCTCTTCAGGTAAATCAACCGTTGGTTGTCGTTGGGTTTATGCAGTGCAAGTTGGTCCTGACGGCCAAATTGATCGACTTAAGGCTCGCCTTGTTGTCAAGGGGTACACTCAAATATTTGGGCTTGATTATAGTGATACTTTCTCTCTCATGGCTAAAATAGCATCTGCTCATCTTTTTCTATCCATGGCTTCTGTTTGACACTGACCTCTTTTTCAGTTGGATATTAAGAATGCTTTTTACCATGGTGACCTTGAGGAGGAAGTTTATATGGAGCAACCACCTGATTTTGTTGCTTAGGAGGAGTCTAATCTGGTGTGTCGATTGCGCTGGTCACTCTATGGTCTAAAACAATCTCTTCGAGCCTGGTTTGGAAAATTCAGCACATTAATTCGGAAGTTTGGCATGATTCATAGTGAAACAGATCACTGTGTGTTTTATCGACATTCTGCTCCAAATCTATGTATTTATTTGGTGGTTTACGTTGATGGTATCGTTATTATGGGCAATGATCAAGATGGTATCATTAGTTTGAAGCAACATCTCTTTCAACATTTTTAGACTAAAGACCTCGGTAGACTGAAGTATTTTTTAGGTATTGAAGTTGCTCAGTCCAGATCAGGTATTGTTATTTCGCAACGCAAGTATGCCTTAGACATTCTCGAGGAGACAGGAATGATGGGATGTAAACCTATTGACACTCCTATGGATCCGAATACTAAACTCCTGCCAGGATAGAGGGAGCCACTCAATGATCCTGGAAGATATAGGCTATTAGTTGGTAATTTGAATTATCTCACAGTAACTAGACCTGACATTTCCTATCCTGTGAGTGTTGTAAGTCAGTTTATGGATTCTCCCTGTGATAGTTATTGGGATACAGTTGTTCGCATTGTGCGATATATTAAGTCAGCTCCAGGTAAAGGACTACTCTTCGAGGATCGAGGTCATGAGCAGATCGTTGGATATACAGATGTTGATTGGGTAGGATCACCTTGTGATAGACGTTCTACATCTGGATATTGTGTTTTAGTAGGAGGTAATTTGGTGTCTTGGAAGAGTAAGAAATAGAGTGTGGTTGCTCAATCTAGTGCAGAAGCAGAATATCGAGCAATGGCGGTAGCAACTTGTGAGTTAGTTTGGATTAAACGGTTGTTGAGAGAGTTAAAAATTTGGAGAAATCAGTGAAATGGAACTTGTTTGTGATAACCAAGCGACTCTTTATATCACATCAAATCCGGTATTTCATGAGAGGACTAAGCACATTGAGATTGATTGTCACTTTGTGAGAGAGAAGATACTTTCCAGATATATTGTTACAAAATTTGTGAAATCGAGTGATCAGCTTGCAGATATTTTCACCAAGTCCCTCACCGGTCCTCGTATTAATTACATTTGTAACAAGCTTGGTACATGTGACTTGTATGCACCAGCTTGAGGGGGAGTGTTAGAATATGAGTAGGAATAGGAATAGTACATAGTATACTATTTGGAAAAGGATTGTAATGTCAGTGTCCTAGTTGGAAAGGAGTCTAATGCAGTGTCCATAAATAGGGTCTCAATGTAATAATTTAGATACAACAATTCAATAATATTTTTCTCCTATATTTCTCACAAACTGAAGTGGATTCCTTTAGTGATTTTTTGATATTGAGAGAATTTAGAGAGCTCTTTCTGCCGAAACCAAAATCATTTTGTCAAATAATGGATTAGAAGCAACAACTTTAGACCTTTGAGTTCTACCGTGAGCCATTTTCCTAAAGCAGTAGATCCAACCCAAAATAAATTGAACCAACAAAATTTCACACACAGTGGAATCCTCCAATAATTGGGAGACCCAAACCAGATAACTAAGAAATTCGACACTAATAAAGGTATCCCAGGAAGTAGAGAATAACCCAAATCAGTAAGCTTTTAGGACTTTAAAGAAATTTGACCCTAGACAACTTCTCCCTAGTTCACGCAACGAACGAACCAGAATCTAGAAAAAGAACACCGGACAAATCAGAGAACCAATACCAGGAACTAGGAACCAAAACAACCTAACAAATCAGAGAATCAATACCAGGAATTAGGAACCAAAAGTACTGAACAAATCAGAGAACTAATATGGAAGAAAAAGAGATGGTCTGACAAAATAATCCAAAGCCACCGGTGTTTGTATCTGAATTCGAAGTCCCAAATAACAGAGATAAATAGCAAACATGTCAACAATGGAAGCAGTAGAGACCAAAGAATTAGCCAGTAAGAAATCTGAACTTCGAAGTTCAACACCAGAGATAAATCGCAAGCCCGTCAACAATGGCAGCAGTAGAGGCCAGAGGAATTGGCCACAAAGAATCAGTATATACTTCGGCAGTTACCAGCAAAAACACAACCAACCAAAGTCAACTCCAGGATGTTCTTACGCTTTGATAACATGTAATCGGATGGAAGAAGTTATCTTATTCCAATAGGTAACCAGTGTATAAATACAATAGATTGTGTGCTAATGTAGGAAAGAAATAAAAGATGATTCCTACAAATCTGCTATTTAAATATGGCTATGTATTTTAGTAGGAATGAAGTTTATAGACATTCTATAACATGTAAAGATATGATACCTTGGCCAAACTAAACCTCAAAAGAAAGCTCTTGGGGTTGAGTTAGGCCTAGATGCCATATCTTTACATGTTATAAAATAGCTCTTGGGGTTGAGTTAGCCAGGTGCCATATCTATACATGGTATCAGAGCTAGGTCTATCGCCATTTGGGCTCCTGGTCCACACTTCAGTTTGGCCTAGGCATGAAGGGGGTATTAGAGTGGGTTAGAGTCCTACATTGGTTGTGGAATGGACTGAGATGATTTGCTTATATGGGCTCGGGTAATCATCTCCTCATGAGCTAGCTTTTGGGGTTGAGTTACGCCAAGTGCCATATCTATACAGTTTTGATATACCCTGTGTATGTATGATGTTTCTTCCTCCTCCATCTTCTGTATAGATTCTCATACCCACATGATGCTTGTTGCATCTGTTCACATACCCATTTCAAGTTATCTTCATAAATCTCGTAAATCTTCTACCACGTTCAATCCACAAGAACCATCTGTCAATACCCTCACTATCTTCTATAAGTTCAAATGATATTTTCCCTGAAATGAAGTAGGATTTCCTCCCGATAAGAAAAAGGCACACCAGAGAGGAACTCATAGTTGAGAATTAGAGAGAGAAACAAAGGGGGCACATTTCCAAGACAACTTTTTTTTTTTTTTTCAAAATTCCTTTGCTAAAGCATTAGCTAGATTTGTTTTTATAAGTATAGCACTAATGGCCTGGAACAAACTTTTTCTCACAGAAAAAGCATAGCCCCTTGTGTTTTTTCTCTCATTTTAGCTGAAGTGGGTCTCCTAGTACTGTTTTTGTTAAAGTTAATATTGTCTCTCCTAGGATGATTGCCTTCCTTCCTGTTGTAAGACCCTCTAGGATTCAAACTATCGGTGGGGAACCCTCTCCGTGTGAGCAGACCAAAACTACGTACGTCTGGAAACAGAGAAAACACACGCTAGGCTTGGGGTTTAGGGTTACTTCTCCACTCCTCTTCTATTTCAATTATTGTATGAACACTTTGAATTCTATGATGTTGATTTTGAACATGAGTGGCTATTAACCTTTGTTCTGGGGTTACGGCTAGAACATGATTGCATAGTATCTTATTTTAATCAATGAAGTTTGTTTCTCATTCAATTGTGCTCGTGTTCTTGAATTTTCTATTTTAGTGTTTGGCCAACATTAGAATAAATGGGTAATTCTTGCATGAACTGGCCATGGGACTGTAAGGATAGGACGAAGAACATGAGAAATAAGATCATCTCTTTCGCAAGTTAGGGTTGATTTGCAACTAGGATAGACGTATACCTATGTTTGCCTTATTTGGTTATGA
The DNA here is from genome assembly GCA_031232105.1 of Capsicum rhomboideum. Lineage (NCBI taxonomy): Eukaryota > Viridiplantae > Streptophyta > Magnoliopsida > Solanales > Solanaceae > Capsicum > Capsicum rhomboideum. Next base: position 74,238,952 of record CP124715.1, read on the forward strand.
ACGGGATGAAAACATAAAGCACTTGAATTAGACACTCGCATCCCCGCTCAACGATGTAGTTGCAAGACTAATTCAAGTAGGTGATTTAGAGGATGACCATTCCCGGATCGTATACTCAACCCCGAAACCCATAATTCGAGAAATAAAGTTCATTGACACGAATGACTACTATGGATGATTGTGATCAATGTCGTAGCCCTGGAATTTCTCCAAATAATCACAACCTTGCTTCATAATTGTGATTGCTTTATTTTATTCTTCTTGCACACTATTAGGAAATTATAAATTCACAAACTCTCTTAATTACTTTCGTCACTTGTATGAAATACGATTGGGATTGAATTACGTAAATTGCTAAATAATCAGTCCCTGTGGGTTCGATATCCGGCTCTTAAAGAGTCACTATACTACTTGCTAGACCACGTGCACTTGCGTGTGCGGTAGGCCGCAACAACTGTACATAAATGCCTTGGTCAGTTCCAATTGTACACTGACTTGTGCTTTAGTGTTCCTAGCCAATTGGTATGCTGGAGGTAATAAGTAGGGTCAGTGCTTTTTAATTGTGAACCCATTTTTTGGTTATAAGCCAGTGAATAAAGGCATTGATAGCATAATTAGGAAGAATGACCAGCCTTGTCATTACCCTGCCATACTCCTTTTGGTATTCCTCCACTATCCCAGTTTGTTTTACCAGTATTAGGGCGTAAGCATACTCCTCCCTAGATGGATAAGGCAGGTGAGATCTGCTCCTTAAGTATGCAAGGTGCCATTTAATGGCTATATCATCAAAGTGTATTGAGGCTACTTTAATTCTTCCCATTATAAGCTACTTCATCTAAGGAGAAACATTGCTCTACCTTGCAGAGCCAAGCCCTCAGGTTGGTGCCATTGAAGCAAGGGAATTCCATCTTTGTCATCCCCAACATGGTTGAGCCTCCATGGTGAGTGGCTGCCGGTAGAGGAGCACTGGTATTAAGTCCCACTCCTTGTACCCCTGTTGGTGCCTGCCCAGAAGGAGATCCATTTGAGATGTGAACATGTGGTGGAACAGTATCCATTGCAGTTGAAAATGGAGGCATAGAACTAAACCCCATTTTGTCAATTTTTTTTTTTTTTTTTGTCAATAACTAACCCCCATTGGGTAACCTGCCGGAGAATACCGGGACATGACTGGATCCCTTGAAACATTGGGTAACCAAGCCATTGGGTTATTAGGAGGAGTGTAATTCTTCCCATCTGTTCTAGCCTTAGTGGACACAATTACTTAGTATCTGTTGCTGGTGGGTGGTGGCAGGTATCCCGTGGATTTAGTCGAGGTGCATGAAATCTGTCCCAGACACCACGGTTATCAAAAAAAAAAAAAGCTGTGTAAATCTCTCCACTAGGTACTTCAATGTTCTTCCCTTGATCATTCATTTTCAATGGATTCTTTCAGCGCAGCAAATGCTTTCTCATGCTGATTTTCCTGCTGAGTCTCTCTGACAGTGAAATTTGTAATTTCCGCAGTCATCTACTCAAATATTGATTTAATCTCATTCATATCAGTAGCCATTTTTAATACCCACAGAGCTCACGAAAGTGCTCTGATACCAAATGTTGCAGAATGAATAAAACAGTGACAGGGAAAAACAGAGATAAGAAGAAGCTAAGCTAAACTAGCTAATGACTGCTACGGTATATTTTCATTGATAAAAAGCAACATCAGATGAGAACATTACAATATATATCCTTTGTTAACCCTAGATGACTCATCACCATGGTCCTCTAATGGATACGGTTAGTACAATACTATAACATAATTCTGAAAGGGACGAGATAGGGACCTCTAGGTTAATTACTGGGTCTAACCGTAAATAAGATAAATTGTGATTTAAAACATAGAGGACTAAATTGTAACTCTCAACAATTGGTGTTATAACTAACTTAACAGCTAGGTACCAGTACACAAGCCTAGTTTACAACTCGACTAAGAACTTGCTCCTTTAGTTGCAGCTTCAATGTCGATCTGCATCATCAAAGAAGGACAGACAGTGAAGAGTTCAATAAATAAGTAAGAACAAAAATTGATGAACAAGAATCAAGAACATTAGTAAGATTCACAAAGAATAAGGTTGAAACTAGAAGAAATAAGGGTTGGAGCACACAAAAGATAAGGAGGACACCAACTAAACAAGAAGCACAAACTAGAAGAACAGGTCAAAAAAAGAATTCAAAAAAGCAAGAGCTTGATCAAGAAAACACCAGATTAAAATGAATGAAACGTGCAACCCTTAATTGTAATAGAAAACAACAAGAAAATAATCAAAACAACACAAAAGAAACGAATTAAAATCCAAATGAACAACGTTGGAATCAAAGAACTTCAAAAAACGAACAAGAACTTGGAAATAAGTGAGCTATAACAAAAGAGAACCAAAGATATCAATAAACAAGAAGGAATCCAGATTACGTCAAGGAAGATCACTCACTTGAATGGCTAATCGGCAGAGTTCTTCAAGAGCCACTAGGGTTTCTTAATCTCACTATGGAGAACATTTTTTAAGAGGCTACTTATAGCCTAGGACCCTAGGCCTTCCTATATTATGCCCACATGCCTAAACAAGTGAAATTAGCCTCCAAATATAATAAAACTACATATAGAAACATCCAAATTAGCTATGTTGGTCATGCTCAATGTCCCACATCACTGGACTGGCCGTGGCCGTGCAACTTATGAAGGGGCTTTTTCAAGCTGTTAAATGCTTTTTCTTGTCTTCCTCCCTTCTAACTCCACAACTTGGACTTCAAATATGTTGAATAGATTGTGGATTCCTCTAAAGCCTTCAACTCATCGTACAATGTTCCTTTTTTATCTTTACTTCAAGGCGTTGGAGCTTCTCTTAAAAGTTTTCTTGTATGTGACCTTGTCATTAGTTTTCTAGGAGTACTGGTCCTTGGTTTCAAGTGTTGATTGGCTTCCTTGGATGCTACCGCTGAAGTCTCTCTTGATAGTAGACAACATGAAAGGAGAACATCATGTAAATGATAAATATTTAGGGAGGTCTGGTATTATATAATCATCCATCATTCTTATTGTTTTGCACTGTATGGTGGCACCATTGTGAAAGAAGCTGAAGTGGATACTTTTTGTTACTGCCTTTGTCAAAACTATTTTACAGTAAAGGTTCCTGGCCAGAGGTATACGTGTTCTAAAACTTGAAGGAGGATTATGTGGTTTGTAGATCTTGTTGGCTTGCTTTGGTTTCCCATCAACTAATAGTTCATTGGAAGTTAGCTATATTGAGTAAAGTATATAGGCATGCACATTACCATACAAATATGAGATTTCAATTAAGTTGTATATGCCATAACTACTCGAACATCAGGTTGATAGTTTAGTTATACATGCTACCGACATACTTTTTCATGCAAAGAGCAATGTTGCAGGTCTTCTATCAGACAAAGGAGGAATCCTAGTGAAACTGCAGACCTCACTAGCATCCAGGAGCTAGTTAATGAGATTGATAATGATTGTCACCCTGGTATATGTGCTGATGGACTGCCAAAATTTTAGTTGATAGGAAAAACAAATTAGTCTTTTAAGCCTACTAATTTTAAGTTATTTATCTTTATAGGTCTATTGGGTGTTGTTAGGCATTGCACATATGCTGGGATGGCGGATGAGATTTTTGCTCTGCTTCAACACAATACACACCTTTATCTTGTAAATGTGATTAACTTGAGGTAATTTATCACTTTAGCTTTCTGATAGGATATTAGTATTCTAAGAAAGATTTAAAAGTTTTTGGTTGCATCTCTATCAAGGTTCATTGTTTAGATTATGAGAATATGGATGTAATGAGGACTTTGTTTGCAGCAAGAATAGAAGCTCAACAATTTGCAGAATCTTGGTGCCATTAGGTCGCTACAACATACTGAATAAGCATAATTGTACAGTAAATAGACTTAGCTAACCAAAAGCTCCTCCTTTTTCTATACATCCTTGTGGGTAGAAGCTAGCTTGAAAGAAATGTTTTTTTTTGTGATGCACTTTGACTGGGCATGAAGTTTAAAAAAGAAAAAAAAGACTTTTGAAATTTGTGGTCTAAAACATTCCATAGATATTTGTTTGGCTATACGTTATCTCATTAATGATGCACCCAAGGGTGTGGCCTAGTGGTTCAATGAAGTTGGGTTGAGCACCATGAGGTCTTAGGTTCAATTCCCAACAGAGACAAACACTAGGTGATTTCTTCCCATCTGTTCCATCCTTGGTGGACAGAGTTACCTGGTACCTCTTGCTGGTGGGAGGTGGCAGGTATCCTGTGGAATTAGTCGAGGTGCGCAAGCTGGCCCGGACACCACGGTTATCAAAAAAAAAAAGGTTATCTCATTAATGATAAAATGAAAAATTCAAAGTTAAATTGTTTCTAAATATTGAAAGATATCATCATTTTTGGGACAAATAAAAAAGAAAAGCGCATCACATAAATTGGGACATAGTTTGTACATTTTAGTGGAATTGTTGCTGAGGAGAGGAGGAAAAATCCTATTATTCTTGTGAGAAGCAAAAACACGGAAAAATGTTATTGATTATGTATACTACATTATTACTCTAATCCCTATTTATAGACTTTTGGGAGAAGGAAACACTATTTATAGACTATACACTACAATCCCTTTTCATGTAGGATACTAGAGGCGGAATGACTTGAGAGACCCTTGTACTTGTTCCGGTTTGTCATCCCGATCCTTGTGCTCTACAGAGTTTCATCGAAAAACTTGATCAAAACCTATATTTTAAACCTCTCTGACAGTTAACTGTGCATATGTGGCAACTTGAGAGCTGAATTGGACAAAATATGTTTAATACACGCGAATAAAGTGAGTTAGCACAATAATTTTGATTTAAAAAAATAAAAATAAAAATAAGAATAAAAAGAAGAGGCCGAAAATAAAGTTAGAAAACGAAGAAAAAAAAAACAAAAAAAGGGGCTAAAAGAGCCTTCTTCCTCATCCTGTTATTGTTGTCCCCCATTTCTTTGCTTTTTCCCTCCGTTCTTTTCTTTCTCTTTTTCTTTCTCCCTCTATTCTTTCGGTGGAATTTCAAGTGGAACCTTTGAAGATTCAGTTGATTTCCTATTTTAGTTACCTAGAAGTGTGGGAGTTGCTCTTCATCCATACTAGAACAAATGGGTTTCTTCGGAGATGTATTTTCGGTCTTCGATCTGAAAGTTTCCTTTGAATTGGTTAAAGATACTTGATGGGTATCATTTAAGCGGATTAACGATAGGTTGATGTTGATTAAGTTGGTCATTGGAGAGTCCACATGGAACGTTATTAGTGCCTATGCCCCGCATGTGGGCTTGGATGATGAGGAGAAGAAGAGCTTTTGGGAGATCCTGGATGAGGTGGTGAGAGGCGTTCCGTGCACCGAGAAACTTTTCATAGGAGGTGATTTCAATGGGCATATAGGGTCATTATCGAGAGGGTACGACGATGTGCATGGAGGTTTCGGTTTCGGAGAGAGGAACGAGGGAGGAGCCGCACTTTTGGAGTTTGCTAGGGCTTTTGGTTTGGTGGTAGCGAATTCGAGCTTCCCAAAGAGAGATGACCACCTTATTACCTTTCGTAGTTCGGTGGCCAAGACTCAGATAGACTTTCTTCTCCTTAGGAAGGGTGATAGAGTGCTATGTAAAGATTGTAAAGTCATACCTAGCGATAATCTCTCGACCCAACATAAGCTTCTAGTGATGGACTTGGAAATCAAGAAAGGCAGAAAGGAGAGGATTGTGGAGGATCGACCCAGGATTAAGTGGGGTAACTTAACTTTGGACAGTGCTTTGGAGATAGGGGAGAAGCTGACGACTATGGGGGCTTGGGAAAGTGGAGGGGATGTGGATAGTATGTGGGAGACGACTGCTGGTTGCATCAGGGAGACAACTAGGGAGGTGTTGGGTGTCTCGAGAGGCCGATCTGGCAAGCACCGAGGGGACTGGTAGTGGAACGAAGAAGTCAAAAAGAAGGTGGAGACTAAGAAAGAGGCATATGCGAAGCTGGTGGAGAGCAAGGATGATGAGGAGAAGCGGATGAACAGGGAGGGGTATAAGTTAGCTAGAAAAGAGGCGAAGTTGGCAGTTACAACAGCTAAGACAGCAGCTTTCGAGAGGCTGTATGCGACGTTAGAGGAGAAAGGTGGGGAGAAGAAGTTGTATAGGCTTGCCAAGGCTAGAGAGCGTAGGGCCCATGACCTGGATCAGGTGAAGTGCATCAAGGGTGAGGATGGCAGGGTGTTGATGGATGACACCAACATTAGGAGGAGGTGGCAGTCTTATTTTCATAGACTTTTGAATGACGAGGAAGTTGAAGTTTTAACGTTGGGGGACTTGGAACACTCAGAGAGGTGTCGCGATTACGGCTATTGTAGGCGTATTAAGGTTGAAGAGGTCAAGGGGGCTATTCGGAGGATGCGTAGGGGTAGGGTGACCGAGCCAGACGAGATCCCGGTGGATTTTTGGAAGAGCACGGGCAGGGCAGGTATGGAGTGGCTGACAAAGGTATTTAACATTATTTTTAGGACGACGAAGATGCCGGAAGCTTGGAGATGGAGCACGATGATTCCTTTATATAAGAACAAGGGGGACATTCAGAGTTGTAACAACTGTAGGGGTATCAAGCTGTTGAGTCATACTATGAAGGTGTGGGAAAGAGTGGTAGAGTTGAGACTGAGGAGGACCGTGACTATTTTCGAGAATCAGTTCGGTTTCATGCCAGGTCGCTCGACAACCGAAGCCATTCATCTTGTGAGGAGATTAGTGGAGCAGTATAGGAAAAGAAAGAAGGACTTGCATATGGTGTTCATCGATCTGGAGAAGGCGTACGACAAAGTCCCCAGAGAGGTTTTGTGGAGGTGCTTGGAAGTTAGAGGTGTGCCTGTGGCGTACATTAAGTCAATTCAGGACATGTACGACGGAGCGAAGACTCGTGTGAGGACGGTAGGAGGAGATTCAGAGCATTTTCCTGTGTTGACTGGTTTGCACCAGGGATCGACTCTTAGCCCGTTTTTATTCGCCTTGGTGATGGATGTATTGACACGGCATATTCAAGGAGAGGTACCTTGGTGTATGTTATTTGCGGATGATGTAGTGCTTATTGACGAGTCCCGGGGAGGAGTTAATGATAAGTTGGAGGTTTGGAGACAGACCTTAGAGTCTAAAGGGTTTAGGCTGAGCAGGACCAAGACGGAGTACCTGGAGTGTAAGTTCAGTGCTTTGACGCAGGAGGCTGACGTGGTAGTGGAGCTAGACTCTCAGGCCATTCGGAAGAGGGATAGTTTCAAGTATCTCGGGTCTATGATTCAGGAAAATGGGGAGATTGACGAGGACGTCATGCACCGTATTGGTGCAGGGTGGTTGAAATGAAGGCTCGCTTCGGGAGTCTTATGTGATAAGAAGGTGCCTCCAAAGCTTAAAGGTAAGTTTTACCGAGTGGTGGTCCGACCGGTTATGTTGTATGGAGCTGAGTGTTGGCCAGTTAAGAACTCGCACATACAGAAGTTGAAGGTGGCGGAAATGAGAATGTTGAGATGGATGTGCGGACTTACTAGGAGGGATAGGGTTAGAAATGATGCTATTCAAGAGAAGGTAGGAGTAGCTTCGGTAGAAGATAAGTTGCGGGAAGCGCGGTTGAGATGGTTTGGGCATGTGATGCGACGGGGCACGGATGCCTAGTACGAAGGTGTGAGAGGCTCGCTATGGATGATTTCAGACGGGGTAGAGGTAGGCCGAAGAAATACTGGAGGGAAGTGATTAGGCATGACATGGAGCAGTTGCAGCTTAGAGAAGACATGACCCTTGATAGAAAGGTGTGGAGGACGCGAATTAAGGTAGAGGGTTAGTGAGCAGGAGTGTGTCCTTACTAGTAGGGAGGAGTGCCTTGTTTGTCGATGTACCTGTAGGCATAGTGCTATGCCTATGCCTTGTAGTTTCTTGTTTGTGGTATTTTTGTGCTATGTGCTCGATTTCGGACTAGTAGTTCTTAGCATTACTTCATGGGCGTTTTGTTTTTTTTATCTCGTGGTGTGTTACCTCGCTTTTATTGTTTGTTTTTATGTTTCCTGCTTGTTATACTGCTATCTATTCTGAGCCGGGGGTCTGACGGAAACAACCTTGCTACTTCTTCTGAGGTAGTGGTATGGACTTCTTACACTTTACCCCCCCCCCCCCCCCCCCAGACCCCACATTGTAGGAATACACTGGGTATGTTGTTGCTGCATTGGAATTATCCATGAAATGGTGTGACAGAAACAAAGCATCATCATGGTCTTATTGGTAAATTGGTTAAAGAACTATGAAATCGACATAAAAGACAACGAAGAAAAAGGTTGGTTTTCGTGGCTGCTGCAATGGTGTTTCAAGCCAAAAAGATGACCATGGTGTCCTCTCGTATGTGTATTAATGTATTGCTATGCGTGTGTCCTATATGAGATCTTGACGAATCGTGTGTGATATTCCAATATCAGTGTTGTGCCTAAAATGAGAGTAATTAAGTTATATGTACATTGTTATAGGTGTAACTAGCTTCTTTTTATGTGTGTGTTTCTGAGAGGAAGTAAACCGAGCCCACACCATCATATTCCTTTGTCATACTCATCTCACTGAACTTAGACTCTGATACCAGTTGTTGGGCTAAATCAACCCAAAGATCTTAACGAGGTGTGATATTTTCTACTTTGGGCCAAGCCCGCAACGTTTTTTTTTAATAAGACCTCACACTATTAAGAGATCCTACACCTTATAAGTAGCTTCTCAATCTTTTCAACTACCACTAGTGTGACTTTGTTCTCACCCAACAATTACGTTAGTGCTTCAAGTACCGAATAGCAAAATGACTGTTGAGTTGATAATTGAAATAATTGACAATCAGCAATTTGATAACGAAATTCTAGAGAAATATAAAGAAAAAAGAGAAACCTAATTGTCTATATATAACTGAAAGCAAAGCTCTCAGTTAGTCCATGAAGGTCCACGACAGCGGCATAATTGAGAACAATGAAGCTTCTTCGAAACATGCAACGACATTGACATCAGCAACGGCAATTGTATATCTTCGAAGAAAGATCTCTTTTCACAGATAACTAAGCTATATATGTATCTAAGTAAGCTAGCTATATTTGGGGGTATAATTAACTTCGGAAACTTATTTACCAATTGTTGGTTAAGTCTTCATTTGCCGGCACTTTAATTGTGGCGAAAAGAAATGAATGAAAAAAATTATTCATCACATGTTCAGGAAATTATAATGTATCAACGTCTTCCGAAGAAACAGTACCACAAGATGATTAAATTAGGTACAAATCATGAAATCTAAAAGACAAAAAAGAAGGAAACAAAAAAACAAACTAAAGTAAGAAATACACTAACACAAAAAATCAAGATTCAAAACTATAAACTAAAATTCATGAAGAATTCATAAAGCAACTTGCAAGAACTACATATAAATGAGCTAAACTTTCTATGAATCGTATCAACATACTCTGAACAATCTGTAAGTGCATTTTCTCTACAAAAACTTCTTTTTGCCTAAGGGTGTTGTTAATATGATAAAGCTTGTATGTCAAGGCGGAGTTAAGATTTGAAGTTTATGGGTTCTAAACTATCATTGAACCCATCAACCATTTTAGTTATTGGATTCACAAGTGAATATTTATACATATTTAATAAATTTTCTAATACAAACACAAAACTAAACAAAATTAATTGGGTTTGTCTGAACCCGTAAAGAATACTCTACCTTCGCCCTGGATGTTTGTCAAGGAAATAATGGCTCAGGCTCCCTCGTATCAAGCCTTGCATATCCTTTACATATTACTCCTAATAAATATAATGATAAATAATCGTGCTTTTAATGAGATAAACGCAACAAATGTTGGCAAAGATGGAACTCCATGAAAAAGTTGTTATGTATGTCATTCCAAATGTAATTGTTTTGGGCATTAATGAGTAACTTTTAAACTTTTTAACCTTTGAGTTGATTCTTACAAATAGGAATTCTTTACACCTTCTCAAGAAATCAAAAGCCTTGTAAAATATCATTTCATTTAATCATAAATGGGTTCCACATTATTTGCTTTTTCTTATTTTAACTTCTTTTATATTTATTAGAATGCACATATTTACATTTCTGTACAAAAAATGTCATTGCGATAGTATTTTGAGTGAAGGGCGAAACAGTCATTCAATTTTTTAAGGTTATTTTGGTATTTTAACTTTAGACTTAGTGGCTTTCCACTTTTAGTATAGTATGATGCATTGACTACTTGGATGATTTTGTATGCTAGTTGTGAGAGTACGATGACGGCTACTTGCTCTCTTGCTATTGCTGCCCGCTTAGTCTATTAGGTTTGAGATCGGGACAACAACAACAACAACAACATACCCAATGAAATCCCACAAGTGCGGTCTGGGGAGGGTAGAGTGTACACAGACCTTACCACTACCTTGTGGAGATAGAGAGACTGTTTCCGAAAGACCCTCGGCTCAAGTGTAGCAATTCCAAGAACAAAGGAGAAGACGAAGTGAAGAAAATATAGCACTAACACGGGAAACAGTGCAAAGTCTACAAGAAATAAACAAGAACAACTACAAATAGTGCGTTAATCCAAACACAATAAACAACAGACTATGATAGATATCACAAGCAGAGACTATGATACTATGGCTAGTACAACGACAAACACCTACAAGTCTAACCCCTCAAAGGCACGACAACACTCCTAGCCTACTATAAGGAGTACTAAATCAAAACGACAACACTCCTAGCCTACTATAAGGAGTACTAAATCAAACGTATTGCTGGAAAGACAATATAGTATGAACTATGTGTAACCCAGAATACAAGTGATCAATAAAACTACAAACTGAGGCTGCCAAAAAAAAGATAAGGTTGAATAAGAGGTATGAACAGGGAACTCAAATGTAGACTGACTCGAATGTAGGCAGGAAATGATATACATTCAAGTGTATTGAAGTTGACTAAATTGTATGCTAATATGCCAAGAAACTAAGGTAGGGATCACTAGACAAAGTTAAATGACACAAATTCTAGTTTTGAATCATCAACAAACAATTAAAAAATGATCTAATACACCTAAAGACACCAACTGGAAAGAGCAAAGTAGAGGCCGAACAATCAATGGCAGGAATGCAACAATTTTCAATCTAAGTAGTCTACAAAGAACGCAATTGAATCAAAGCAAATGTAAAATACTGAAAGTGACGCTGATATTAAAAGCTGAGATTGTAAAGATATGACACTTGAGTCTAATTCAACCCCAAAAGCTAGCTCATGAGGGGAGGATCGTCCAAGTTCAATAAGGAGACCAATTGCCTATCCTTTTTCAATGTGAGACTCTTAACACTCTCCCGCACGCCCAGAACTCGTTAACTAGAGCGTATACAATATAATAGGGGGCCCAATATCGGTAAACAAAGATTGGGATGGGTCTGGCCCTGATACTATGTAAAGAAATGGATCTTGGGCCTAACTCAACCCCAAAAGCTAGCTCATAAAAGGATTATTGTCCAAGTCCATGTAAGGAGACAAATTACCTTTGTTAAGAGTCCCGCATCGGAAAAGGGATGGACAATTGGTCTTTTTATATGGACTTGGACAATCCTTCCTCATGAGCTAGCTTTTGGGGTTGAGTTAGGCCCAAGTGCCATATCTTTACATGGTATCAGAGCCAGACCCATCCCAATTCTTTCTTCGCCGATGTTGAACCCTCATATTATTTTTTCCATGCTCCAGTTAATGATGCCTGGGCGTGCGGGGGAGTGGTAAGAGTCCCACATCGGAAAAGGGATGAGCAATAATTCTCCTTATATGAACTATGACAATTCTCCCCTCATGAGCTAGCTTTTGGGATTGAGTTGGGCCTAACTTAACCCCAAAAGCTAGCTCATAAGGAGAGGATTGTCCAAGTCCATATAAGGAGAATTATTGCTCATCCCTTTTCCGATGTGGGACTCTTAACAGAGATAAAATAAAGATTAAGGGATAAAAATCACGAGGGTTGGACGATTTTCTTGGTCTATTTGTTGGATTCCTACAAAATTTGGTGAGGAAATTGGTCACCGAAATCGTGTTGCCGTCGCCTTTGCTTACTTCTCGGTACCGTCCTGGGAAATGCTACTACTACAATGGGGTTGCCGGCGAGCCGCCGGAGGAGGTGCGCCGGATCTGGACCGGTAGTACCTGAAAGGGTTAGGAAGAAAACAAAAGAGAGAAGAGAAAGAAGAATAGAACAGAGATCTAGAAGAATGGAGTTCCATCGGAGAAGTTAGCGATATTCGCTGGCAGGTGGGCGGTGTGAAGAGTTGCCGGAGATTTCGCCTGACAAAGGAAACCCCAAGAGACTTAGCACGGGGGGATGAGAAACTGCCGTGACTGTGGCAGGAGTGATAATTTTTTAGCATTTTATTTCTTGTGTGGCATTAAAAAATGACGTGGAATTCAACGTGTAGTCAATTGTGTTACACACACTGATTGGATGAAAAAAAGGTTTAAAATGATGAATACTAACAAGCTTAAGTGTTAGTTGGCAAAGCCAGGAGTCTAGGGGTTGGAGTGACAATCCGTAACAAGTATAGGAGTCCCAAGTCATTTTGCCGATACTATATATAATCCTATTCTAATACTCCTCCTCAAGATGGTGCAGATAAGTCATATGTACCGAGTTTGTTACAAATGTAACTAATACGAGGACTAGTGAGAGACTAGGTGAAAGTATTTGCAAGCTGATCATTGACTTTACAAATTTTGTAACAATCTCCTGAGAGTATCATTTCTCTTCTAAAGTGACAATCAATCTCGATTTGCTTAGTCCTCCCATGAAATACTAGATTTGATGCAATAAGAAGGGCCGCTTGATTATCACACACAAATTCCATCTAATTGATTTCTCCAAATTTTAATTCTTGTAGCAACTGTTTGATCCAAAGTACAAACTAGCTCACAAGTTGTTATAGCCATTGCTCGATATTTTACTTCTACGCTAGATCAAATTGCTACATTCTGTTTCTTACTCTTGACACCAAATTGCCTCCTACTAAAACACAATATCCAGATGTAGAATGTCTATTAGAAGGTAATCCTGACCAATCAATCTGTATCATGGCCTTGATCCTCGACAAGTAATTCTTTGTTTGAAGTTGACTTTATATATTACAGAATGCGGACAACTGCATCCCAATGACCATCACAAGGAGAATTCATTTACTGATCTGCAACACTCATAAGAAAAAAATGTTAGGCCTAGTCATTGTGAGATAAATCAACTTACAATCAACCACCTATATTAAGATCATTAAGTGGCTTCCCTTGTCCTGATAGGAGTTTAGCATTTGGATTCATAGGAGTGCCAATGGGTCTATATGCTATCATTCCTATCTCCTTAAGAATGTCTAAGGCATACTTTCATTGTGAAATAACAATACTTGATCTGGATTGAGCAACCTTAATACCTAGAAAATTCTTTCGTCTATTGAGGTCTTTGGTTCGAAAATGCTGGAAGCCATCCTGATCATTGTCTGTGATAATGATATCGTCAACATAAACCACCACATAAATACACAAATTTGGAGCAGAATGCTAATAAAACACAACGATCAACTTCACTATGAGTCAGGCCAAATTCCTGAATTATTATGTTGAGCTTTCCAAACTACGCTCGAGGAGATAGTTTTAGACCATAGAGTGATCGGCGCTATCGACATACAAGGCTATTATTAGACTCCGTCTGAGCAACAAAACCAAGTGGTTGCTCTATATAAACTGCACCCTCAAGGTCGCTGCCTAGAAACAAAAACAACAATAAACCCAGTATAATCCCAGAAATGGACTATGGGGAGGGTGAGATGTACATAAACCTTATCTCTATCCTTGTGGGGTAGAGAGGTTATTTCCGATAGACCCTTAGCTCGAGGAAAACATTTTTAGTGTCCAAATGATAAAGAGGCCAATGGAGGACAACAACAATGAATTGAAAAAGACACAAATGCTATTTTAGTCACGAAAGAGAAAGTATCAATGTAATCAAGCCCAAATATTTGGGTATACCCTTTGGCAACTAGGCGAACCTTAAGCCGATCAACATGGTCATCCGAATCAACTTTGTCTGCATAAACCCAACAACAACCAATAGTTGATTTACTTGAAGGAAGTGGAACAAGCTCTCAAGTACCACTCACATGTGAAGCAAACATCTCGTTAGTGATAGCCTTTTGCCATCTTAGATTATAAAGTGCCTCACTATAGACTTAGGTATGGAATAGAGGACAAAATCATACAAAGGCATAATGGGGTGATGATAGATGATGATAAACTTAAAAAGATGTAATGGGGGTTAGTATTACGAATGGATCTTATATATCTTCGAAGTGCAATTGGTTGACTAGGCGGAGACAAGTCCGTAGTAGTTGTAGGGTCCAACGCAGGATGTGAATTATCTGGGCCTGATGTTGGACGTGGACGATGATGATAGGTTAAGAGTGGTGGCACTATGGCTCGAGATGTAGAAGTAACCATAAATTCCTCAAAAGTCTATATGGGTAAGACCTCAGAGATATTATGATGATCAGAAAAAGATGTAAAGTAAGATCGAGCCTCAAAAATTTGACATCGGCTTACATAAGGTACCAATGAAGATTAAGTGATTACCAACGATACCCCTTTTGAACCCTAAAGTAACCAAGAAAGACACATTTGAGAGCACAAGGGGTTGATTTATCTTTTCTAGTGGCTACGTTATGAACAAACATGTGCTCCCAAAATACAAGAAGGAATAAAGTATAGAGGTGACTGAAGAAACAATATTGAATAAGAAATTTGATTTTAAATCGAAGATGAGGGCATTCGATTAATTAAATTGCAAGACGTGAGAACTACATCGCTAAAAAATGTAGCAAAACATGGGATTGAACGAGAAGAGTGAGAGCATTAAGGGGTCGTTTGGTAAAGTGTATAAGAATAATATTGATAAAAGTGTATTAATTATGTTGACGTTATTTCTCGTCCATTGGTTTATGTATTAAAAATAACATACATTGCATAATTTTTAAAAAATTCATTTGTTTACAAAAATACCCTTCACTTTTTTTAGTTTTGTATCCTTTGAGGAACTTCAAGGGCAGTTCTGCTTTTAACCATGCTTATTCATGTATAATAACCCTGATATTGCTAATGTATGGTTTGCTATGTATAAGAATAGTATTGAATATGATGTATAATTAATACCTGTAGTAGTTATATATAATTTGAAAACACTACCAAACAAGGAATTAAATAATACCAAAGCTAATACCAATATTATCTCCTCTAATACGTCCTACGAAACGAACCTTACCTCATTCTCCTGAGGGGTGTACGGGCAAGATGTCTGATAAATAATTCCTTGGCGAGTCATAAATTGCTGAAATTGGGAGCATAAATATTCTAAGGCATTATCACTGTGAAAGTACGAATAGAAATGCCAAATTGATTTCATATTTCAACACAAAAACTCTTGCATGCAGAAAATAAATTAGGAAGATTAAGAAAATCCACTTGAATAATCATCAATGAAACTAACAAAATAGTGAAATCCTAAGGTTGAACTGATGAAAAGAATACTCTACTAGGCCCCAAGTATCAGAATGAACTAATGTAAAAAATACTCTACACGACTCTCAGCATTACACAGGAAGGTAGTGCGCGTGTGTTCCCCAAGTTGACATGACTCACACTCTAATGTGGACAAGCTTAGACAAACTAGGCACCATTTTCTGTAGCTTGAATAAACTAGAATGTCCCAAACGTCTGTGAATTAAGTCTGGAGGATCTATAACTAGACATGTTGCGGAGGAATTAGGAGAGGCAAGGTAGTAGAGGCCTTATGATTCATGCCCTGCGCCAATCGCCTGTCCCATATTGGGGTCTTGCATAACAAAAGAATCATCAAGAGATATTATGACATAATTTAGGTCATGAGTCAAACAACTGATAGATGCAAGATTAATAGGATAACATAGACATAAAAAAACAGAGTTTAAAATGATAGAGGAAAGGGGTTTAGCTTGTCCAATTATTTTCTCTTTTGTTTAGATCCCATTGTCACTGGGTATAGTAGTAGTAAATGTTTAGATCCCATTGGCTAAAGTAATAGCTGGAAGTGAATAAACAATATTTAAGAAAAATGATATATTATCATAAAAAGAGGTGTCAAGCTGAACAACTGAGGTTACTTGTGGAGGTGTTTGATTACTTGCTCGATATTGAAGGAACTCATTAGATTCTCATGAGATAAAGAAAACCCCTGATTACCATTTACCAGCAGTGTCAGTCTGAGCAACATTTGTTGGGTGATCGACCATCTAGAGAATAGCCTACTTCACGAGTGCTTCCAAGCCTATTACAATAACTACACTTGGTTCCAGATCTTCCAAAACGACCTCCTGCTCATGATTCTCTATAGCCTGGGATGTTCGATTTTCTATTGTCAGAGATGCGAGAACAGAGGAGTCAACAGTTGGTGACGAGACCACTGTGTGACTGGAAGGTGCAGCAAGGTGTAGTAATCGAGAGAATAGTTCATCAATTGTTGGAAACTAAACAAAATCTGACCATGCACCAAATTAAGGTCAGAAGTCTAGCAAGTGTAAGAAGTAGAATTATCGTCTGCCATTGCTCCTGTTGTTTTTCAATACTCGTACTGACTGACTTTAACCTCTCAAATTCCTCCACGACTGCCTATACCTGTCCCAAGTAAGTAAACATCCAATTCCTGTTTCTTTAAGTTTGTCATCCGAGATATCACATCATAAAAACCAGATATGTCATTGGTGTATAAAGCGCGAGCCTTTTCCCAAGCTGAATAACATGTCCTGAATGAATGGATCAAGGGCAAACACTAAGAATCAATAGATCGCCACATAAGACTACATAATTGAGTGTCAACCTTCTCCTACTATTTTCGGGTCTTTTCATCTACCTCACTAGCCTTTTTTGTTAAGAGATCATCAACACCTTGATTTTTGCACCATAACTCAACCAAGGAAGCCCAAGTTAAGTAGTTTGAACTTCCAATTAATGGTCCTGAAGTAATCATAGGACTTGAACATCCAATTCCTGTGTTTTTGGACCCAAAGGACATGGTTGGATAGAAGAGAGTTCTAAACAAAGTTTAGCAAATAACCACAAATACTATTGATCTGCCGAAAAGAAGTTGAAAAAGGGCCTAATAAGCTGCTGGTTGTCTTGACGGTCAGAAAAGGTCGCTGGAAGACTGACTGGAGTGGACAGATTAGGGTTCAGGCCGTCGGAATCTTCAGAAAAATTACACAGATGCCTCAGAATTCTCGGAAGACCCCAGGGAAAAAGATCTGCTGAGGAATTTGGCTGAAAAAGTGTGTAACAGAGGCGTCGTCAGAGATGCATGTTCTGCCGGCACTTGACGGCGATTCTGACAGACTGGTTTTCTGGGCTTTTGTTTCCGGAGTTTTCTCTACCTTGTGGTGGTTTCAGAATTCTCAGAAGACCCAACAGAGAGAGAGAGAGTGACGCTCAACAGCCCTAGCGGTCGCCGGAAATTGAAGCAGTACAACCGTCTGACTGAGTTCTCTTTCTTGAATATTTCTCACCAAAGCTCTGATACCATATGAGAAATAAAAGCACGGAAATTTTTTTGTTGAATTGTGTAAACTACATTATTATACTGGAACCTATTTACAAACTATACATTACAATCCCTTTTCATGTAGGACATTACATGAAATCCTATTCCAACAATTCTTAACAATAAAAAAAAAAAATCCTAGTATTCTGAAAGATTGAAGGAGGCTGATAGAAGCCTGGGCAAGGGAGGGAAAGCAAGCTTAACTAGGAGAACGCTACGGGTTTGAACCTTGCCGCAGTAAACAACCTGATATTAAGCGGAGAAGGGTAGAGGTCCTGACCTGTTATGCATCGAGTTTCGAACCTTGCGCCACTAGCTCTCGAAGATTTCTTGGTTATTTAAAGAAAAGAAATAACAAAAAAGAAAACCTGCTGGAGCACTTGACCGAGAAGATTCCAATATCTCTACAGCTTGCATCCGTCGCTTACATTCTGCCTTTTCTGATCCTGTATAATTTTTCCATGGCTCTTTTAATTCCTTCAATTTTCCTTTGATGATAATCTCCTTCATTTAACTTGTTTAACTATGTATTTGATGATCTTCCCTCCTTTTGGTGCTACAAAAGTAAAGAGCTTATGTATCAGCAAGTTTTACGTCGGTTTGCCCATTTCAATGCAATTCAACTGAGTGAACCAGCATCATTACCTGAGTTAATATTGCTTGCTCTAAAAGAAGAGGGTACAGATCCAGAAGGCAATGAAAGCAATGAGCTAAGGGGAAAGATTGCCGAGGTAATTTCATCTCAACTCCATTTTAAAAAGGATTTCATCTAAACTCAACTGTCACTGCACTAAGTAATTTAATTCTATGTCTTGTCATTGTCTGCTCCTGGAACCAAAAGAAATTTTTTCCTTTTGTCTATTCAATTCAGGTAATTCTGTCACTTATCATCATTATACCTTCCTAATCAGCATTGGCTCTTTCTATGTATTACTTCAGATGAATACAGAACTGCTCAAGCAAAAGGCTGAAATGCTAGAGGAGTATTTTAGTATTTGTATGGATTCAAATGGCAATATTTCTAGACTTCCTGTTATACTGGATCAGTACACACCTGACATGGACCGCATCCCAGAATTTTTACTTTGTTTGGGAAATGATGTGAGTTCTTTGCTATTTCTTTGTCTTCTTTCCTATTCCATGTAACAAAGATCTTGTCAATTCTATAATGTTCTTTCCCATGACTGTGGACCTTTGGTGTTCCACAATGAAGTTCATTGACCGCATATGAAGCAGTTAGATCTGCTTATATTCTGTATGTTGGAAGTTATGAGCTTGAAAACTCATCTTCATTGCCAAGTATCATCCTAAATTAGTATATTGAGTCCTTTTACATTGAGTACTTTGATACTAGATTTCCGATGTACGTTTTCTTTCTTCATTTAATAAGTGGTCTCAATTTATGTTCTGAGTTTTGTGCTTTCCAAGGTTTAATACATAGTAGCTACAATTTCCAGCCTCTGTTTTCCTTGTGTTTTGGCCCTCTTTTACTTGGCTTTCGTCAAAGGAAGTTGTGCTACATTAGTTGTGTATTGTTTGCCTCTGAATGAATCTATCGTGTTTCAGTTATGATTCCACTTGGAATTCCATTGGCTGGAGAAATATAGTTAAAAGCAACAGTTTTTGTCTCATTGTGTTTTCTGTCAATTTTCATATGACATTTGAAGTCTTCTTTCTTCTAGTGGAATCACCTCTCAAAAATTTTCTGATAGTTGTAGGCGAAAGTTTGAGTTTTAAAATTTATTCTGATTTTTATGAACCGGTAAGAACATATATTCTTGAAATAAACAGCAAAGCACTAGGCTCTAGCACTAAGGGGCCTGTTGAAGCACTATGATCTCTGAATCTACATTCAAGATCATGTGGTGTTTTGATGATTGACATACTTTGTACAAGTGACAATCTATGTGAAGAATGGAGAATGAAGATGAAGAACCAGGTCCTCAACAGATCTTCAAGAATAAGTGAAAAAGTTAGCAACACTGCCAGAGGAACTCATCAGAGAGCCTGTTCCTCTAGCAGAACAGCAGACTGCAATGAAGAAGAAGTTTCGTGAAGACTTGGAGAATGGGGATAATGACTTGGTCCAATTCTACGAGGAACTGAAGTTCAAGATATGGAAATATTACCATAAATTGAACACATGGCATTAGCTTGGAATTAGGAGAAAGAAACCTGACACGTGAAGAAGATTCAAATCAAGTCGAACTAGGATTGGATTCATTGAAAGACTTGAACCAATTCCTGTTTTCATTGGAGAACTACAAGACGACTATTTACTTTTATATAAACAGCACGACACACATCTTTAGAGTATGACCACACCCAAAGAGAGGCGTCAGAGTGAAAGAGTTAGCACAAAGAGTCTCGAAGAAGAAACTGCTGCTACAACGAAAGAACCTGTTCCTATCAAGTTATATATACTGTTCTTGAGTTGTAATAGTTAGTTTCTTGGAGTGGTACCAAAACAAGATCTCGATTACTTTCTAAGTTGATTGTAGTCGGTGTTTTATGTTTGTAAGGGATTTCATTGACTGGGTATAGTCAATAAAGAGAAGAGTTAAGGGAGTAAGGTTGTGACTGTTGGGAACAGTTTCTTAGGTGTTACAAGGGATGTAAACCTTAAATTGGTCGAGTTTGGGAAATCCTACAGAGGTGGGTTGTGGTTTTTGCCATCATTGAGCAAGGAGTTCTCCACGCTAAAATACTTGTGTGATTTACTTTATTTTGCAATTTATCTTCTTGCATAATTGCTCAAAGAACCTGGTTCTTTGTGTACATAGGACACAACCAAAGGAACAATTGGTATCAGAGCTAGATCTTTCAATAAATACCAACACTTTGAAAGATTGAAGATGACTGCACCTCCTGGAGTTCAAGAGGCCAAATCAACAACAAAACCACCATGATTCGATGACAAACATTATAGTTGGTGGAAAGTGAGAATGGAAGACTGCATTAGGATGCCCAACTGGATGTGATATTGATCCTAATAAACTCAACAAAGTTTCCTCCTGTATCACTGTTAAGCAAATATGGGATACATTGCAAAGTAATTATAGAGATCTAGAGACAAAAAATTCAGGATTACTAATAACGTCCAAATACACCTCTCGAAAAGAAATGTAAACGGTCGTTTGTAATATAGTAACCAACTAAAGAGTCGGGGTCGATCCCACAGGGAACAATGTAAGAGGCAATTGAAGAAATAAGGAATTACGAACCACTCGCTCTAATCCAAACAATTGATACAAGTATTTTTTTTTTTCCGGGGGTGGGGGGGTGGGGGTGGGTTGATATAAAAAGAAACACACAAAAATAGTGATCGATGTCCTTCACAAGCAAGGGAAAACAAGGGAATTGATAACGGGGAATCAATTTACATCAAACGATCCATTGCAAGTAATGAATTACTACTAATCAATCATGGTTTAAGCACTTAGCCTTGGAATCTCAAGTATCCGCTAACGTCTCTCGATCAAAAGCGAATATTTCTTAACTAGATTCTCTCGAATTCTAGCTAATGACAATGAATATATTCCAATTATAGGCTACAATAGGATTCAACTATCTCTAGATCGAATCCATTAGATGAGGTTTAAAGCCTCAAATCTCGCTAATTAACCTTTTTCCAACCTTAATTTCCTCTCTCGATTCAATTGAAGTAAATGGGCAAGTCCTAGGGTTGATCACACCCTTTGGAAAGCAATTAAAGCACAAGAATTAGTTAGATAAAGACAAACCCATTTCATAAATAATAAGTATTCAATTAATACAAAAGCAAAAGATAGAAATTAAAACCCAAATCTTGTTAAGTGAAATATTTGAAAAAAATTATGATCAAGTGAAATATCAATTGTTAAGTGTCGCCTCTTCAGAAAAGGCTCATTGGCAAGTAAAAGTATGCTTTAGAACTTTGATGGCGACACTAAAGCTCACATTAAGTGAGGTGAAACGCTCAACACGTTTTGAGCTTCGCTTCAGGGCTTAAGTGCGCTTTAAGCGTGCCTTTAACAACGTTTTGAGCCTCGCTTCAGGGCTGAAGTGTGCTTTAAGCGTGCCTTTAACAACACTGTTCCACTCACACAGCTTCAACTTAGAAATACCATTTTTTCAACGTCAACTTCAAAAACTCTTTTGTCCAAATTTCAACCAAATCTATGTCCAAACGCACTAAGAAAGGGCTCTGTAGGTACAAATCTGAAAATCCCCTGCACCAAAACAAAAAGAGGGTCACCTTTCTTCACATCCTGTAAATTGCACCAAAAAGCCAAAAAACCAATGACATTTGTACTTTTAACATTTGTACAGAGATAGCTTTCCCTTCAAAGCACCTAGCATTTCTTTCGGTTCACAAAAGCCTACAGATACAAGCTGTCACTGTAATCGTCAAACTTCTTGCTGGTTTCCTGATCGCAATTTTGTCCAAAACAGTCAACAGGTCTTTCAAACTGAAAGGCATGACAAAAGAGAAGTTGAAAATATTGAAAAATAGATTCCATACTTGCCTCGCCACTGTGAAATGCTAACTTCCTCCTTTTTCTCTCACTACCAAATCCCACTTAACCAGATGAAAGGCTACTTTTGTTTATTATCAATCCATTTCCATATATGGAGGTATTAGGATTTGATGAATTTTAATCTAAGCATGTGATGTTACAGTTTCCTTATAGGGTGATAAATACTGCCTATTATCGCGGCTCTTATGGTTTCTATGTAGATTGTGTGGAGGATCCGAGTTGCTTCATGTGAAATTGGCACAAAATTTTGTTATATTTATTTTTTGGGTGAACAAATTGTTATTTTCATCAAACTTGAGGGCCATTTTTGGCATCCCAAAGCCACAAATGTTGGCAGATAGGACTAGACTAAATTGTTACTCCCTCTGTCCCATCTTGCTCAATTGTCTGGTGTTACTTCTGTTAATTTGTAGGTTGACTGGGAGGATGAGAAAATTTGTTTTCAGACAATTGCTGCTGCCCTAGGAAATTTTTATGCCATGCATCTACCATTATTACCTAATCCCTCAGGTGATGGCTTGAAATTCTACAGAAAGAGAGTGCTTTCAAGTGTTTCAGAAGGAACTTCTATAGAAAACATCGGTAAGCAACTATTCTGAAAAAACAAATTCCATTATGAGTGGCATGTACTTATTGCAGGGTAGCATGGGTTCATGTTGGGAGCTACACTCCTAGTCCGCATTATTGACAGCCAGATCCTGCTGCAATTTGGCACTTTAAAAAATCATTATACTTTAGGATCGCTGAGCCCTTCAGTAAATAAACAGCTCTTTGTTTTGCATTGTTTAGATTGCCATATTCAGCATCGCCAGTGAGAGTATTAGGGATAACAATCAGGCATAAGCAGCGACAGCTGTTCTTTAAACTTGCAACTTTCATTTTTTTAAGATAGCAATTAGCTTTAATCAGCTAATGCTAAGAAACTGCTTGAATTGCAATCCAAAAGTAGAAGCCAAAGGAAGATAGACCAACTGACGACAAGCGATTAAAGAAAACAATACAAAAAAAAATAAAAAATAGACCAACTTATAACATGCTTAGCTATGTTGGTATGATATCAGAGAAAATTATTCTTGGGGTCTGGGTACTTTCGTTTGATAGCCTGCCTCTATCATAGCACACTTGCTAGTCTAACAGTGATGACTATAACCTTTTCTTCTATATGGTGATTTATGACATTCACAGAGCATTACTGCTAATTTTTCCCCTTCCCAATAGGTTACTAGGCGTTTCTATTATACCAGTCTTGTGGATGACTCTTATCTAGGACTAACTCCTGAATTTTCTGTTACTAAGAGAATGATACCATGGAGGCTGAATTTGAGGAAGAATTACTTTTGGAGGCCGAAAATGCCTGGGCTCAACGTGAATGGTCAATTCAGCATGTTCTGTTTCCCTCCCTCAGACTCTTCTTCAAGCCCCCTACTTCCATGGCTACAAATGGAACTTTTGTTCAGGTACCAGATAAGTAAAACTTCTCTTCTTTGTTGCTATCTCTTACTTTACATTTCTGCTATCAGGATTTAGTGTCAGTTTCTCATTCCTGTATTATTTCCAAAGGGCACGAATAGGAAACCAAAAAATGAGTAGGAGAGAAAAGCATAAATCTCAGATGTAGACTTTTCCTGGCAGATATTCAGTCTCTCCCATCCCCTCCTTCCCTATCTTTCAAGTGTTCTTTTTGTAGATTAACTCCTGAGCCGCACATTGTTACGACATTGATCATCTACAATCTTATTCTAGGTTGCATCGCTGGAAAAGCTCTACAGAATATTCGAGAGATGTTAAACGTAGGAGAATTTTGATGTGGCCTCCTTGAAGCAGAAGGATTTACAAATGTACTATTTCTGATTTGAGAACAAAATTCCCAGGCCCCTACCCCCAAAGAACCAAAAAATGAAGCAGGAACAAGTTTTTTGTTTTTTTTTGCTGTTGAAGATGGTCAGATTGGTTATAGTATCCCCCACCCCCATCAAACGTTTAATTGTGCTCTACGTACGTTAATTGTGAAAAGAAGCAAAATGGTAGGTAATGGGAAGTATATATTTTATCTCTTTTTATTTTATTCCTTTAAACTAGTGATGAAGGCATCATGTCATACGCAAGACAGCGGTTAAGCAAATAGGACTTCAAAAGAAGCCAAGAAACTAAAATTTACTTCTGTTATATCCTCGATAAACAAGGGAAGATAAACCAAGGAAAATGGGGTTCCCAGTTTCACTGTTTTTTGGGCCAGCACCCTATAAATATATATATTTTTTTATTAATTAGTAAGGGGCGGGGGGGGGGGGGGGGTAACGGTAGTAACAAACAGTTCGCCCAAAAATGGGCAAACTGTCCCCTTTGGTTCATGTTTTTAAGGAATGTTCATTTTGGTATATTGTGCTGAAAATCAATAACATGGTAAAAATTGAGAAAATATCGAAGCAAGACATTTCATTACTGAAAAAAATAAGAGATAATTACGCTACATGGCCGCTCGGCCATTTTGTTTTCAAAGAAATTGGCCCACTTTTGTTAAAATTACGCAAATTAGCCATCGACCAAAATATTTACTGAAAATGATTGTTCGGACGTTCTTGGTTCTTCTCTTTCCTTTTTTTTCTTTCTTTCTCACCTTCACATATTAACACTCCATCAATACCTTTAACATCCTCTCTGTTTCTCCCTCCGTCGATCATAGTCATCTCCACCAATGAACACCATCATAGACTAACCACCACCCTCGAATTCCACCATTCTTCAACACCATTAACGGCCCAAGGACAGACACACACCATTAACATATCCATCACCTCCTTAACAATTTTGGACCAGCAACCAAATCCATCCTCAATTTACCATGGATTCCATTTTTTTCCTTCATCACTTTCACCAAATTTCCCACAACCAAACACCCACTTTTGCGTTACCATCACCATTCCGGCCAACTGTTGGCCGGTAAATACTCCACGATTAAACCAACACCCATCAACATCCTCCTCAATTAGTTCATCTTCTCAAATCTCTGAGGGTCTGAGTTATGTCGGTGCCAGACATTCACGACTATTGGAGAAGCATCACAGAGCTCTTGAAGGTTGTCGTTAATAGAAAAGGTCGTTGGAGAGATGATGCGATGGAGAAATTGGGGTGATGATGCGATGGAGAAAGTATCTAGATTGTGTCATTGTTTAAGTTTTTCATATTCTATTGCCTATTTTCACTTTGGGCCCATTTGGCATTTGTCTCTATTTACTGATGTATTAGTGGGCCTCGGTCCAAAATTCCCTTTTTTATGATTAGCAATCTAATGTATAAATATTGTATAAACAGTATATAAAGATGTATCTATGTATTCATACACATATACATCATATATACATATTGATTTATCATTTATACAATATCGATATATTATATATACATTTAATAACTATTTATACAATATTGATACACATTTATACATATTTATACAATATTGATATATTACATATACACTACATAACTATTTGTATATCATATATACATATTTATATACCATTTATATAATATCGATACACGTTTATACATTATTTATACAATATCGATACATTATATATACACTACATAACTATTTATGCAATATCGATACATTACATATACACTACATAACTATTTGTACATTATATATTCATGTTTATACACCATTTATACAATATTGATACATGAAAAAATTGCACGGAGAAAGTTTTGAAAAAAAAAAGGAAAAAGTCATTTCTTATAAAAAAAAACGTAGCAAAAAAGAAAGTTTTTTTTTTTTTTAAAAAAAATTAACGCTGAAAAAAAAGAAGCAAAATTGGCCTAATGGCCTTGGGCCAAATTGAGCTCTGTTGAACCCATGACCTTTTTTGTAAATGAAAAGTGGGTTACTTTTTTTGTAATTTTTTTATTTTTCTGTATATAATTGAAATTTTTCCAAAAAATAATTCTTATGAGTATACTAGTGGAGCTACGCCCATGCTATGCACAGGGCCCAATATTTGTAGCTTCATATAACAGAAATTTTTTCACGAGATATCTTCTTTCGTGTTTGATGTTTATTTTTTTTAGGGTAATCAACATAAATTTTGATATTTTGGTGCTTAATTACAGAAAATTCTGACATTTTGCATATTTACAAAAAATCCCTTTTTTTTGGGCTGTCGAGATACATAATTTGTTCCTGATATATTCCGTTGAGATACATAATTACCCACACTGTAATCATTCAAAGATACATAGTGTATGTATGAAACAAAACTCACACTGATATACACAGAGATACATAATTCGTTCCCGATACATTCCATTGGGTGTATAACTGATAGTTGAAATTTTTGTAATTACTTTGTAAGGTTGGAGATTTGTGTAAATATGGTAAGTTAAGGTGTATATTTATGTTATTTTTCCTTTTTTTATTCTATTAAGAAAATTTGTGCAAAAATAGCATTTTATCAAAATTATCTTCATTCTTCTCCCTTCTTAGTTCTTTTCATCCTTGCATCTTCTGCTTCTCCTTTAGAGTTTAAACAGATTGAAGATTCATTACTTATTTACTATTGGAGTTTAGCACGTTATATTCCATTGAGCTAACAATAGAAATCCATAATGATTTTGAATTACAAAGAGGAAATTTGATAGCAAAAGTAGTCCTTTATGAATTTGTTATTAGTTGTTCCATTCAGTATTCTATATATATATATATATATATATATATATATTTGAAATGGTTTTGATGTAGCTGGAGATGGTTGTAATTCAAGGTTGTAAAATCCTACTCGGTTCTCCCTCTCTCACTAGTGCCTTTTATCATGTATTAGCTTTTACCTTTAATTCCTATATTTTTTCTCTCGAAAATAAAATGTCTTTTTTTATAATCTTACCCTGTTCATCTCTTTTCCTTTTCTCTTACCCTGTTCATCTCTTTTTCCTTTACCCTAGGTTCTTAAATAGTAACCTTCTTTAACCACACCCCGGAATCGGACGTTCTTCGGCTTCTTGCCACGACGTCGTCATATCCTAGGATTTTACAGGTTAATCCATCAGTGCTATCAAGGAGTTAACGAGGCTAACCATCTACTAAGGGTAAAAATATATAAAGGAACTAATCATATACTGAGGGTAAATGGAAATATATATTCACATTATAGATATACAAACATGCTTTATATCATACATAATATGGGAGAATAATACAGAAATATAAAGATACAAGGACTTACATGACTTAAGACGGAGAGAGGTTTCCCTTTCGGGAGTCCCCGGAAAACCTTGTAGCTACGACTTGAAAATAACTCTCACACTTTTTACAAATTCACAACACTTTTTTTTTCTTTTTTTTTTTAAAACTAAATTCTTACTGAGAATTCTTGCTCTCTGATTTCTCTTTCTCTTTCTCGCTCTTGTTTTTTCTCTCGTTCTTGTTTAGTCTGGTCTTGGGGTATTTATAGCAAAGGTCGAACTTCAATTATGGATTTCAAAACCTTCTTTAGTCTGTTGAGTGCTCTGTGGGCCCCTTGTAGTCGTCATTGCTTCCGTTTTTAATTATTATACGCCATTGCTTCCGTCTTTGGCTGCTATACATCATTGCTTACGTCTTTAGCTGTTATACATCATTGCTTACGTCTTTAGCTATTATACATCATTGCTTACGTCTTTAGCTGTTATTCGTCATTGCTTACGTCTTTAGCTGTTATTCGTCATTGCTTACGTATATGTCTGTTCAATATCTTTAATCAAGTGTCCTATAGTGCTTCTGAATCGAAGCTCATTCCTAAATCATCGTCCTCATTTGGGTCTTGAGTATCTTGAAATGCTGTAATTCTCTGAATTGTCTGAACTTGTTTCTGGGACTTTTGATTCAGACTCTGGTTTTGGCACTTCTAGGATCATTTCTTTTGTTTCTTATTTTAATGACTTTTTAAGTGTATTTCCTACTATCTTTTCTATTACTTTTTTATCGTTTCTCTTTTTTCTTGAAGCAACTCCTTTTAATATTATACCTTTTTGTGGAGGCTTTCTTTGTCTTGAAGTACCTTCGTCTCTAAAACTTGCTGGCAGTCTCCTAACACTTTTTGGCAAAGTGTCAGCAATCAATGGATTTGATAAGTCTTCACCGGCTACTGTTTGAACCGGACTAGCTACATCTAGATCCGATGTAGTGAATTTATTTGTATTCTTTGGGGAATGCACACTCTTCTCATCCATTTTTGTGAGAGATGGAATTTTTTTTTGGCTAGTCTGAGGAGTTATATTTGCTGGCTGTGTCTGGCTCAACTCAAAATGAAGAATTTTTATTCGGTCTTGTAACATGGCTATTTGTCTGGTCAAATGTTCATTCTCTTTTTGTAGCTTTTCATTCTTTTGGTTTATTCTTTTAAAACCTTCTGTCATTGTAGAGCAATTGTCACACAAAAATATTTTATTTGTACTTTTACTAATGTTGTATTGCGGAAAAGTAGTTGTATTTCGAATCAGCTATGAAAAAGTTTGGTCCAAGATTTCCTCTAGCATAATCTAATGCTTCATTAAAATCATTGAATCCTTTAAATAAAGGTGTGGGGTATTATTTAGTGGCATCTATAACCTGTATCCATGTCTGAAAAATCCCATGGCTTCTTTTCTGTATTACCACATAAAATTTGAACTTTTTATCTTGATTCTTTTCTGTAAAATATTGGCTCAAAGCATTTAGTACTGCGATAAAATAACTGTTATCTCTTGGAGTCTTGTTTTAGGATATCCATAGATTGTCTATCAGGCACTTTTGCTGTTTGTCTATTCTGGCATCTGTCTTTAATCTGAAACTCATGTTAGAAATTGGATAACAAATTAGGTTTTGTTTTCCGAACCATAGTCTTTCAATTTGCTTGTTGTCTAACAAATTTCGAGGCTTAAACTGAGTATTGCTCATTAGAGTCTATAAATACATATCTTTTGGTGAGTCTTGGGTTGGTGAGCCTTCCGCCTTCCCTTTTTCTGCATTCATTCTAAAACAAAATGTAGGTTAGTGTTTAATAAACCTACTAAGCTGGTCTGCTAAATAATTCTCTTTTCCTTTAATATGTTCTAGACTAATATTGTATATTGATGTCGTATCTAAGAAGTTTAACCATTTTCTTTTACTACTACTTTTTTCATTTATTTTTGATGAAACTTTACTATCGCTTCACAATCGATTCTTACTAATATTTCTGGTTTATTTAGTATGTATAGTCTAAAACTGTTTAGTTCGTATATTACCGCGAATATTTTGGCATCCATACAACTCATGTTTCCTTTTTCTTTGTACTTGCCACTCTGATAAGCACATATTCTTTCATCCTTCTTGTTGCTATATTTACTATTTTTCGCCTTTAATACCGCTCCCCATCCTTCGAAACTTCCATCAGTCTCTACAATCAGATAATCCGTTTCTAATAGGATGGCTAAATCGGAGATATTTTTAACCATATCTTTTAGTTTTTATAATAATTTTATGTCTTCTTTATTAAAAGATTTCTGTCCTGTTATAGTTGTTTTGGAGTATAGAGGTCCTGCTACTTTTCCTAAATCCCTTATAAAGTGTCTTGCATAGTTAAGGATGTCTAAAAACTTTTGTAATTCTTTAGTCTTATCTAGCTTGTCTGGTATTTCTATAATCGTTTTTGCAATATGAGGTTGTAGCTTAATTCGTCTGTCCCCCATTGCTACTCCTAAAAAATTAATATAATTTTTGCACAAGTCTATTTTCTTTCTACTAATTATTATCTCGTTGTCAATAAATAATTTAAAAACTATTTGCAAGTGTCCCAAATGTTCTTTCATGTTATTACTAAAAATTAGAATATCATCCACATAAATTAGGACAAAGTTTTTGTATTTTCCAAAAATATTATTTATTTTTCTTTGAAAAATTGATGGAGCTATTTTTCGTCCGAAAGGCATGACTAGCCATTCAAAGTGTCCCTCAGGGCAAGTGAATGTTGCCATTCTATACTGTCGTCGTGCATTTTTATCTGTCAGTATCCTGATTTACAGTCAAATTTACCAAAAATCTTTCTTCCTTGAATCCTATTTATCAATTCTGTTTTGTCTGATAGTTTATAACCATCCATTATTGTGTTATCATTGAGTCTTTTATAGTTTATTGCCATTCTAGCTTTTCCTCTTACTATCTCACTATGATTTCTTACCATGAAAGCTGCGGATCTGTTATTAATTCTTTAATTAAAGAATTAATTATTACTCCTAATGTTAATAATTCTTTAATTTGTGCTTCAAAGTCTCCAAGATCTTGATTAGTTGCTTCAATAGATGCTGTTTTTATCATGTATTCTGAATTTATAATTTTTCTAGTTTACAAGTTATTTGGTTAGATCCCCAATGTTGTAGGGGTTTTTCTCCTATTATTTCAAACTCATCTAACGTTTGTATTATTTTTTGTAAATCTTGTTGATCTTTAATTATTCCTATCTGCCTAATTCCTTTTCTAAAATCATAATTTTCTATACTTGTTTCTATTAAATTATAATTCTTACCTGTTTCGTCCTGTATCGCTAGCTCTTGTAGTTCTTCTTTATCTATTTCTTGTATTTCTGATACTAATAATTTTTTTGTCTTGTTATTGTAGGTGCAATCTTTGCCTTTATCACATTGTAGCAATGAGTCTTCTTTAAATATCCGATTTATATATTTTTTGTTATCTTTTCTCCAAAATAGACTGGGGTTATTGTGATGCTTTTGGAGAGTATTACTCCATCCCTAGAAAGGAGACAACTCCCACCATTTTTTAATAAGAAGTCTAGTCCTAGCACAAAATCTACTTTTATTTTTAACTCTCTTACCCATATGTAATCTAACTGATACGTTGGTTTATAATTGGTACATGTATTAATAAAGCTTATAACTGCTTTGTCTACATAATTTCTATAAGTGTTATAAGTTCCATCCATTTGCATGGATATTTGTGGTTTGGCAAATTCTTTCATTAAATGTTCTGGTAAAATATTTTATTTATTATACTCTGCATACATCCTGAATCTACTAAAGCTAGTGTTTCTATCTCATAATCTTGTATTTTTATTTTTGCTAATACTTTTATGGTACTTAATTTCTTATCTTCATTACATATCATGCCTTCATTGGCTTCCCCATTAGTTCTTCTTCTTCTTCTTGTGTAATTTTTTCTTTACCTTTTTCTAGTTATGTTATACTTTTTTCTAAACTATTTACCTTGGCTTTCAATAATCCTACTTTTGTGTCTATATTACTTTCTGTCTTATTTTCTGACAAGTTTGTATCAATTTGTTGTAGAGCATGATTTCCTATAGATTTTTCTATACATGGTATACATCCTTCTAAGTAACAATTTTTATATTTTGCTCTTCTTTTTTTGTTTGGGTACCATTTACATATAAAAGATTGGTTATTGTCTAATCCTTTATTTCTTTCTAAAACATGGGGACATTCTTCTATTATACTGACCAAAGTATGATTTATAAATTCTGTCGAATTTAAGTTTAAACTATCTATGCCTATTTCATTTATTAAATCTTCTTCCTCAGAGTTTGATGAGTCTGTTTGACCTTTGGCATATAGACTTACAATAGAGTATATGCTTTCGTTGTCTGACATATATTCGTCTACATTTATTAGTGTTTCTTGGAAGTCTTCTATTAACTGAGAATTTCAAAATTTCTAGTCCTGCTGTTATTTCTTTTAGGACAAGTATTTGCTAAATGTTCTATGCTGCCGCAAGTGAAACATTCTAAGGTGTTTTTATAACTTCTATTGGTTTTATATTTTCTTACATGACTGTTTTTATCTAAGTATGACTTTTTAGCTGAGAACTTTCTCAAATAATATCTTTTGTTTCTATAACTATTTTATTTATTTTGGAATGATTTTTTATATTTCTTGTACTTTCTTCCCTTTTGATAATCAGCATCATAACTTTATGTGGTATATATGCTCTTGCAGAAATTTATCTCACTTTATTTTAATTATTTTTGTATCTGTATGTTTGTACATTTTTCTTGTAGTATTTTCATTATATGTTGGATCTTATATCCTATAGACCATTTTACGTTTGGATTCTGTATTGCACTTTCTCTTTTTTCCCATCTTTCTTCCACTTCACTTCCTAAGGCTCCTGGTAACTTATTAAAAAGTTTATTTCCTAAATTCTGATCAAATGCATTTTCACTAATTGTGCAATAATAGAAATAGTCACCTAGAAAATGTTTTATATGATACCAACTACTGGTACTTAACTGTTCTAATTTTATTAAAGAATTTCTTTGTAATACTAACAAACCGCTATTTGGGTCTTCCCCCGTTATTAAACTATGTATTTTATTTATAAAGTTATAGGATTTGGGTCCCATGGCTATTAAGGTTTGAAATTCCTATGGGAATTCTGATTTGTAGGCTTCCCATAAACCCTTGGCTGATTCTCCTAAAAAAGTCTCTATGTATCTGTACATTGTCTCTGCATCAGTTTCTTGATATGTTTTAATATAAGCTGCTACTACTATACCTTTTCATACGTCTATTACTGAGTTCCATGACTGTGGATCATGGGCTGCTATGTTTAATATCTTTCCTTTATTTCCTCCTTCTTGGAGTCTAATAGGTTCTTCTATTGACATTCTTTTTTCTATTGGTTTTACATTCTCCGTTTGTATTTCAGGATTTATTCTAAACACTCTATGTCTTGGTACATTTCCTGTGTTAGTATCTACTGTATGCATTGGGATTGTTGTTTGAACATGGCTTGAACTAGTTTATCCTAATTCGATAAATTCTTTAACACTTTTACCTGTGTCTTCGTCTTCAGTACTATTGTCTTCTTCTGACCAATTAATTCTATATCCTAAGTTGTCCATTCTTAATTCACAGTTTTTAAAATGTTCTTCTATTTGAGATATTTCTAATTTTCCTTTTTTATATCCTTTGCATTTAAATCTTTTGTTGTTATTTTCTAAGCTCAAGGATTATTTGCCCCAAAAAATGAGCATAATCCAAGCCCCAATTAGCGCCAAAACAATACCGAGATAAATGAGGAAAACTAGGATTTTAACTATAATTTAAATGGATTTTGACCGAAAACTTACGGAATAAAGGCGGGGAAATGATCTCTATGACGCCTCATGCTAATACAACTCCAATATACAATTTTTCCAACTATCTCCAATGGAGTTTTACACTTAAACATAAAGCTAAAACTCAAGGAAAATGAAATATATACAACTACTAGCGATGACCGCTTTAGCAGCTAAATGACTGCTAAAGCGGTGAGGTGGGCACTTAAGTGACCCTGCCTCGACTGGTCAGAAACCGCTAGAGCAGTTTTGAGCCACTAAAGAGATAACCACTAAAGCGGTCTCTAGGCCACTAAAGAAGCTGCACCAGCAGTTTTGGCACCAGCAAATTTGTTAAGTCCCAACGGACTGCGATCGGGTGCTCGGGATTCATTCAGAACCCCGTACACGCAAACAAACAATGATACCCTACCAAATTCAGCATTCCAAACTCAATGAAACCATAGAAATTTCCATTCAAAGTCATTTCGACAAAATGTAGGTCCCACACCTAAAGTTTCAATTTTCACTAAATTTCACCCAATAGCCCAAAATGAGTTCGGAAGCCTTGGTGATACAAGATCAAACCCACAACACAAGATTTCAGCAACAACAATAAGATGAACACTTTCACAAGAACAACAAGTGCTAGTGAATCGAAAGAGCCCCACACGGCTTCACTAGACTTCAAGATCTCAAACACAACAACAACAAGATAATAAAAAGATAGTTAACTTGACATATAATATTCAAGAGACTAGGAACCCTAACATCAAGAAAGGACCCTAAGACTAATGAATATAAACACCAAGTTCTTACTTAGACCAAGAGGAACTCAATGACCTCAAGATCCTTGTTTCTAGCCAAGATACAACACAAGTGTAACTCCACTTGTGAGTTTCGGTTTTGGAGCTTCTCCAATGGAGAGAGAGAAGTCCTTAGTGTTACAAGAGTTTTGTCTTAAAAAATATAATGAGTGAACTAGGGTTAATAACACTAAGATGGTCTATTTATATTACATCCAAAATGAAAGATAAAATGATAAGTTTAGCCCTTGGGGCAGCCGACCTTGGAGTGTTCCATGTGGCCCTTGTGACTTACACTTTCAAGGTCCCTCTTCACACTTTAAAACATTTAGATCCTTAGGTGGTTCAATCACCAACTCACACACGGCCATTTGCATGAACAAGGCTTGGAGTTTTTGTAATTCCCGAGCTTGGCTTCGTGTGAATGGTCGGGTACTTGTTGGACAGCTTGTCCCACCCGTATCACTTGGGACCCAAACTAAAGGTACCTGTAGCCTATAATTGATATTTCGGAGCTAATGAAACCATTAGAATTGAAATTCAAGGCCGTTTAACTGAAGTTTTGGCTCGAGACCATCTTCTCAACTTCAAAAGCTCCAATATAGGGAAATGACTCTAAAAACCAAACGAACTACCCGGTAACCGAACTGTCAGTTCTAACAAGTTATAAATGACTTGGGGCAGCTATGGTAAGACGCTAAATGCAGAAAAAGCTTGAAATAAAGATAATAACCTGGAGGGTCATTACAACATCCACTACTAAAAAGACTTTCATCTTCGAAAGTAAAGGATTAAGAAATACCTGAAGGCTCCAACAAGTGAGGGTACTGAGTCCGCATATCACACTCAGTCTCCCAGGTAGCCTCCATGACGTGATGGTGTCTCCACTAAACCTTAACCACATGAATATCTCTAGAACGCAACTGTCTGACATCTCTGGCGAAGATAGATACTGGATCCTCAACAAAGGTCAATCTTTCATCCAACTAAATCGAGTCCCACGAAGCATGTGTGACTCATCCAGAATATAACACCTCAACATCCATACATGGAAAACTAGATAGCTGGTTGAAAAAGCCATAGGCAAGGTCAACTCATAAGCTACCTCCCCAATTGTCCGAAGGATCTTAAATGGCCCAATATACCTAGGGATGAGCTTGTACCTCTTCCTAAACCTTATAATACCCTTTATAGGAGACACTCGTAGGAAGTGTCGGTCACCAACTCTGAATCTCAAGGAACGAAGCCTATAATGAACATCACTCTTCTGCTTGCTTTGAGATACCCATAGCCTATCCTGAATCACCTGAACTCTATCTAAAGACTCACAAAGCAAATCAGTACCACAGGGCCTAACTTCTGAAGTCTTAAACCAACCATCTAACTGGAGATCAACAACGCCTACTATACAACGCCTCGAATGGTGCCATCTGAATACTTGAATGACAGCTGTTATTATAGGCAAACTCTGCTTAGGTAAAAAACTGCTCCCAGTGACCTCCAAAATCCATTACATACGTGTGGAACATATCTTCCAAAACCTGAATAGTCCACTCCGACTGTCCATCAGTCTGGGGCTGGAAAGTGGTGCTAAGGTTAACTTGGTTACCCAAATCCTCCCGAAATGTTCTCCAAAATCTAGAAGTGAACTGAGAGTCTCTATTTGAAATAATAGACACGAGCACCCCGTGAAGGCGAACTACCTCTCGAACATAGATCCGAACCAACCTCTCAGCACTGAAGGAAGTCTGAATCGAAATGAAATAGGAAGACTTGGTCCATCGATCTACGATGACCCGAATGCTATCAAAACCACGAGAAGTGCGTGGCAAACCACCCATAAAATCTATAGTAATCCGCTCCCATTTCTACTCAGGAATGGGTAGTCTCTGAAGTAATCGACTAGATATCAAATGCTCGACCTTCACCTGCTGACAACATAGACACTGAGTCATGAAGTCTGCTATATCTCTCCTCATACCTTTCCACTAATACTGCTGCCTCAAATCCCTATACATCTTAGCTATCCCAAGATGAATAGAATACTTGGAGTTATAAGCCTCTTGGAGTATCAACTGAATTAAACCTCCTACCCTCGGAACACAAATGTGATCGTCGAATCTCAAAATACCCTCAGAATCTAAGGTAGCCCTTCTGGACTCACCTCTTAATATCTGATCTCGAATGCCATGTAACCCAACATCCTCAAACTAACGACCCCAATCTTCTCCAATAAGGTAGATCTAGCCTCAACACTAGCATGAATTCTCTTGGGGTCTAAAATATCAAGCCGAATCACCAGGTTGGCTAAGGAATGGATATCTAAGGCTAACGGTCGCTCCAAAACTAACATAAAGGTCAAGCTACCTATACTCATTGCCTTCCGGGTCAAGGCATCCACTACCACATTCGCCTTACCCGCATGGTATCGAATGGAGAGATCATAGTCCTTCAACAACTCAATCCACTTGCGTTGTCTCAAATTAAGCAACCTCTGAGTCATAATCTACTGAAGACAATGATGGTTAGTGAAAATCTCAAAGTGAAAACCATACAAGTAATGCCTCCAAATGTTAAGCGCGAAAACTACCGCTGCGACTCTAAATCATGAGTAGGGTATTTGCGTTTGTGCACCTTCAGCTGTCTCAAAGCATATGTAATAAATTGACCCTGCAGCATTAGAACATACCCCAAACCAACAGCAGAAGTATCACAATATACACCCCTCGCCTTCAACTGGAAGAGTCAGAATAGGAGCTGAAGTGAGCAAGTCCTTGTGCTTGAGAAAGCTTGCCTCACAGCTATCGGACCACTGACATGGAACTTCCTTCCTAGTCAACCTGGTCATAGTTGTTGCAATAGTGGTAGATCTCTCGACAAACTACCTATAGTAGCCTGCCAACCTAATGACACTACGAACCTCAGTCGGAGACGTAACCCAAGCCCAATCACGAATTGCTTTAATCTTCATCGGGTCCACCATAATCCCATCTTTGGACACCAAGTGCCCCATGAATGTTATAGACTCAAGAAAGAACTCACACTTTGAGAATTTGGCATAAATCCTATGATCTCTCAAAGTGTAGAGCACAGTTCTCAAATGCTGCTCGTGCTTCTCCCTACTCCTCAAATAGACAAGGATGTCATCAATAAAAATGATCATGAAGGAGTCCAAATAAGGCCTAAAAATACTATTCATCAAGTCCATGAATGCTGCTGGGGCATTGATCAACCCAAAAGACATCACCAGGAACTCATAATAGCCATAGCGAGTCCTGAAGGTTGTCCTCCGCCCGAATCCTCAACTGATGGTAGCCAGACCTCAAATTAATCTTAGAAAACATGGCCACACCCTGAAGTTGGTAAAATAGATCATTGATACGAGGCATAGGATACTTATTCTTCAAGGTCACCTTATTCAGGTGCTTGCAATCAATACACATATACATAGAACTATCTTTTTTCTTCACGAACAGAATAGAAGAACCCCAAGGCGATACACTCGGTATAGTAAAACCCTTACCCAAAAGATCCTGAAGCTGAATATTTTACTCCTTTAGCTCGGTAGGAGCCATACGATAAGGTTTCATAGAAATAGGTCGGGTACCCGACTCTAAGTCAATAGCAAACTCTATATCACGCTCAGGAGGAAGGCCCTGTAGGTTAGTAGGAAAGATATCAGGGAACTCACAGACTATAGGAACAGAGTCAAGTGATAGACTTTCAGTACTAACATCACGAACATAATCCAGAAAAGACATGCAACCCCTTAATATCAGTCTCCTAGACCAAATATAAGAATTAATCTCCATCGGCACGCGACTATAAGAACCCTACTATACAACCAGGGGTATGTCAGGCATGGCTAAGGTAACAACTTTGGCAAAGCAATCCAAAACCGCATGATAGGGGGATAACTAGCCCATGCCTAGAATCACATCAAAATCCACCATGTCTAGCATAATAAAGTCTACCTAAGTGTCATACTCCCAAACTGTCATAGTACACAATCTATATACCCAATCCACTACTAAAGAATCACCCATGGGAGTAGCTACACACAAAGGCATAAATAATGGCTCCAAAGACAACCCCAACCATGGTGCATAATAAGTAAAAACATATGAATATGTGGAGCCTAGATTAAATAAAGAAGAAGTTGGATAATGGCATACTAAAATCATACATTTGATAACAGCGTCCGAAGCCTCAGTCTCCAACCTACAAGAAACAATATATAAGTGACCCCATCCACCTCCAGACTGGGTGCCTTCCTGACCACCTATCTGACCTAACTGAGGACCTCCTCTAGAACCCTGAGGACCATCCTTGCGACCCTGCACACCACCCCTAGTTGGAGGTGGCACTGATATGATTGGTGGGATACTCTATGTGGCTGGCTAAATCATCCTATGTTTGGGAAACACTCTAGTAAAATAGCCCATAATACCTCAATCATAACATATGCCTCAGGTACTATGCTCTATCGAAAAGGTCCGGCTGACCCAAAATAGCCACCTCAACCTGAAGACCCTGACTGTACACCTTTTAAAGACTGATCACTGCTTTGCCCGCTTATGTTACTAAAACCAGGCTGACCCTTATCTGAAATCAGAAGCACTACCTGAACGGGCCTACAAGACTGATCCTGATACTGGGGGTACCTACCCTGAAAACCCCTACCTCTAAACTGTTAGCTTCTTTGGCTCCCACTATAATTGCCCTACTGATGCGACCTCTTATCGCTGCCCCCTTGGGCCTCATAATGAATATCCTTCATAGTCTAAGCATAGTCAGCAATATCCATAAAAGATCTGCCTATAACTACCAGACTCTGAGTAGCCATGCAAATTATAAGTCTCAGCCTTATGACAAAACACAAAATTTGCTCATACTAGATAGGTAGAATCATAGTGACATGTCTATCCAACTCTTGGAACCTCACCTCGTACTTTGCCGTAGAAATAAAACCCTGCTCCAATCCTATAAACTGATCTCTCAGATGCTCGCTGTCAAACTAGAGACAATCCCCTAGTCGTAACACGGTGCTTAGAGTCACAAATGACCCCAAGCTAACCCATGACCTGGCATAACACTAGGAATAATAAGGTAAACTGATAAATACTGAGCAGAAGATGAACTAAAATGACATAATTATAGTAATAACCAAATTCACTACTGAATGCCAAAACTAAAACTGTCTGACATAATTAACATGCTAAAAAATCTAACGGTCTATCTAAAAGCCTCTAAATCATATGAGTTGTTGGGATAAGCCTCCAACTAACTCTAACTGTCTGAAACTGAAATAAGATAAAATGAGATACTGATGACTAGTCTTGAAATAATTAGGACTCACTAAATACTACTACTGATATGGTGCGGAATCATACTAAGTGCGATCTGGATGCTGAACGTTAAAACCTATATTATAAGATAATATAGCACAAAGAAAAGTATACGATCAGTACTTTGAATATACTAAGTATATGAGATGGGAAATAATTGATATGAGCTGAACATGATGCATGTGACATGGTAAACTGATGCAAGACCAAGTAATAAACATGTACTATATGATGATAAACTGAACAACCGAATACAAGGTCATGCAAGTATCTTAATCTGAACTATAAACTGTGAACTATGGGAGCTACTGTTAACTGACATACCCCAAGCTGAGCTAATCGGGGTCTAACCAGTAACTCCAGCTGGAAGGGTGTTCTGTACCTTGCCAAGGGTATTAACACTGACTGACATAGATCCACTAAACTTATATCCCAAAGGACTAAGGTATCAAGCCTGGTCTGATGGGTGATCCTGTAGAACCTACGGTGGAGCCGTAGTTCTGGGAATTCTACTAAAGGTCTTAGCCTAACTGACTGATGATTCTTCATCCCTACGTCTGCTTGGTGCTAAGTACTACTCCCAACTGAATAACACTGATAACTGAAATGCTCAATAAAAGTAATCATTTGAAGACTGAAAATAATTGTATTATCTGAGAGCATTTAAAATATGTAAACTGGAGGATATAATACTCATAAGTATATGCATGAAATCTTAGGTCATCGGGTGTTCATAACCCACCATCTCAGAAGAATGCAACTATTATGATAATTCCATAAGCTGAGTGAATTAAGGAATTTAATAACTCAAGTCCAAAAGTCATTGATTTCACAATTTAATTAGGGTTTATAATATTGAACATGTAATGATACTGAAATTTATGTTAAAACATGGGTTTGTAACTCAATGAGATCAAGGAACTGGAATATCAAGAAATTCACAAAATTCATGAACCCAATGCTCTGAAGAAGGAATTAAACTAAGAAATTGAGTTAACTTTGGGACTCAATAAGTGAAAGGAGACCCATTGATGAAATCCCACATACCTAGATTTAAGAACCCTGAAGAAATCTCTAAACTTGGAGCTTGAAGATGATGAACCCTAATTTGCTTTTGAGGAAGAGAAATCACCTCTTTTCTCTTGTTTTTGCTAAGTACCGACTGAATTTGAGTAATGAGGGACTTAGGGTAAACTTAGGCTTATAATTCAGCTTTGTGATAGCTTAAATGACATAGTTTGGGGGGTTAAAAAGTGGGAAAAGACTTGAATGCCCCTTCTAAAATGTAACTGAAAAAGCTGCAGGGGAGGCCGTATGACCCATCCCATGATCGTGGGACCCACCTATGATCGTGGGTTGAGCTCGTGGTTGGGATACTGGAGTGAGGCTTCTCTGGACATAATCAGATGAGCCATGGTACAATTATGGGACCCACTCATGATCGTGCCTTGGTTCGTAGGTCGTAGGTTCCAACCGAGTCAACTTTAGAAGTCACGATCGTACCTAAGATCGTGGTTTCTAACCACGGTCGTGGTTCCCTTTCGTGGTTGGAAGGTATAGATGCCAACTTTCAGGTTTTGGGGGCTGTTTGCCAGGTCGTGGGTTCTAACCACGGTCGTGGTTTCTGCTCGTACGTTCTCACTGCTGGACAATGCTGCACTAAAATGGCTATAACTCTTAGCTCCAACATCAGATTAAGATGAATCTAGATGCGTTGGAAAGATAATTCAAATATATATCATTTGGTAGGTATTGAGATCAGAAATTTAGCAGAATCTTGGAGTTATTCTTGTTTGAGGCTGACTATAGCAAGATTTTTCATAAGAAAACCACCGGTAAGGAAGATTTCAACTTGGCTAAGATCTAGGAGTTACTTGTGTCCTTAATACATGTATAAATCGATTCTCATCCTACAAAAACATGATGTTTGATTTTACATGTACTTGAAGGATGGTTCTAATCATAGCTTGGATTTTTGGGGTGTTACAATATCTCCCCCTTGGGGTCATTCGTCCCCGAATGAAAACTAACTAAGCTGAAAAGTTAGGGAAAAAGATGCAGTTCCAAAAATGAAACTCTAAGATCTAAACACTGACATGATACTGAGTCTATAACTGATACATGGATTTATTTGTACTCGTGAATGCATGATATGACATGAAAATAACTGGGTGACATGGGACAAAAATAAATATTTAAGGGGAAACTATTACCTTAAGCTGGAATTATGTTCGAAGAGAAAAGATTAGGGTACTTGGTCATCATATCTACCTCTGCTTCCCAAGTAGCTCCCTCAATGAGCTGATTTTTCCATAGAACCTTTACTGAAGCAACCTCTTTATTCCTCAACTTAAGAACCTGACGATCAATGATCTCAACTGGGAACTCCTCATAAGAAAGGCTATCTTTCATACCCACACTGTCTAAAGGCACAACTGATGCGGGATTACCAATGTATTTCTTCAATTGAGACACATGAAAAACTGGATGCACTGATGCTAAGTTTATGGGCAAATCCACTCATAGGATACATTGCCAAAACGACCCACAATCTTATAAGGACCAACATAGCGGGGACTGAGTTTCCCTTTTTTCCCAAGCCTCTTCACCACTTTCATGGGTGAAACTTTCAAGTAGACAAAATCAATAATAGAAAACTCAAGCTCCCTTCTTCTCACATCTGCATAGGATTTCTGATGACTTTGAGCTATTTTTAGTCTTTCTATAATCAACTGAACTTTCTCCATAGCCTCATGAACTGAATCTATCCCTATCAAAGTAGCTTCACGAACCTCAAACCATCCAATAAGAGATCTACACCTTCTACTATAAAGTGCTTCGAATGGGGCCATCTGAATACTAGAATGATAACTGTTATTATAAGCAAACTCAATCAAAGGAAAATGATTATCCCAACTACCTTTGAAATCAATCACAAATGCCCTCAACATATCCTCTAAAGTTTGAATGGTTCTCTCTCCCTAACCATCTGTCTGAGGGTGAAAAGCTGTACTGAGGTGAACTTGGGTACCAAAACCCTTCTGGAATGTCTTCTAGAACTAAGAGGTAAACTGAGTACCCCTATTTGAAATAATGGTCAGAGGGACACCATGTAACTTCACTAACTCCCTAAGATAGAGGCTAGCATAATCCTCGACTATGTCTGAGGTGTTAACTGGCAGAAAATGGGCTGACTTAGTCATTCGATCTACAATAACCCAAATAGAATTATGTTGTTGGCGAGGGCGAGGCAACCCTGTAATGAAGTCCATATTCACCACTTCCTACTTCTAAGTAGGAATACTGA
Organism: Capsicum rhomboideum; assembly: GCA_031232105.1. Lineage (NCBI taxonomy): Eukaryota > Viridiplantae > Streptophyta > Magnoliopsida > Solanales > Solanaceae > Capsicum > Capsicum rhomboideum. The sequence goes on from CP124715.1 coordinate 74,281,682, forward strand.
TATCCTGAACCTTACCACCAGGTCTCTGGTGCTCAACCTTAACCTACTGGCAATTTGGACACTTAGCCATAAATTTTGCGATATCCTTCTTCATGTCATTCCACCAATAGACTTCCCATAGATTACGTACATATTAATGGCTCTTGGGTGAATAGAATATCAAGAACTGTGATCTTCTATTAGTATCCTCTGTCTTAAGTTATCAACATCTTGAACACATAATCTACCTGACAATGAAGAACACCATTTCCCTCTTGGGAGAAAACCTTAACCTTCCGACTCTGGACTGCTTCTTTTAACTTAAGCAAAATAGGATCACTATGTTGTTTTTACTTCACTTCAGCGATCAATGAAGATTCTGAACCATTCTGAACCAAGATATTACCTTCTACTAAATCAACCAACTGAACTCCCAATCTAGCAAGCTGGTGAACCTCGTAAATTAACTCTTTCTTCTCATCCTCAATATGAGTAACACTTTCCATAGACAATCTACTAAGAGTGTCAACCACAATATTGGCTTTTCTCAAATGGTACAAGACACTCAAGTTATAGTCGTTCAACAACTCTAGCTATCTCCTCAGACAAAGATTTAGATCTTTCTGGCTGAAAACATATTGAAGGCTCTTGTGATCAGTGAACACATCAACATGAACCCCATAAAGATAATGCCTTCAAATTTTTAAGGCAAAAATAATTGCTGTCAACTCAAGATCATGAGTGGGGTAATTTTTCTCATGATGCTTGAGCTGTCTAGAGGAATATGCTATAACCTTGCCATGCTGCATCAAAACACAACCAAGTCCCACTCTAGAAGCATCACAATAAACCACAAAACCATTTGAACTCTCTGGCAGAGTCAAAACTGGAGTGAAGGTGGGTCGAGTCTTCAACTCATGAAAACTCTTCTCGCAAGAATCGGACCATTAAAACTTGACTTTCTTCTCTGTCAATATGGACATAGGAGAAGCAATAGAGGAAAATCCTTCAACAAACCATCTATAGTAACCAGTTAAACCCAAGAAACTTCTGATATCTTACGGAGAGATCGGTCTAGGCCAATTCCTAACTGCTTTGATCTTTTGAGGATCAACTTAAATGCCTTCATCGAAAATGATATGACCAAGGAATGCTACTGATTTCAACCAAAATTCACATTTGCTGAACTTAGCGAATAACTGGCAATCTTTGAGAGTTTTCTAAACAATTCTCAAATGGTCTGTATGTTCATCCTCACTCCGAGAATAAACGAGGATGTCATCTATGAAGACTATAACGAACATATCTAAGTGCTGTTTGAACACCCTGTTCATCAAATCCATAAAAGTTGTAGGAGAATTCGTTGGTCCAAAAGACCTAACAATAAATTTGAAGTGACCATACCGAGTTTTGAAGGTTGTCTTTGGAATGTCACATTCTCGGACTCTGGGCTGATGATAGCTGAATCTGAGGTCTATCTTAGAGAAGCAATTGACACCTTAAAGCTGGTTGAACAAGTCATCAATACTAGGAATGGGATACTTATTCTTGATTGTGACTTTGTTCAACTGACGGTAGTCGATGCACATTCTGAGAGAACTGTCTTTCTTGTGCACAAAAAAGATTGGAGCACCCCATGGAGAGATGCTAGGCCTAGTAAAACCTTTGTCTAAAAGATCTTTCAACTACTCTTTTAATTCCTTAAGCTTAGTTAGATCCATTCTATAGGGTGGAATTGAAATAGTTTGGGTATTTGGAAGGAGATCTATTCCCAAGTCAATTTCCCATTCAAGAGAAACTCTGGGCAGGTCTTCGGGAAATACTTCTGGGAGATCATTAACCATTAAAACTGACTCGAAAGTTAGGGTCTCAGACTTTGAATCCTTAATCCAAACAATATGAAAGATACACCCTTTGGAAATTATTTTTTCTAGCCTTAAGGTAAGAGACAAATTGACCTATAGGCACTGAGGTATTACCCTTCCACTCTATGACTAGCTCATTTGGAAACTAAAATTGGACTACTTTATTTCTGCAATTAATAGAGGCATAGCAAGAATGGAGCCAATCCATGCCAAGAATGACATCAAAATCTATCATGTCTAACTCTATAAGATAAACTGAGGAGACTTTCTGAGAAACTGTGATCGGGCAATTTCTGTATACCCATCTAGCTATGACTGAATCACCAGCTGGAGTAGAAACTGAGAAAGGTTCTGAGAGAGTTTCGGGACTTACATCGAAGTCTACTTCTATATAGGGAGTTATAAAAAAGAAAAGGGCTTCGGGATCTAATAATGCATAGACATGAATATGAAATACCTGTAATGTACCAGTGACTACATCAGGAGAACCCTCTTGATCCCATCTAGTCTGAAGTGCATAGTACTTATCGTGACATTGTCCTCCACCTGCACTAGATGAGGAACCCTGTTGAATCAGGCGACCTACTGGAGCTACTAAAGAGTTAGAATAATTCTCCTGACGAGTATCTCTGTCTCGCTGTGAATCCAATGGACATTCTCTCAATCTGTGGCTTGGCTTGCCATACCCAAAACACGCATCACTACCAGCCATACACTCACCCTTGTGGTTCTTACCACACTTTTGGCAAATTGGGTTAGTACAACCACTAGTAACGCTGCCTTGGGACTTAGAGCCTGGTGCCCTATCCCGATTATCCTACCTGAACTTGGGCACTAGAGCACTAGCAGAAGATGGGGATGGAACTAATGATTTTTTGTGGAACTGAGAATGATTTTCTCGATTTGACTTCTGCTTAGAAAAGTTGAAACTACCTATTTTGGCCCTCTTACTCTCCCTTTCCTTCTCCTTGACCTCTTCCTCCTCAATCTGTTAAACATGTACCATCAACCTAGAGATGTCCATCTCCTTAACCAATATTGCAGTCCTACACTCTTTAAACACATCCTCAGAAACACCTATCACAAACTTACTCATGCTAGCCCTGGAGTCAGAAACCATGGCTGGAGTAAACTTTGCCAACTGAGTAAACTTAAGAGAATACTCCTTCACACTAATGTTTTGCCCTGCTTTAAATTGATGAATTCCTGTACCTTGTACTTCCTTAACTCAAGTGGGAAGAACCGATCTAGAAAAGCATCAACAAACTCATTCCACTCTACCAGACCTGTATCAACACCTCTATCCTTCTTCCACTTTTGACACCAAATGTGAGCTACTCCTTGCAACTGATAAATAACCAAGTCAGTATTTTCAGTTAGAGTGACACCCATTATCTCAGTGATTTTTGAATATTATTCTAGAACTTCTGTGGATTTTCTTCAGACTTAGACCCAAAGAATACCGGAGGATTTATCCGAGTAAAGTCCTAGACTCTGGCTGTTGTTGTGGTACCAGTGGGTTTGACCTGGACAAAAGCCTGCTGATTGGCCTGAGTGGTCATGGCCTAAGCTAGCACCGTGAAAGCATTCCTAAATGCAGCATGAGAGACTTACTCGTTCAAAGGGTCTGCTAGAGCTGGTGTTGCTTACTGGTTCCTATTTTAATTCCTCCTTTCGTTGGCTCTTCTGGAGGTATTTCTTGTAAACACGTAGAGCACAAGTTAGAAGATGGTTTTAATAGAGTTCACACTCTATCGCACGATATGAACATGAAAGAAGTGAAACTTTTCCTAAACGTTTCATAGCCTCTCACTCATAAGCATGGTGCACTTCACACCCATGAACAAGTTTGTCATGACCCAACACTACCCTCTAGTCATAACACGGTACTTAGAGTCACAAGATACCCCAAGCTAATCCATGGCCTGGCATGACACTAATAATAATAAGGTAAGCTAATAAATACTAAGAGAAATCTGAACTAAAATGACATAATTATAGTAAAAACCAAATTCAATACTGAATGCCAAAACTAAGACTGTCTGACATAATTAACATGCCCTAAAATCTAACTGTCTGTTTGAAAGCCTCTAAATCATATGAGTTGTTGGGACAAGCCCCCAACTAACTTTAACTGTCTGAAACTGAAATAAGATAAAATGAAATACTGATGACTAGTCCTCGAATGATCAGGACTCACCAAACACTGCTGCTGATATAGTAAAGAATCATACTAAGCGCGATCTAGATGCTGAACGTTAGAACCTATATTATAAGACAATTTAGCGCAAAAGAAAGTATGCGATTAGAACTTTGAATATAATGAGTATATGAGATGGGAAATAACTGATATGAGCTGAACATGATGCATGTGACATGGTAAACTGATGCAAGACCAAGTAATAAACATGTACTGAATCATAAGCTCAACAACTGAATACAAGGTCAACTGAATACAAGGTCATGCAAGTATCTGAATTTGAACTATGAACTGTGGACTGTGGGAGCTACTGTTAACCGACATACCTCAATCTGAGCTAACCGAGGTCCAATATGTTACCCCCACTAGAATGGTATTCAGTACCTTGCCAAGGGTATGAACACTGACTGATGTGGATCCACTAAATTGATGTCCTAAAGGACTAAGGTCTCAATCCTAGTCTGACGGCTGACCCTTTAGAACCTATGGTAGAACCGTAGTTCTTAGACTTAGGGACTTCTACTAAAGGTCTTAGACTAACTGATGGGTGATCCTTCATCCCTAAGTACTACTCCCAACTTAATAACACTGATAAATGAAATGATCAATAAAAGTAATAATTTGAAGACTAGAAATAAATGCATTATTTGAGAGCATTTCAAACATACAAACTGGAGGATATAATACTAATAAGTGTATGCATGAAATCCTAGGTAATCAGGTGTTCATAACCCACTATCACAGAAGAATGCAACTATTATGACAATTCCATAAACTGAGTGAATTAAGGAATTTAATAACTCAAGTCCAAAAGTTATGGATTTCACAATGTAATTAGGGTTTATAATATTGAACATGTAATGATACTGAAATTCATGTTAAAACATGGGTTTATAACTCAATGAGATCAAGGAAATGGAATATCAAGAAATTCACAAAATTCATGAACCCAATGCTCTGAAGAAGGAATTAAACTAAGAAATTGAGTTAACGTTGGGACTCAATAAGTGAAAGGAGACCCATTGATGAAATCCCACATACCTAGAGTTAAGAACCCTGAAGAAATCTCTAAACTTGGAGCTTGAAGAAGATGAACCCTAGTTTGACTTTGAGGAAGAGAAATCGCCTTTTTTCTCTTGTTTTTGCTAAGTACCGACTGAATTTGAGTAATGAGGGACTTAGGGTAAACTTAGGCTTATAATTCAGCTTTGTGATAGCTTAAATGACATAGTTTGGGGGGGGGGGGTTAAAAAGTGGGAAAATACTGGAATGCCCCTTCTAAAACGTAACTGAAAAAGCTGTGGGAGAGGACGTACGACCCATCCCAGATGATGGGACCCACCTATGATCGTGGGTGGTGCTCGTGGATGGGATGCTGGAGTGAGGCTTCTATGGACATGATTAGATGAGCCATGGTATAATTATAGGACCCACTCACTATCGTACCTTGGTTTGTAGGTCGTAGGTTCCAATCGGGTCAACTTTAAAAGTCAAGATCGTACCTAAGATCGTGGTTCTAATCGTAACTTGGGTTTTGGGGTGTTATACTCAAGCAAGTTGCGAGGCATATACTTCTCTAAGAAAGCATCAGAGAATTGAGTCTACGTCGTAGTGGGAGATCCAGCTGGCCGAGAATGATAATATCCCCTCCACCACAGTCTGGATGCTCGATTGAACTCAAAAGTTATGTAGTCCACGCTATGTGACTACTAGGCCAAAATTACGCAGCCTCTCCCACAACTAGAGAGGAACTCAAAAGCATCCTCGCCTGGGGACCTTGTAAATCTCGATGGAGCCAATCTCAAAAACTGGCCCAACATCTTCTGCTCCTCAGAAGACATTACTGGCCGGGCTGCTGTGGTTGCCAGACTACCAGTACTGGTGGGATCTCTACTTTGGGAGTTGAAGCTCCTAAACCAAGACCACCCTAGGCTGCTGTCTGGGCCCTATCTATCAGCGGGCAATCTACCAAGCCCAAAAGTTGTACCAAAGCATCGCGGAGAACTGAAAAAGACATAAACCCAAGTAGGGCCTAGACTACCCCTTGGCCCACATGCTGCTGTGGTGGCTGACCCTCTGGTACTATCTCTATCTCGGGGAGCAATTATAGGATTTAGTGAAGGCTCCCTGGCCTGGCCTTAACCTATGGGTCAACCTCGGCTTCTAATTGGTGCCTTAACTGCAGGCTCTGAGTTCCTATCCCCAGCCGCTATGCCCTGCATCCTAGCCATCTGTGAAAGAGTGAAACAAATGAGAATCCAGAAACCAATATAGACACCACACATGAAAACGAACCAAAAAGGTGAAATTTTCCTTAGAATATCCTGTAGCCTCCCAAAGATAGGATACAGACGTCAGCATACCAATTCACGAGACTTTACTAGACACTTGCTCTTGTACTAACAATACCGGTGAACCTAGACTTTGATACCAAATTGTTATGACCCAATTTCTCGAGTCATGATGGCACCTAGTTTAACCCACCAGTAAGTAAGCCAAACCATAGCCCGGAACGACAACTAACGGGCTAACCGACAGAAGATAAAAGAATAAAGGCTCAACTAAAGTAATAGGTTACGAGAACAGAGATATATATATAAATGCATGCTATACAAGAGAGAAAGACGACAAATATCAAAATGAATTCCTCTACGACTTGCTTAGGTCAGTACAAGAGCCACTAAAAAAAAGAGTACTAGACACTGTCAGAACGTACATTATAGTATCTGAATATACAAATAAGATTATCAAAAATAGTAGAAGGAGGAGGATCAACTCTGAACTCTAAAATCTCACCTTATTTGCGAACAACAGCACAACTTGAGGATGCCGTTAATAGTGGTAACTCATACTCAGATCTATATCAGGGATGCAGAAGTGTAGTATGAGTACCAAAATAATGGGTACTCAGTAGGCATCATAGGGCGACTGAGCTAAATTACTGTAAAAGAATGAATAAAGTGCGAGTATGTAATCTAAGTAAAAAAAGGGGCAGAAATGGAAATAATAGGCTAAACTAGGAAACCGTGATAAATGGAAAATAAATAACTCAAAAGCGATAATAACAGCTTAATGATAACCAAACATGGCCCCCATAATCCCAGAAGTCACAGACAAGAAGAAATTAACCCAACCGAGCCCCCATAAGCACGGAGAGTAAAAGAAAAAAGTGGCACTAATGTAAGGACGGAGTAATCGACAATAATGAACGTAAAATAAGCTGACATGAGCAATATGCATACCTGATACTCCTTTCCAGCCATAATCACAAGTCTTACCAATCTATACTAGATTTCCAATACCAAATCAGTATTCGTAAAGGTAATAAACGTAGGACTCGAATAATAACTAGAGAATAATATCATGATAGTGAATGCCGAACTCGAACCAAAACTGATAAATCAATATACATATGCCAAACTTGATCCAAAACTCATAAGTAATTATCAGTATATATATAAGCCGGACTCAAATCGAAACTTATAACCTAAGCCCTAGTATCCATATCCCAAAGTTTTAGTCTTTCTCATGTCCATTTAGTTTCAAATTCCAATTTTAGACTGCCGAATCCGTTAAAGAGGAGAAGATTCAAATTAATAAGCCCGAAAGCATAGTTTAAGGTCAAATGAAAGTCCACCCAAGGTAACGAAGATAAATAGGCATAAAAATAATATCTAAGTCAACCCCAAACCCAGGTAATAGCCTAAGGAAGTATCCATGTGATCATCAAGGTTAAAATGGGGTGTTATTCTAAGCATTCTATATAAGGGACTAAATATGGACCTAAAGGGTGATCATAGGCTAATATAAGGATAAACGAGGCCAAATTCTTCAGAAAAGGGTCCCTAACCGGCTAATTAAGGTAATAAATACTAAAAATAACAATTGAACCATAGCTACCCACCCAGAACTAGCACAATATCATACTAATACCATAAGAAATCAAAGTCTAGGAAAATGGTAAGGCTAGCCTACCTTGACTCTGCCGAAAGTTTGTAAAATCCTTTACACCAGGGCTGTTTCTTTCCAAGAAGCCTCCGACTACTTCCACTCTATCAAAATAATGTTCTACACGTCAAGAGGGTATATTGGTTAATCCGAGTCAGAAATCAGACAAAAAAAATCCCTCATAGAGCTCGCTTACGAAATCATGAAGTTGAAACTGTCACAACGTCCTTCTCAACTCAAGGATCATTTGCCCCCAAAAATGAGCATAATTCGACCCCAACAACCCTAAAATAGTCCCAAGATAAATGAGGAAAACAAGGATTTTAACTATAATTTAAATGGAATTTGACCGGGAACTTACAGAATAAAGGCGGGGAAATAATCTCTACGACCCCCTCACGCTAATCCCAAATCTAATATACAATTTTCCAACAATTATAGAGCTCTCAAATATCTTCAATGGAGTTTTACACTTAAACATAAAGCGGAAACTCAAGGAAAATGAAATATATACAACTACCAGCAATGGCTGCTTTAGTAGCTAAATAACCGCTAAAGCAGCGAGGTGGGCACTTAAGCCACTCTGCCTTGGATGGACAGACACCACTAAAGCCATCTTGAGCCGCTAAAGAAGTCTCTAGGCCACTAAAGCAACTGCACCAACAAATTTTCTAAGTCCCAATGGATTGTGACTGGGCGCTCGAGATTTATTTCGAACCCCGTGCACACAAATGAAATACACTAGCCTACCAAATTTGGCATTTTGGACTCAACAAAACCATCAAAATTTCCATCCGAGGTCATTTCAACAAAATATGGATCCCACACCCAAGGATACGATTTTCACCAAATTCCACCCAATATCCCAAAATGAGTCTGGAATCCTTGGGACCTGGATCAAGAGTCCCTCTAGCCTAAAATCAACCTTTCAGAGCTAACTACACTTTCAAAATTGGCATCTGAGGCCGTTTAACTGAAGTTTTGGCCCGAGACCATTTTTTTAACTTCAAAAGCTCTAAAACAGGGAAATAGATCTAAAAACCAAATGAACTTCCTGATAACCGAACTGTCATTCCCAGCAAGTCAGTCATAAATGACTTAGGGAAGCCATGGGAAGGCCTTAAACACAGAAAAAGCATGAAACAAAGATTCTAGATCATTACAACATCCACTACTAAAAGGACTTTTGTTCGAGAAAGTAAAGGATTAATGTCACACCTCAAATCCCATTGAGATGGACAAACACTCAACACCCTAAAGACCCGAGAGAACCAACTTTAACCTATGCTTACCTTATATATATAACTATGACAATCATGCAACTTTGACATATATATAAGCTATAGTAATGAAAGACCAACATAGATAGACCCAAACCATATATACATAACTTGACTTTTGGGGCCACAACTGTTATGAGACTAAACATATTTGAACTTCATACATTAGTCTACAAAGCCTCTATAGGATAGAAAACATAGTCTAGGTCGGGACAGACCCCACCTTACAAAACTACTTTACAATACCAAAATATACATATCAAAGACTCGATAAAGCCCCGAATCAACTTGGAGCTCACCAATCACAGCTGAGTGTCCTGTGATCCTATTAAGGAGGTCTACTAGCTGGAGTACCTGTACCTGTGGCATGAAACACAGTGTCCCCATGAGGGACGTCAGTACGAAAGAATATACTAAGTATGTAAGGCATTAAGTGACCATAGGTAAGAAAAGATCTTAATAAAATCATATATCAATATATAACTGTATAGATAAGAATAAAAGACCACCTTTGCTTGTATTTATGGGATCATGTACATTACATCTTTTACTTTACTTTATCCTTCTTTGCATTATGAAACTGTAAAGCATATGACACAAATGACAAGCTGATCAGTGGTAAAAGAGGATGACACATGCTAGGTATTTTAACCCATAGGATACGGATCTCATAAATACACAAATCGGGATCGACCCAAGCTAGGCTTTCCTTTCACCCCTGGGATACCACCGATGATATTGGGATCAACCGATGCTAGGTGTTCCTTCTACCCCTGGGATACCACCTAAGAATATACAGATTCTCTTTACATCATATCTTTAATCTTTGAGATAGTTCTGTTTGTGGTCATAATATTATTGAGTTTTAAACTATGGACCAGTAGTGAGAGACATATGAATATGTATTTAAGGCGGTAACAATGACATAGAGAGCGAATGTAACATCAATGTATTAGATTTCATGCCAAAGAACATAGAATCGAATAGCCTTACATACCTTACTGTACAACTCCGATATTACCCCAAATTAACCTCCTGCCCCTTGTACTACTTATCTACAATAAAGTAAGTGGTAAAACTAGTATTAGTAGCTAATTAACACGTTTAAGCCACTTAACCTCACCAAAGCAGTAGCCGAGAAGTAAGCCCGTAATCAATTTATTCAAGGGTGTTCTTTCAACCCTTACTCCTCCAATTACATTCACATACCATACAAATCCTTATAACGTCTCCTGAAATAACTTTAGCCTCATTATACCCTCAAAATAGTATACAAAGTGGAGTGGTCAGTAGGCTTACATAATATTCAGTTCGGTGGTGTATCACCACATCCTCCGTCTATAACTCAATATAAGTTAGTTACATCCTTTCCCAACATCAACCAAGCTGTCCCCAACATATACACATAACACAATTCCTAAAACAACCCAAATATCCTTTATCATAGCAACCAAATATTGAACTCATCATCCCTTGAGTTCTTGACAACAATATATACACAATTCTCCACCAAAACATGTATATAGGAAGGGGAAAAAATGGGCAGTAGCCTTACCTTAATTTTGTGATAGTGTATTTTCTTAACTTGTATTTCTTCAATATCTTGGTTCCTTCACGTACAAACCAATGGAGAAGAGAAAAATCTTTTAATAACCAAGAAAAATGGGACTGCCAAACTTATATAGGGCTGTCTTATAATTTAAACATGAAGAACATAATTTCCATAGTATTTTTGAGATAAGCTCATTGTTTGTTCACTTACCTTTAGCTTGGAAGGAAGGTAAATCCCAAGAACCCTAATGGAAACTTAGAGTTGCTGTAGAAGCTAAGAGAGAGCAAGAGAGAAAACTCTAGAAAGCTGAATTTTTGTCTAAGTTAAAATGGGTCAAATGAGCTAGTTTCAATCCCTTTAAAGAAAGCTGCTCTTGGCCAACTTTCTTGGCTAATTTGGCCATATTTTATCAAGTATGTGGTGCACCTACTTGCCCATTATACTTGGGCCTTTGTGGATCTGAAATTGTTGGGCCTTGGTTGCCCATTCTTATCCTTTTCTCACTTTTAACTTGGGCCAAAATTAATTCAAGTAGGTGGTAGTGTACTTGGACCAATAAGCTGGTCAAAGGAGTCTTAGTAGGTGATGCACCTACTTGGTTCTTAGATTGGTCAATAAGTCAAAGTAGGTGATGCACCTACTAGCTTAATTTAAGTCAAGCAAGTAGCTCACTTATTTTATTCCATATTCTAAGTCTTAAACCCTTATGTTAATACTTATATACACTTGGACACTTTAATCCTTAAGGTAGAATACCACCTTACTATCTCACGTTTAAGCATTTCTGTTTGGGTTAACTTGGCGTATACATGCTGAAATATTTGGGCCATTATAATATCCTTTAAATCTTCTTTAAACCACGCTAATCACTTAAGAAACTTGGTTCGTTACCTATACAACAAGGTTACCTCAAGTCCCATATCAATAGAACAAGTACACGCAAAATACGGGGTGTTACAATTAAGAAGTGCCTGAAGGCTCGAACATGTGAGGGTACTGAGTCTACATATCATGCTTGATCTCCCAGGTAACCTCCTCAACCGGATAGTGTCTCCACTGAACCTTAACCACAAAATATCTCTTGAATACAACTATCTGACATCTTTGGCTAGGATAGAAACTGACTCCTCAACAAAGGTCAGCCTCTCATCTAACTGAACTGAGTCTAACCAAAGCACGTAAGACTTATCTGAAATATAAAGTCGTAGCATCGATACATGAAAAACTAGATGGATGGATGAAAATACTGGAGTCGAGGACAACTCATAAGGTATTTCCCCAACTGTCCGAAGGATTTCAAATGGCCTGATATACCTGGAGCTGAGCTTACCCCTCTTCCAAACCTCATCACACCCTTCATGGGCGATACTCATAGGAAGACCTAGTCACCAACTCTAAATCTTAATGGTACGAAGCCTAAGGTCAGCATAGCTCTTTTGACTAGTTTGAACTACTCGTAGCCTATCCTGAATCACCCAAACTCTGTCCAAAGACTTATGAAGCAAATCGGTACCACGGGGCCTAACTTCAGAAGTCTCAAACTAACCAACCAACTTGAGATCGACAACGCCTACCATACAACGCCTCGAATGGTGCTATCTGAATACTTGAATGGTAGCTGTTATTATAGGCAAACTCCACTAAGTCTAAAAACTACTCCTACTAACCTCTAAAGTCCATTACACACGTGCGGAGCATATCCTCCAAAACCTGAATAGTCCACTCCAATTGTACATTAGTCTAAGGATGGAAAGTGGTGCTAAGGCCAACCTGGGTACCCAACTCCTCGTGAAATGTCCTACAAAAGTTTGAAGGAATTGAAAGGCTCTATCTAAAATAATAGACACCGAAAAATCGTGAAGGCGAACCATGTCTCGATCATAGATTCGAGCCAACATCTCGACACTGAAGGAAGTCTGAATAGAAAGGAAATAGGCAGACTTGGTCAAATAATCTATGATGACCCAAATAATATCAGAACCATGAGAAGTACGACGCAAACCACCCAAAAAATCCATAGTAATCTACTCCAATTTCCATGCAGGAATGGGTAGTATCTAAAGCAATTCACCAGGTCTCAAATGCTCGGCCTTCACCTACTGACAACACAAACACCGAGCCACAAAGTTTTCTATATATCTCCTTATACCTCTAAACCAGTAGTGTTGCCTTAAGTCCCTATACATCTTAGCTATCTCGGGGTGAATAGAATACCTTGAGCTATGAGCCTCCTGGAGTATCAACTGAATCAAACCTCCTACACTCAAAACACAAATGCGATTGTTGAATCTCAAAATACCCTCAGAATCTAAGGTAGACATCCTGGACTCACCTCTCAACACCTGATCTCGAATGGCACGCAACCCACAATCCTTAAATTGATGATCCCAAATATGCTCTAACAAGGTAGATCTAGCCTCAACACTAGCAAGAATCCTCGTAGTATCTGAAATATCAAGCCAAACTATCATGTTGGCTAAGGACTAGATGTCCAAGGCCAACAGTTAGTCACAAACTAAAATAAAGGCCAAGCTGCCTATTCTCATTGCCTTGCAGCATGAGGCATCTGCTACTATATTCATATTACCCAAATGGTATAGAATGGAGAGATCATAGTCCTTCAGCAACTCAATCCACATGCTCTATGTCAAATTAAACTCCATCTAAGTCATAATGTTCTAAAGACTACGATGGTCAGTGAAAATCTCATAGTGAACACCATACAAGTAATGCCTCTTAATCTTAAGCACAAAAACTACTGCTGCCAACTCTGAATCATGAGTGGGGTAATTGCGCTCGTGCACCTTCATCTATCTCAAAGCATATGCAATAATTCAGCCCTACTGTATCAAAACACACCCCAAACCAACACCAAAAGTAGCATAATATATAGTAAACCCCTCGCCCTCAACTAGAAGAGTCAGAATATGAGCTGAAGTGAGCTAGTCCTTAAGCTTTAGAAAACTTACCTCACAACTATCAGACCACTGGAATGGAACCTCCTTCCTAGTCAACCTGGTCATAGGTGTTGTAATAGTGGCAAATCTCTTGATGAACCACTTGTAGTAGTATTCCAACCTAATAAAACTACAAACCTCAGTCGGAGACATAGACTTAGCCTAATCACGAATGGCCTCAATCTTTGCTGGGTCAACCATAATCCCATCCTTGGATACCACGTTCCCTATGAATGCTACAGACTCAAGCCAAAACTTGCACTTTGAGAATTTAGCATAAAGCTTATGATTTCTCAAAGTATGGAGCATAGTCCTCAAATGTTGCTCGTGCTCCTACCTACTCCTCAAATAGAAAAGGATGCCATCAATAAACATGATCACAAATGCGTCCAAATAAGGCCTAAAAATGTGATTCATCAAGTCCATGAATACTGCTGGGGCATTGGTCAACCTAAAAGATATCACCTGAAACTCGTAGTGGCTATAGCGAGTCCTAAAGGCTGTCTTAGGGATGTCCTCCACCTAAATCCTGAAATGATGGTAGCCAGACCTCAAATCAATCTCAAAAAATATGGCCACACACTAAAGCTGGTCTAATCGATTATTGATATAAGGCATAGGATACTTATTTTTCACAGTCACCTTGTTCAACTATATGTAATCAATACACATATGCATAGAACCATCCTTCTTCTTCACGAATAGAAAAAGAGCACCCCAAGGCAATATACTCAACCTAATAAAACCCTTACCCAGAAGATCTTGAAGTTGAATATTTAGCTTCTTTATCTCGGTAGGAGCCATATGGTAAGGTTTCATAGAAATAAGTCAGGTTCACGACTCAAGGTCAATAGCAAACTCTATATCACTCTCAGTAGAAAAAACATCAGGGAACTCACAAACTATAGGAACAGAGTCAAGTGACAGACTCTCAGCACTGACATCACAAACATAAGCCAAAAATACATACAACCCCTTAATATCAGTCTCTAAGCCTGAATATAAGAAATAATCCCCGTCTGCATGCAACTATAAGAACCTTGCCATATAACCGGGGGTATGCCAGACATAGCTAAGGTAACAGTGATGGTAATAAAATCCAAGACTGTATGATAGGGGGATAACCAGTCCATACCCAGAATCATATTAAAATCCACCATGTCTAGCACAATAAAGTCAGCCTGAGTGTTATACTCCCAAACAGTCATAATACATGATCTATATACCCGATCCACTACTAAAGAATCACCCACGAGAGTAGTTACATAGAAAGGTAAAGATAATGGCTCCCAAGACAATCCCAACCATGGTGCATAATAAGTAGAAACATATGAATACATGGAGCCCGAATCAAATAAAGCAGAAGTTGGCTGATGGCATACTAAAATTATACTTGTGATAACAGCATCCAAAGCCTCAATTTCTGGCCTACCAGGAACAACTTATAAGTGTCCCCATCCAGTTCTGGATTAGGTGCCTACCCGACCACCTGTCCGACCTGCCTAAGAAGCTCATCTGAAACCCTAGGAACTGCTCTTATGACCCTGTACACCCCTTGGCTAGAGGCGATACTGATTTGATCTATGGGACACTCTATACGGCTGGCTCAATCATCCCATACTAGGAGACTCTTGGGTGAAATAGCCTATAACACTATAATCATAACATGCCTCAGGCACTCTGCTCTATCGAGAAGGTCCGACTGACGCGTAATGGCCACCTTAGTCTGAAGACCCTAACTGTACATCCCTTAAAGATAGACTATTTCTCCACCCAATGACGTTACTAAAACTAGGCTGGCTATCCAAAATCTAAAATGCTACCTGAACGGGCCTTCTAGACTGATCCTGATGTTAGGGGTACCTACTCTGGAAACCCCTACCTTTGAATTATGAGCCGTTGTGGCTCCTACTATAACTGCCCTGCTGACGCTCCCTCTTATCGCTGCCTCATTGGGCCTCACAATGCATATCCTACATGGTCTGAGCATAGTTAACAATAACCAAAAAAGATTTACTTACAACTACCAGTCTCTGAGTAGCCATGCAAAGTAGAAGTCTCAGCCCTATGACAAAACACTGAATCCGCTCATACTCGATAGGTAGAATCATAGTGGCATATCTATCCAACTCATGAAACCTTGCCTCATACTCTTACACAGACATAGAACCCTTCTCCAATCCTATAAACTGATCCTTCAGACACTCGTGCATGCTGCAAGGCATATACTTCTCTAAAACAGCCTTGGAGAATTAAGTCCTTGTCATATGGGGAGATCCAGTTGGCCTAGAATTACGATATCCCCTATATCACTATCTGACTAGTCGATCAAACTAAAAAGTGGTGTAGTCCATACCATGCAACTCTACCAGGCCCAAATTACATAGCCTCTCCTCACAACTAGTAAGGAACCCAAAAGCATCCTCGCCTGGTGACCCATCAAATCTCGGTGGAGCCAATCTCAAAAACTATCCCATCATCTTCTGCTCCTCAGAAGTCAAAATTGGCTTAGATGCTGCTGGCTGCGGGACTACTGGTGCTGGTAGGACCTCTACTTTAAACGCTGCAGCCGCAGGCTGTGCTCCTAAAATAAGACCACCTTGGGCTTCTGTTTGGGCCCTATCTATCTATAAGCCACCTACCAAGCCCAAAAGTTGTACCAAAGCATCACAAAGAACTAAAAAATACATAAACCCAGGTAGGGCGTGGGCTACCTCCTGGCCCACCTGCTGCTGTGGTGGCTGACCCTCTGGTGCTATCTCTGGAATGGGAGCAATAATAGGATCTGGTGAAGGCTTCTTGGCCTGGGCTCAACCTATGGGTCAACCTCGACCTCTAACTGGTGCCCTAGCTGCAAGCTCGGGGTCCCTATCTATGGCCGCCGTGCCCCGCATCCTAGCTATCTGTGAAAGAGTGAAACAAATGAGAATCTTGAAACCAATATAGACACCACACACAAAAATTAACCAAAAAGATGAGATTTTCCTAAGAATATCCTGTAGCCTCCCAAAGATAGGATATGGACGTCATCATACCAATCCGCGGGACTCTACTAGACACTTTCTTTTTTACCAATAATACCGATGAACCTAAGTTCTGACACCAAACTGCCCTGATCCAATTTTTAGATTCATGATGGCACCTACTTTGATCCACCAGTAGGTAAGCCAAACCATAGCCCAAAATGGCAAGTAACGGGCTGCTGGCAATACTGATAAAAATATTGCACAAATAATAATCTCTGGATTTACAGGTCAGCTTAAAGGTTGGTGGGATAATTATCTCATGAGAGAGAGGACACCTCTGATCATTCACCTCTAATGTGACACATTCCCTCCTAGTTATATGATCAAAGAGATCAGTCGGCTAGAGAGCGGGGCTATTCTTCTTCTACCAAACAACAACAGGAGCTTTCACCGGGATAACAATACTAGGAACCTCTTTAAAGGAATAGACCTTCAGACTGGATAATATAGTAAACCACAAACCTAAAACGACCATTAAACGCCATCCTCTCAACTTACTGGGTGCAATAGGACCACCGTTATGTTACCATAACACCATATCATAGAACCGAGCATCCAAACCTTACCCAACTATTACCCTAGCTCTAGAAATGATCATCCATATAAGTCTAGTCTAACACTTCTCTGTTAGATGAATATCATCAAGAGAAGATCTACTGTAAAGAACAGTAGAAAAGAGGAATATGATATGCCTCAACACCTAGATCTCCTTAATAAATGGAGTATCCCTAAGATACATCCTAAGGTATACCAATTAGGTACTTTTGAGAAACTCAGTTTGAAACAAATTGTTAAGACAACCCAAGAAACTTTGACTGTGGATAGTGACCATGCTACTTATAGGTTATTATCTGAAAATGACTTAGGCCCAATAGGGAGATGCATAAATTTATGCATATTGGTTTAATCCAAATTCTAAGGTAGTGGTATGGACTGCATACACTTACCCCTCCCAGACCCCACGTGGTGGGAATATACTGGGTATGTTGTTGTTGTTGGTTTAATCCAAGTGGCTTTTAAAACATTGACTTTACGAGGTATACCTGAGAGCTTTATAGTGGCTTTAAGAGATGGTAGAAATCAGAATTGGAGAAAGTCTCTTATAGGGACGATTCAGACTAGTTTAGCATACGGACCAGTCTATTTTAATGCTTATCCTAATTTGCAAATTTCTTTGTCAGATGGCAATTCTTTGAATGCTTTAATGTTAAATATTAAGCTATATGGTTATGATTATGCATCAGTTACTGAAGTTATGTGTATCTGTTATAGGATTTATTATAAACCTTTATATACTTTGAATCCTATGTGCAGAATAAGGGATTTTAAAAATGAAACCATTCTTATAGAAATTTTTTTTGGTAAATCAAAAGTAACTACGCGTAGACCCATTAAATGGGATGAAATTGATTTTCCAAAAGAATGGGTTATTGAGAAGGCTGCCGCTCCCAGATCTAATTCAACTAGTGAAATCACTGAGGTTGAACAGTCTGTAGATGGTATTGTAAAAATTAAATTTACAGACCCAATTGTTGAAACTGATAATATCAAATTTTTGCATAAAATGAATAGATCTAATTCATTAACTAGATATGTGCCTTCATATATTTCTCCTGTTGATTATATTGTTGATTATCCTTCCAGGGCATCAACTTCTCAAATATGAGAAGAAAATAGGATTAATAATATTATGATTGGGAAAAATAATATTGCTGTTCCAATCAATAATGAGGATCCTACAGCCTCAAAAATGAATTTTTCAACTGGTTTAAATGACTAGGATGAAAATTAATTTTAGATCGGGGTCACCGGCAAGAAAAAAGATTTCTGAAGAATTTAAAAAACCCGGATGGGTTCACTTCAGAAATTGGTTTTTTGATAATTTTAACAAAAAAAAAATTGATTTCTTCCAAAATGATTACTATAAAGATCTTTCAGATTTTAATAAAATCATAGCATTTGTCCCATGGTTTATGGCTAAAATACGTGGACAAATATCTTTCAGTGTTGGAAAAGGAGTATAGACTTAGTAGCACAGAAACTACTAGATCTGCACTCCCACCCGAACAATCTCTTTGGAAGAAATCAATTTCTTTTTTGGGAATGGAAAAAACATGTGGTAAGTCTACCTTATGAAGAAGATTTTGTAGAGGATGATATCCCTACTAAGGCTAGACCTTGCCAGATGAATTCGGAATATTTACAGTTATGTAAAAATGAAATTCAATCACTTTATGATAAAGGTTTAATACGGCCTTCTAAATCTCCTTGGTATTGTACTGCTTTTTATGTTAATAAACATGCAGAACAGGAAAGAAGAATTCCTAGACTTGTTATAAATTATAAACCCCTTAATATGGTTTTAGAACCCCCCACTCTCTCTCACTTGTGAAAAATATCTTCTTAATAAGAGTTTAAAATTTTTCTCTTACATCTCTCCATACTGGTGACAACCCTATACCTTCAAGGTAGATTTTTAATTTTTGTTTAAAAAAATAAAAACTTTTATTCAATTAGCCTAAATGACAGGCTAATTCCTTAAGTGTTAGACTATCACTGACTGGTCTGTTATGGAGAAGGATCCTGTATTAGATGATCAGATCTAGAGCTAGGGTAACGATTGGGTAATGTTTGGATGCTCGGTCCGATGATATGGTGTTATGGTAACATAACGGTGGTCCTGTTGCACCCAGTTAGCCGAGAGGATGGTGTTTAAGGGTCGTTTTGGGATCGTGGTTTACTATATCATCCAGTCTGAGGGTCTATTCCTGTAAAGAGGTTCCTAGTATTGTTATCCGGGTGAAAGGCCCTGTTGTTGTTTGGTATCAGAGCCGTGTTCCATAGCAGATCCAGGTAAGTCAAGTCTAATACTTCTCTATTAGATGAATATCATCAAGAGAAGATCTACTGGAAAGAATAGTAGAAAAGAGGAATATGATATGCTTCAACACCTAGATCTCCTTAATAAATGGAGTATCCCTAAGATACAACCTAAGGTAATATACCAGTTAGGTACTTTTGAGAAACTCGGTTTGAAACAAATTGTTAAGACAACCAAAGACACTTTGACTGTGGATAGTGACCATGCTACTTATAGGTTATTATCTGAAAATGACTTAGACCCTTACAGGGAGACGTATAAATTTATGCATATCAGTTTAATCCAAGTGGCTTTTAAACCATTGATGTTTTTTGCTGGGATTTTCATATAAAAGAGTTTTATTAAAACTGTCAACATAATCCCAGTAATTAAATTTAACTGAGACCTTATTTTCAGGATGTATATATCCTTTTTCTTGAAAAGTATTTAATCCTCAATCTTCTGGGCTGAAAACTTCTTTTATAATAATTTTGAAAAAAACTAAAATCAGTTCTACTATTAGAAGAATAAAAGTACTGGAATTTCGCAGATTTTGTAGTTGAGAGTATATTCTAATAATGCTTCCTATATTTATAAGTAGAAGCAGCATATGATGCTGTGTTGAAATACCTTGACATTAATTTCCAGTATCTTTCCATTTAAGATCAGATTTTTCTAGTAGAAGTATAACTTTCCTATTTTTTTTTAATTCATATATCTCAGTATTCTCACTGCTGTCATCTGTCAGTGCTGAGGCATAACTTGGGGGTATATTATGCTCATTTTTCTTCTCTGGTTTTCATAAATTCCAGAAATTTCTCATACATAGGATGGTCCTTATTTGGACTAGATGTATCTGCAATTTTAGAAGCTATAAGCTTCTGATTTCTTATTTGTGCAAGGATATTTCCTCTGCCTCTACCTTGTCCTCGGCCCCTACCTCTGTTAGAGGCGCCTGAGCCTGAAGAGGTCGGTCTGACCCCTGACTGCATCTTGAAATAATCAAATGAAGAGTTATTAACTAAAAAATTCTCTTGTAAGAAAATTAGGAAGACTATTAGTCGATCCTTTCAGATATTGTATTTCAAAATCAAAAGGAGATAATAAGGCTTGCCACCTTGCAAACATTTATTTAGGAACATCATGTTTAATATCTTTATTAAAGATAAATTTTGCTACTTGGCAATCAGTCCTTGTAAAGAACTTTTGATTATATAAATCACCTTGGAATTTAATAACATATTTTACCATAGCAAGAATTTCCTTAGCTACAGTAGCATAGTTGTTTTGACTATTAGTCCATTTGCCAGAGTAAAATTGAACAAGATATTCTTGTTTCTTATTTTCAGGGGAATATTATAGTAAGATTCCTCCATAGCCAATATCTGAAGCATCAGTTTGAACTATTTTAGTCCAATTTGGATTAGCAAGAGTAAGACATGGCAAGTTATTAACTTTAGCCTTAATATTCCTGACAACTTGGGTATGTTCATCAGTCCATGCTGCAGGGTTTTTCTTCAACTTATCATATAATATGGCAGTATCTTTTACCAAATCTTTGATAAAAGGAGAAATATAATTTAAACTTCCAAAAAATCTTTGAAGTTGAGTTTTATTAGTAATAATATCTAGAAATTTTGATGCAAACTCAATAAGTCGGTTAATAGGAATTATTTTCCCTTTTTCAATGATATGTCCTAAATATCAAACTTTTGTTTGAAATAAAAGCATCTTTGGTTTAGATATAACCAAACCATTTTGTATATAATTTTATTGAATAAATCAAGGTGTTTAAAATGGGTTTCAATATTTTTTGAATACACCAATATGTCATCAATGTAAACTGCAGATACATCTAGTCCAAATAAGGACCATCCTATGTATGAGGAGTTTCTAAAATTTATGAAAAACCAGAGAAGAAAATGAGCATAATATGCCCTCAAGTTATGCCTCAGTGCTGACAGATGACAGCAATGAGAATACGGAGATAGATGAATTAAAAGAAAACAGGGAAGTTATACTTCTACTGAAAAAATCTGATCTTAAATGGAAAGATACTTCTTGGAAATTAATGTCAAGGTATTTGAACACAACATCATATGCTGCTTCTACTTATAAATACAGGAAGCATTATGAGAATATACTCTCAACTACAAAATCTGCGAAATTCCAACGCTTTTATTCTTCTAATAGTAGAACTGATTTTAGTTTTTCCAAAATTATTATAAAAGAAGTTTTAAGCCCAGAAGATTGGGGATTAAATACTTTTTAAGAAAAAATATATATACATCTTGAAAATAACGTCTCAGTTAAATTTAATTACTGGGTTTATGTTGACAGTTTTAATAAAACTCTTTCATAAAAATCCCAGCAAAAAACGTTCTTGGTTTATAAAGATTTTTAACCAAGTATTTTTGCAAAACATTCCAGTATGGTTTTCCAAATGGTGGACATTATATGGTCCAACAATAACTATTTTACCAGATTCTTATAAGGATCTTTATGTTAAATAGGTTGATGATTCTCCTAAATTAACGGAGTTACAAAAATAAAACATTTTCTTTATAGAAATGCCAACCATGTACTTTTTTATTGAATTTTCAATTCCATGGATAATGAAATGGTCTGTGGAAATTGAAGATTATGTTGATAGTCCAGATTGTCCAAATCAATTTCACTAGTGCTATGAACACTTTGTCCTTCTCCTGCTAGATATACATCACCGTCACCTTCTTCAGTATTACTGATAGATGCCATGGATATATCATCTGGTAACTCAATGCCCAGATTCTTCTGCAGGTCCTTATTAATTTCGTCCATATATGAGGCTAGGATCTCTGCTTTGGTTATGATCCCTTTCTTCATTTGAAGTTTTCTAGAAATTTGATTAAAGGGACTATTTTCATCCTGTCTTGCAGCCGATTCCTGTAAAGTTGTATATTCTTGGACAATTTTCTGAATATTATCATAAGTTTGTTGTCCATGAATCTTGCCATCATTATCTTTTTGAACCATCTTAGTCCAGAACTTAGTATAAAAAGTTCTTTCAAGGTAAGAGAATTCTGCCATATCATCAATTTCCACAGACCATTTCATTATCCATGGAATTGAAAATTCAATGAAAAAGTACATGGTTGACATTTCTTTAAAGAAAATGTTTTCTTTTTGTAACTCCATTAATTTAGGAGAAACATCAACCCATTTAACATAAAGATCCTTATAAGAATCAGGTAAAATATTTATTGTTGGACCATATAATGTCCTACATTTGGAAAACCATACTGGAATGTTTTGCAAAAATACTTTGTTACAAATCTTTATAAACCAAGAATGTTTTTTGCTGGGATTTTCATATAAAAGAGTTTTATTAAAACTGTCAACATAATCCCAGTAATTAAATTTAACTGAGACCTTATTTTCAGGATGTATATATCCTTTTTCTTGAAAAGTATTTAATCCCCAATCGTCTGGGCTTAAAACTTCTTTTATAATAATTTTAGAAAAAACAAAAATCAGTTCTACTATTAGAAGAATAAAAGTGCTGGAATTCCGCAGATTTTGTAGTTGAGAGTATATTCTCATAATGCTTCCTGTAATTATAAGTAGAAGCAGCATATGATACTGTGTTCAAATACCTTGACATTAATTTCCAAGGAGTATCTTTCCATTTAAGATTAGATTTTTCCAGTAGAAGTATAACTTCCCTGTTTTCTTTAATTAATCTATCTCCGTATTCTCATTGCTGTCATCTGTCAGTGCTGAGGCATAACTTGGGGGCATATTATGCTCCTTTTCTTCTCTGGTTTTCATAAATTCCAGAAATTCCTCATATATAGGATGATCCTTATTTGGACTAGATGTATCTGTAATTTTAGAAGCTATAAGCTTCTGATTTCTTATTTGAGCAAGGATATTTTCTCTGCCTCTACCTTGTCCTCGACCTCTACCTCTATTAGAGGCGCTTGAGCCTGAAAAGGTCAGTGTGACCCCTGACTGCATCCTGAAATAATTAAATGGAGAGTTATTAACTCAAATGTTCTCTTGTAAGAAAATCAGGAAGATTATTAGTCGATCCTTTTCAGATATTATATTTCAAATTCAAAAGGAGCTAATAAGGGTTGACACCTTTCAAACATTTATTTAGAAACATCATGTTTAATATCTTTATTAAAGATAAATTTTGCTGCTTGGCAATCAGTCCATATAAAGAACTTTTGATTATATAAATCACCTTGGAATTTAATAACACATTTTACAATAGCAAGAATTTCCTTAGCTACAGTAGCATAGTTCTTTTGACTATTAGTCCATTTGCCAGAGTAAAATTGAACAAGATATTCTTGTTTCTTATTTTTAGGGGAATACTGTATTAAGATTCCTCCATAGCCAATACCTGAAGCATCAGTTTGAACTATTTTAGTCCAATTTGGATTAGCAAGAGTAAGACATGGAAAGTTATTAACTTTAGCCTTAATATTCCTGACAGCTTGGGTATGTTCATCAGTCCATGCTGCAGGGTTTTTCTTCAACCTATCATTTAATATGGCAGTATCTTTTACCAAATCTTTTATAAAAGGAGAAATATAATTTAAACTTTCAAAAAATCTTTGAAGTTGAGTTTTATTAGTAATAATATCTGGAAATTTTTATGTAAACCCAATACTTCGGTTAATAGGAATTATTTTCCCTTTTTCAATGATATGTCCTAAAAATCATACTTTTGTTTGAAATAAAAGCATCTTTGGTTTAGATATAACCAAACCATTTTGTATATAATTTTATTGAACAAATCAAGGTGTTTAAAATGGGTTTCAATATTTTTTGAATACACCAATATGTCATTAATGTAAACAATTATAAAATTGCTGTAAGGAATGAATATTATTATTCATAATTTTCTAAAATTCAGAAGGAGCATTTTTATGTCCAAAGGGCATAACATTCCATTCAAATTGCCCCACTGGTACATTAAAAGCAGTCTTATATCTATCCTGCTCCTTGATTTGAATCTGCCAATATCCAGATTTTAAAACAAATTAGAAAATATAATTGAATCATGGAGTCTATCCAATAAATCCTTCTTATTAGGGATTGGATAGCGAATCCATTTTAAAACCTTATTAAGGGGTTTATAATTTATAACAAGTCTAGGAATTCCTCTTTCCTGTTCTGCATGTTTATTAACATAAAAAGCAGTACAAGACCAAGGAGATTTAGAAGGCCGTATTAAACCTTTATCAAAAAGTGATTGAATTTCATTTTTACATAATTGTAAATATTCTGAATTCATTTGGAAAGGTCTAGCCTTAGTAGGGATATCATCCTCTACAAAATCTTCTTCATAAGGTAGACTTACCACATGTTTTTTCCATTCCCAACAAATATTTGGGTGATCCCCACATATTTGTAAAGTGAATTGGTTTTGTAAAATCTCTATTTTCTCCCTCAATTTGGGAGTTTGTAAACTTGTTCCAATAGATAAACAGTTTATTTCATTTTTTATAAAATCAACATGTTTAATTTTTGACAAAATTCTGTCTTTTATCTGATTCAGATATTTATCAAAGGGTTGAGTTATAAACTCTAACCGAATCTTCTTGTTATCATAAGTTCCCGTAAAACCAGTAGTATCCTACTTAGTAATAGGGAAAATATGTATAAAAAATGGTGCGCCTAAGATTATTTCATCTGATATATCTTTGACCAATACAAAAGTCTCAGGCATACAAACTTTGTTATTACAAATGTAAGCTTTTGGTAATTTAAATTTATTTTTCATTTTACTTCCGCTAGTATTACGGAGACTGTGGGTAGTTTTATGAAAATACCTGGGAGGTATTAATCCTTCCTTTATAAAATTTAAATCTGCTCCGCTATCAACTAGGGCAGTAAATTCTTTTTTTAAATTGTAATCAATTAAAAGAGTAATTTTTGTATAAACTTTTTGTGAAGTTAATAACTCCAAAGCTTGAATAAATTCTTCTTTTTCTTGATCCTTTAAGGATCCCAGAAACAAATCTTTTGATTTCGAGGTATCAACTTCATCAATAAAATCCTCGAACTGATTTTTCAAGTCAGCATTCATTTTCTGACTTTTGCTTTCATCAATGTGAGACATCTCCAAGCTTAGTATTCTTTCATCCATGACTTTATTATTTTGCTTGAGATGTTCAACTTCCATTTTGAGATTATCAACCTCTTTGACCAAATCTTGAAGAGTAGTCGGAGTATATAATCCTCGAACTGATTTTTCAAGTCAGCATTCATTTTCTGACTTCTGCTTTCATCAATGTGAGACATATCCAAGCTTAGTATTCTTTCATCCATGACTTTATTATTTTTCTTGAGATGTTCAACTTCCATTTTGAGATTATCAACCTCTTTGATCAAATCTTGAAGAGTAGTCGGCGTATATAATCCTCGAACTGATTTTTCAAGTCAGCATTCATTTTCTGACTTCTGCTTTCATCAATGTGAGACATATCCAAGCTTAGTATTCTTTCATCCATGACTTTATTATTTTTCTTGGGATGTTCAACTTCTATTTTGAGATTATCAACCTCTTTGACCAAATCTTGAAGAGTAGTCGACGTATATTCTGACTTTTGTCTCTCCTTCAACATCTGTTTTACCTCGATCATTGAGTAAACTCCTTGCTAAAGATCTTGACTTTGATTCTTAGTAGAAGTTTCTCCTGTACCTTCTAGCTTATCAATGATTTGAGACCTGATTTCAGGATCTTTGATAATCTTTAGAAGTTCAATTAACTTGTCATCCTTAAGAACCTTGATATTAAGATCCTTAAACTGGGAATATATTCCATAAAATTCATCAGTTTCTTGGTCTTTACATGGTTGTATTATCTGGCATAGAAGACATTCTTCTTCTAAAGATGAAGGAATGTAATCTTCCTGCTGGACAACTTTTAGTTCTCTAAGAGCTCTTAATTCTTCCTCTATAGAAGAATCTTCAACTTCGCTATGTTCCGGACTATTTTTCGGTGATGAAAATAAAAGAATCTTTCATAATGAATCTTTTATCTTATCATCTATATCTAGGAGTTTTATCTTCTCCTTCATTTTGCAATCTTTTGCATAATGTCCTACTCTGCCACATCTGTAGCAAGCATTTGGCTTATCCGAGGACTTGACTATTTCCTTTCTTCTATTAAAGGCATTTTTTCTTTTCGCCCTTTTTTCTTGGCGTTTATAATACCTATCAGGATTGAAATCTCTTTTGGAAGATTTCTTCCCTTTTTTGTGATCCTTGGATTTTCTATGACTACTTTTAGGCATATCCATACCAAATTGTTCACAAAAATCACCAACTTGTCATCTTTCATTAAGACTCTGCTTCTTAATTTGTTGATTTAGCTTAATTTCGTTACATAAAGATAAAACTTCCTGGGTGCACATAATAATTAACTTTCCATATGAAAAGTTTTCATAATTAATACTATTAGCACCAACCCTAAGAGCTTTTCTTACTCTTTTAGAAAATAATGTCGGAAGCCCATCTATAAACTTAGATTTCCAATGAGGACTGTTGCATTCCGGCAATTCCATGACTCTTGACAAAAAGGTGTCCTTATACCACCTAAAATATGAAAGAGTCTTGAATCTTAAATTCTGAAGAAGGGTCCTAATAGTTTCACTATCATCCAACCATCTTCCTGTGAAATGTTCAATAATATTACAAATGAGAGTGTAAACAACATTTTCACTGAGAGCACCATTCTCATTTTTCACACTTATGCGTATAACTACATGTTACTTTCTCGTTAGATAAATACCCCACCAGTCTTTAAGCTAACCTGTAAATCCAGAGATTATCATTTGAGCAATATTTTAATCAGTATTGCCAGCTTGTTTGCAAATCGTAATATACATCATCATACTATGGACTAAAGTATAGATTTACCTTTTTCTGAATTCATCTATGTTCCATTCATAGATGTTCTTTCCATTATAACTATTATTCATAATGTATTCAGCTTCTTCCCTCAAAACATCTTGGGGAGTCGATCTAGGATAATAGAACATACTTTGAGTAGGTTTATTCATAAATTTGCGATCAAATTTGTTAATCGTACTTTGTTCCTTCTTAAAACTAAAATCTTTAGTAAAAGGTGTAAGCTTAAGATCCTTAAACTTAGCTTCTATGACCTTTTCTAAATCAAAGGATTTTTTTAATTTGAAATCCTTGACTTCGGAGGAGGTTGGATAGTAGGAGCAGCCATAATAACTATATCTTCCCTATCGTTTTTAAGCTTAAGATCAATAATATCTTTTCTGACCCTATCGACTTTATCATGCAATGGCAGTATATGGTCTCCTAGTACACTCATATAAAAATTAGCATAATTTTGTTGTCTAAGCATTATATTAATATGATTAATAGTAATATCCATAGTTTCATCTTCTAGTAATTTAGAAAATGCTGAAAAATAAACAACTTTATCATCTTTCTTTATTTGAAAAGATTGTTGGGGTGGGAGTACAGATCTAGTAGTTTCTGTGCTACTAAGTCTACCTTTTCCAACACTGAAAGATATTTGTCCACGTATTTAGCCATAAACCATGGGACAAATGCTATGATTTTATTAAAATTTGAAAGATCTTTATATTAATCATTTTGGAAGAAATCAATTTCTTTTTTGTTAAAATTGTCAAAAATCCAATTTCTGAAGTGATCCCATCAGGGTTTTTTAAATTCTTCAGAAATCCTTTTTCTTGCCGGTGACCTCGGTCTAAAATCAATTTTTGTACTAGTCATTTATTCCAGTTGGAAAATTCATTTCTGAGGCTGTAGGATTCTCATAATTGATTGGAACAACAATATTTTTTTTTCCCAATCATAATATTATTAACCCTATTTTTTCTCGTATTTGAGAAGTTGATGTCCTGGAAGGATAATCAACAGGAGAAATATATGAAGGCACAAATCTAGTTAATGAATTAGATCTATTTATTTTATGCAAAAATCTGATATTATCAGTTTCAAAATTGTGTCTGTAAATTTAATTTTTACAGTACCATCTGCAGACTGTTCAACCTCAGTGACGTCACTAGTTGAATAAGATCTGGGAGGGGCAGCCTCCTCAATGACCCATTCTTTTGGAAAATCAATTTCATCCCATTTAATGGGTCTACGTGTAGTTACTTTTGATTTACCAAAATTTATTTCTATAAGAATGGTTTCATTTTAAAATCCATCATTCTGTACATAGGATTCAAAGTATATAAAGGTTTATAATAAATCCTAAAATAGATACACATAACTTCAGTACCTGGTGCATAATCATAACCATGTAGCTTAATATTTAACATTAAAGCATTCAAAGAATTGTCATCTGACAAAGAAATTTGCAAATTAGGATAAGCATTAAAATAGACTGGTCCATATGCTAAACTAGTCTGAATCGTCCCTATAAGAGACTTTCTCCAATTCTGATTTCTACTATCCCTTAAAGCTGCTATAAAGCTCTCAGGTAGACCTCGTAAAGTCAATGGCTTAAAAGCCGCTTGGCTTAAACCGATATGCATAAATTTATGCGTCTCCCTATAAGGGTCTAAGTCATTTTCAGATAATAACCTATAAGTAGCATGGTCACTATCCACAGTCAAAGTTTCTTTGGTTGTCTTAACAATTTGTTTCAAACTGAGTTTCTCAAAAGTACCGAACTGGTATATTACCTTAGGTTGTATCTTAGGGATACTCCATTTATTAAGGAGATGTAGGTGTTGATGCATATCATATTCCTCTTTTTTACTGTTCTTTATAGTAGATCTTCTCTTTATGATATTCATCTAACATAGAAGTGTTAGACTAGACTTACCTAGATCTTCTATGGAACATGGCTCTGATACCAACCGTTACCTTTGCCCTAGATTTGATCATCTAATATATGAGCCTTTACCATAACAGACCAGTCCGTCATAGTCTAACACTTAAGGAATTAGCCTGTCATTTAGGCTAATTGAATAATTTTTTTTATTTTTTTAAACAAAAATTAAAAATCTACCTTGAAGGTATAGGGTTGTCACCAGTATGGAGAGATGTAAGAGAAAAATTTTAAACTCTTATTAAGAAGATATTTTTCAGAAGTGAGAGAGAGAGAGAGGGGGTCTAAAACCTGTCCTCCACCTATACTAATCGAATCCTTATATAATGGATTCAAGGGCTATCAAACAAAACACTAAAGTAACTAGGCCCAAGTGTGGCTGACAAAGAAAATGAAAAGTCATCCACATGTGGCCGATAAAAACAAAAGATAAAAAGACAAAATGTCGGACTTATTTGGACGACAAAGAAACTGTGACCATATGGCCTACAACTTTATTAAAGTTTTTCGTCTCTTTACCCCAATAATTTTAATCATGGGGCCTTCCTCTAGACTTTTCCTTTTCCTTTATTGTCTTTTGTGGAGATGGAAGATTCTCCAGTCTTTTCTTTGAAAATTTGGAGAAGTAGGTCCAGATTGTCCAAATCAATTTCACTAGTGCTATGAACAGTTTGTCCTTCTCCTGCTAGATATTCATCACCGTCACCTTCTTCAGTATTACTGATAGATGCCATGGATATATCATCTGGTAACTCAATGTCCAGATTCTTCTGCAAGTCCTTTTGATTTCATCCATATATGAGGCTAGGATCTCTGCTTTGGTCATAGTCCCTTTCTTCATTTGAAGTTTTTTGGAAATTTGCTTAATAGGACTATTTTCATCCTGTCTTGCAGCCGATTCCTGCAAAGTTGTATATTCTTGGATAATTTTCTGAATATTATCATAAGTTTGTTGTCCATGAATCTTGCCATCATTATCTTTTTGAACCATCTTAGTCCAGAACTTAGTATAAAAAGTTCTTTCAAGGCAAGGAAATTATGCAGTATCATCAATTTCCACAGACCATTTCATTATTCATGGAATTGAAAATTCAATGAAAAAGTACATGGTTGACATTTCTTTAAAGGAAATGTTTTCTTTTTGTAACTCCATTAATTTAGGAGACGCATCAACCCATTTAACATAAAGATCCTTATAAGAATCAGGTAAAATATTTATTGTTGGACCATATAATGTCCTACATTTGGAAAACCATACTGGAATGTTTTGCAAAAATACTTTGTTACAAATCTTTATAAACCAAGAATGTTTTTTGCTGGGATTTTCATATAAAAGAGTTTTATTAAAACTGTCCACATAATCCCAGTAATTAAATTTAACTGAAACCTTATTTTCACGATGTTTATATCCTTTTTCTTGAAAAGTATTTAATACCCAATCTTCTGGGCTTAAAACTTCTTTTATAATAATTTTGAAAAAACAAAAATCAGTTCTACTATTAGAAGAATAAAAGTGCTGGAATTCCGCAGATTTTGTAGTTGAGAGTATATTCTCATAATGCTTCCTGTATTTATAAGTAAAAGCAACATATGATGTGTTCAAATACCTTGACATTAATTTCCAAGGAGTATCTTTCCATTTAAGATTAGATTTTTCCAGTAGAAGTATAACTTTCCTATTTTCTTTTAATTCATATATCTCAGTATTCTCATTGCTGTCATCTGTCAGTGCTGAGGTATAACTTGGGGGCATATTATGCTCCTTTTTTTCTCTAGTTTTCATAAATTCTAGAAATTTCTCATACATAGGATGGTCCTTATTTGGACTAGATGTATCTGCAATTTTAGAAGCTATAAGCTTCTGATTTATTATTTGAGCAAGGATATTTCCTCTGCTTCTGCCTCTGCCTTGTCCTCTGCCCCTACCTCTATTAGAGGCACCTGAGCCTGAAAAGGTCGGTCTGACCCTGACTGCATCCTGAAATAATTAAATGGAGAGTTATTAACTCAAATGTTCTATTGTAAGAAAAATAGGAAGACTATTAGTCGATCCTTTCAGATATTGTATTTCAAAATCAAAAGGAGCTAATAAGGCTTGCCACCTTGTAAACATTTGTTTAGAAACATCATGTTTAATATCTTTATTAAAGATAAATTTTGCTGCTTGGCAATCAGTCCATATAAAGAACTTTTGATTATATAAATCACCTTGGAATTTAATAACACATTTTACTATAGCTAGAATTTCCTTAGCTATAGTAGCATAGTTCTTTTGACTATTAGTCCATTTGCCAGAGTAAAATTGAACAAGATATTCTTGTTTCTTATTTTCAGGGGAATACTATATTAAGATTCCTCCATAGCCAATATCTGAAGCATCAATTTGAACTATTTTAGTCCAATTTGGATTAGCAAGAGTAAGACATGGCAAGTTATTAACTTTAGTGTAACACCCCGTACTTTTTTGACCCTACTTGCTTGGGTGATCTAGGGCGTATTTATATGCCTTATTTTAACCATGTTTACCTTAGTTTTGAGAGCAATAAGTGAGTATGTTGTATTGGTTTTGATGGACTATTGATATTGTCCTAATGTCCGCAAAGAAAAGTCGAAGAAAGGAAAAAAATCAAAATTTTGGTGCCAGGCGCGCCTAGGGGCGTGCCAGGCGGCTTTCTGCCAAAATTTTTATGGCACAGGCAGCATAGGGGTGCGCCAGGCAGCATGCCAGGCTACTTTACGCCAAATTTCTTCTCCGACCACTAGTCTCTAAATAAGGCTCTTGGGTTATGGTATCATTATTCCATCTTAGTGGGACTACTCTTGGACTATTTTGGCATCAAAATGAGGGTTAATTCTTTGTCCTTTTTATTTTTTTAATAATTTTTATCAATTTATGATAAATTAAGCCATGAGTGGCATATATCGCTTATTCTTGGGATTGAGGCTACGAACATGAATCTCATGAGTTGAATACTGTCGTAACATTTATGGAATTATTTAAACATGAGATAGTTGGTGGATCATACATTGAATTTGGTGGGCTAAGTTAACATGTGTTAATGGGCTCAATTTAAGGCCCAAAATGGAGTAAAAGACATGGCCCAAAAGGGCAAATGACCCATTCTTCCATGTTGACCAAGTAAACATGGCAATTAATGCCAAGAATTGGCTAAGGATGACTTTAGGGGCTATATAAGACAAGGAAAAATCAGATTTTTATTCACATAAACACACATGCCATTCTAGATATTTCCAAGATTTTCCTTTTAGCTCTCAAAACCCTAAGCCATCTCTTTGGACAAGATCATTATTTTTCAAGCTTGGTTAAGTGTTTATTCTTGTAATTTAATATATTATATGCATGAGAGATTGTGTAGATCATGATGATTATGTCTAAAAGTGTTGAGTAGTGCACTTTTGCTTTTTGCTAAAAGATGTGTCATCTATGTGACTTGAACTTGAAAGGAGACTTCAGGTTTTGATGGAAGTGAATGGTGTGGATGAAATATCAACATGTATGGTGTGGTTATGTCCTTACCTTGCTTTTTCTATGTATGTGTATAACTTGGGAGATTGTTGTGATGCAACGTATTGAGATGACTTGATGGAGTAATTGTGATGTTGTGTTGAAGAGGAAGTGTAAAGAATAAATTTGGTGTGAAATGCTATTGGTTTATGATGTCTTGGTCAATGTGTGGAATGTTTTGGTATTGTTGGTATGACAATGCCGTGAATGGTATTGTAAAGGGTGAAATGACATTATAGGGCCATCATGTCACTCCTTGTAGTCTTATGCACTTGTAAGGTAGTTAGTTGTTAACGTGAGCTCCGTTATATATTTGTGTTGTAGAGTAAAATGTAAGGAAGGAGCTGGATTATTGTATTCACATATAGGACTGTGTATTCATATTGGGAAGATAAGGTATGTAAGGTTACTCTTTCCGTATCCTTCTGCAGCACATATTGTTCACATTGCAATTGTACTTGTTCCATTCTGAAATGTTCTAAGGTATCTCATTTCAGGTTGTCATCTATTGTTATTCACATGTTCCTTATTCATTGATCAATTGTTATTGATGTGTCATATAACTGTGGGCATGGTTCTAAAGTTCCAATAATGTTATGTTCTAAAGTTCCAATAATGCTATGACTACCAACGTATCAATCTCACAGAAGTAAAGAAATGAAGTAATGTATCACTCTTATAATGAAAGAACGGAAATAATGTATCATTGTCTGTATATTCTTGAATAACATCCCAGGGGTGATATAAAAGCCTAGCATGGGTTAATTTAACACCCCAGGGGTGACATAAAAGCCTCGCATGGGTTAATTACATCCCAGGGGTTAAAATACCTAGCATGTGTTATCCTCTTTTACCACTGATCAGTTGGTCATAGAATGATGAATGAACGTAAAGGTAACGAAAGAAATGAATATAACGTACATGGTTCCTCACATACAGAATGATGGTTTATCCACATTGATTATTCTATTATATTTGATTCCATTGATGTTCTTATGTATGATGCAGTTTCTTATAGCCTTACATACTCAGTACATTCTTCATACTGACGTCCCTTGGGGGACTTACCTTACTTGCTGCAGGCATAGGTACTAGTAGACCTCCACAGGTTGCGGATCATGTGCCGATCATTAGTGAGCTCCAGTTGGTTCGGGGCTTTTCGAGTCACTATGTACATTTGTTTTGGTATTGTAAATGTTGTATAAAGTGGGGACTTGTCCCGACTTTAGGTTGGTTATGTCTATGTATCTGTAGAGGCTTTGTAGATGTTGTGGGACAAATGAAGAAAATGTAAGGAACATATGCTTTTGACTTGATGGCCCTAACGGCCAAGTTTCATGTATATCACATATTTTTCCATGACTTCCGCTATTGGCATCTTATATCTCTATATGATGGTGATGCTTATTAAGTGACATGCGTATGAGTGTATATGAATGAAGATTGGTTCTCTCGGGCCTTAACGGCTTCGGGTGCTAGTCCGCCCCATTGGAATTAGAGGCGTGACATTTAGCCTTAATATTTCTGACAGCTTGGGTATGTTCATCAGTCCATGCTGCAGGGTTTTTCTTCAACCTATCATATAATATGGCAGTATCTTTTACCAAATCTTTGATAAAAGGAGAAATATAATTTAAACTTCCCAAAAATCTTTGAAGTTGAGTTTTATCAGTAATAATATCTAGAAATTTTGATGCAAACTCAATACTTCAGTTAATAGGAATTATTTTCCCTTTTCCAATGATATGTCCTAAAAATCGGACTTTTGTTTGAAATAAAAGCATCTTTGGTTTAGATATAACCAAACTATTTTGAATGATAATTTTCTAGAATAAATCAATTTGTTTAAAATGGGTTTCAATATATTTTGAATACACCAATATGTCATCAATATAAACAATTATAAAATTGTTGTATGGAATGAATATATCATTCATAATTTTCTGAAATTCAGAAGGAGCATTTTTAAGTCCAAAGGGCATAACATTCCATTCAAATTACCTCACTGGTACATTAAAAACAGTCTTATATCTATCCTGCTCCTTGATTTGAATCTGCCAATATCCAAATTTTAAATCAAATTTAGAAAATATAATTGAATTATGGAGTCTATCCAATAAATCCTTCTTATTAGGGATTGAATATCGAATCCATTTTAAAACCTTATTAAGGGGTTTATAATTTATAACAAGTCTAGGAAATCCTCTTTCCTGTTCTACATGTTTATTAACATAAAAAGCAGTACAAGACCAAGGAGATTTAGAAGGCCGTATTAAACCTTTATCATAAAGTGATTGAATTTAATTTTTACATAATTGTAAATATTCCGAATACATCTGGCAAGGTCTAGCCTTAGTAGGGATATCATCCTCTACAAAATCTTCTTCATAAGGTAGACTTACCACATGTTTTTTCGGTTCCCAAAAAATATTTTGGTGATCCCCATATATTTGTAAAGTGAATTGATTTTGTAAAATCTCTATTTTCTCCCTCAATTTGGGAGTTCGTAAACTTGTTTCAATAGATAAATAGTTTATTTCATTTTTTATAAAATCAGCCTGTTTAATTTTTGACAAAATTCTGTCTTTTATCTGATTCAGATATTTATCAAAGGGTTGAGTTATAAACTCTAACTGAATCTTCTTGTTATCATAAGTTCCCATAATACCAGTAGTATCCCACATAGTAATAGGAAAAATATGTATAAAAAATGGTATGCCTAAGATTATTTCATCTGAAATATCTTTGACCAATGCAAAAGGCTCAGGCATACAAACTTTGTTATTACAAATGTAAGCTTTTGGTAAATTAAATTTAATTTTCATTTTACTTCCGCTAGCATTATGGAGACTGCGAGTAATTTTATGAAAATACCTGGAA
Source organism: Capsicum rhomboideum (assembly GCA_031232105.1). Lineage (NCBI taxonomy): Eukaryota > Viridiplantae > Streptophyta > Magnoliopsida > Solanales > Solanaceae > Capsicum > Capsicum rhomboideum. The sequence goes on from CP124715.1 coordinate 74,317,599, forward strand.
GGTATTAATCCTTCCTTTATACGATTTACATCTGCTCCGCTATCAACTAGGGCAGTAAATTCTTTTTTTAAATTGTAATCAATTAAAAGAGTAATTTTTGTATAAATTTTTTGTGAAGTTAATAACTCCAACGCTTGAAGAAATTCTTCTTTTTCTTGATCCTTTAAGGATCCCAGAAATAAATCTTTTGTTTTTGAGGTATCAGCTTCATTAATAAAATCCTCGAACTGATTTCTCAAGTCAACATTCATTTCCTGACTTCTGCTTTCATCAATGTGAGACATCTCCAAGCTTAGTATTCTTTCATCCGTGACTTTATTATTTTTCTTGAGATGTTCAACTTCCATTTTGAGATTATCAACCTCTTTGACCAATCTTGAAGAGTAGTTGGCCTATATTCTGACTTTTTCTCTCTTTCAACATCTGTTTTACCTCGATCATTGAGTAAACTCTTTTCTGAAGATTTTGAGTTTGATTCTTAGTAGAAGTTTCTCCTGGACCTTCTAGCTTATCAATGATTTGAGACCTGATTTCAGGATCTTTGATAATCTTTAAAAGTTTAATTAACTTGTAATCCTTAAGAACCTTGATATTAAGATACTTAAACTGGGAATATATTTCATAAAATTCATCAGTTTCTTGGTCTTCACATGGTTGTCCTATCTGGCATGGAATACATTCTTCTTCTGAAGATGAAGGAATGTAATCTTCATTCTGGAGAACTTTTAGTTCTCTAAGAGCTCTTAATTCTTCCTCTGTAGAAGAATCTTCAACTTTGCTATGTTCCAGACTATTTTTCGGTGATGAAAAGAAAAGAATCTTGCATAATGAATCTTTTATCTTATCATCTATATCTAGGAGTTTTATTTTCTCCTTCATTTTGTAATCTTATCATCTATATCTAGGAGTTTTATCTTCTGCTTCATTTTGCAATCTTTTGCATAATGTCCTACTCTACCACATCTGTAGCAAGCATTTGGTTTATTCGAGGACTTGACTATTTTCTTTCTTCTATTAAAGGCTTTTTTCCTTTTAGACCTTTTTTCCTGACCTTTATAATACCTATCAGGATTGAAATCTCTTTTGGAAGATTTTTTCCCTTTTTTATGATCCTTGGATTTTCTGTGACTACTTTTAGGCATATCCATACCAAATTGTTCACAAAAATCACCAACTTGTCGTCTTTCATTAAGACTCTGCTTCTTAATTTGTTGATTTAGCTTAATTTCATTACATAAAGCTAAACCTTCCTGGGTGCACATATTAATTAACTTTCCATATGAAAATTTTTCATAATTAATACTATTAGCACCGGCCTTAAGAGCTTTTCTTACTCTTTCAACAAATAATGTCTGAAGCCCGTCTATAAACTTAGATTTCCAATGAGGACTGTTGCATTCCAGCAATTCCATGACTCTTGACAAAAAGGTGTCCTTATACCACCTAAAATATGAAAGAGTCTTGAATCTTAAATTCTGAAGAAGGGTCTTAATAGTTTCACTATCATCCGACCATCTTCCTGTGAAATGTTCAATAATATTATAAATGAGAGTGTAAAAAACATTTTCACTGAGAACACCATTCTCATTTTCCACACTTATGAGTATAACTCCACGTTGCTCTCTCGTGAGATAATTATCCCACCAGCCTTTAAGCTGACCTGTAAATCCAGAGATTATCATTTGTACAATATTTTTATCAGTATTGCCAGCTTGTTTGCAAATCGTACTATACATCATCATACGATGGACTAAAGTATAGATTTGCCTTTCTGTGAATCCATCTATGTTCCATTCATAGATTTTCTTTCCATTATAACTATTATTCATAATGTATTTAGCTTCTTCCACCAAAACATCTTGGGCAGTCGGTCTAGGATAATAGAACATACTTTGAGTAGGATTATTCGCAAATTTGCGATCAAATTTGTTAATCGTACTTTCTTCCTTCTTAAAACTAAAATCTTTAGTCAAAAGTGTAAGCTTACGATCCTTAAACTTAGCTTTTATGACCTTTTCTAAATTAGAGGATTTTTTTAATTTGAAATCCTTGACTTCTGGAGGAGGTTGGATAGTAGGAGCAGCCATAACAACTCTATCTACCCTATCCTTTTTAAGCCTAAGGTCAATAATATCTTTTCTGACCCTATCGACTTTATCATGCAAGGACAGTATATGGTCTCCTAGTACACTCATATAAAAATTAGCATAATTTTGTTGTCTAAGCATTGTATTAATATGCTTAACAGTAATATCCATAGTTTCATCTTCTAGTAATTTAGAAAATGCTGAAAAATAAACAACTTTATCATCTTTCTTTATTTGGAAAGATTGTTGGGGTGGGAGTGCAGATCTAGTAGTTTCTGTGCTACTAAGTCTATACTCCTTTTCCAACACTGAAAGATATTTGTCCACGTATTTAGCCATAAACCATGGGACAATGCTATGATTTTATTAAAATCTGAAAGATCTTTATAGTAATCATTCTGGAAGAAATCAATTTCTTTTTTGTTAAAATTGTCAAGAAACCAATTTCTGAAGTGATCCCATTTGGATTTTTTAAATTCTTCAGAAATCTTTTTCCTTGCCGGTGACCCCGGTCTAAAATCAATTTTTGTACTAGTCATTTATTCCAGTTGGAAAATTCATTTCTGAGGCTGTAGGATCCTCATCATTGATTGGAACAACAGTATTATTTTTCCCAGTCATAATATTATTAACGCTGTATTATTCTCGTATTTGAGAAGTTGATTCCCTGGAAGGATAATCAACAATATAATCAACAGGAGAAATATATGAAGGCACAAATCTAGTTACTGAATTAGATCTATTCATTTTATGCAAAAATCTGATGTTATCAGTTTTAAAAATTGGGTCGGTAAATTTAATTTTTACAGTACCATCTGCAGACTGTTCAACCTCAGTGATTTTACTAGTTGAATCAGATCTGGGAGGGGTAGCCTCCTCAATAACCCATTCTTTTGGAAAATCAATTTCATCCCATTTAATGGGTCTACGTGTAGTTACTTTTGATTTACCAAAATTTGTTTTTATAAGAAGGGTTTCATTTTTAAAATCCATCATTCTGCACATAGGATTCAAAGTATATAAAGGTTTATAATAAATCCTATAACAGATACACATAACTTCAGTGCCTGGTGCATAATCATAACCATGTAGCTTAATATTTAACATTAAAGCATTCAAAGAATTGTCATCTGACAAAGAAATTTGCAAATTAGGATAAGTATTAAAATAGACTGGTACGTATGCTAAACTAGTCTAAATCGTCCCTATAAGAGACTTTCTCCAATTTTGATATCTACCATCCCTTAAAGCCGCTATAAAGCTCTTAGGTAGACCTCGTAAAGTCAATGGTTTAAAATCCAATTGGATTAAATTGATATGCATAAATTTATGCGTCTCCCTATAAGGGTCTAAGTCATTTTCAGATAATAACCTATAAGTAGCATGGTCACTATCCACAGTCAAAGTGTCTTTGGTTGTCTTAACAATTTGTTTCAAACCGAGTTTCTCAAAAGTACCTAACTGGTATATTACCTTAGGTTGTATCTTAGGGATACTCCATTTATTAAGGAGATCTAGGTGTTGAAGCATATCATATTCCTCTTTTCTACTGTTCTTTATAGTAGATCTTCTCTTGATGATATTCATCTAACAGAGAAGTATTAGACTAGACTTACCTGGATCTGCTATGGAACACGGCTCTGATACCAAACAACAACAGGACCTTTCACCAGGATAACAATACTAGGAACCTCTTTACAGGAATAGACCCTCAGACTGGATGATATAGTAAACCACGATCCCAAAATGACCCTTAAACGCCATCCTCTCGGCTAACTGGGTGCAACAGGACCACCGTTATGTTACCATAACACCATATCATCGGACCGAGCATCCAAACCTTGCCCAACCGTTACCCTAGCTCTAGATCTGATCATCTAATACAGGAGCCTTCTCTATAATAGACCAGTCCGTCATAGTCTAACACTAAAGGAATTAGCCTGTCATTTAGGCTAATTGAATAAAAGTTCTTAATTTTGTAAACAAAAATTAAAAATCTACCTTGAAGGTATAGGGTTGTCACCAGTATGGAGAGATATAAGAGAAAAAATTTTAAACTCTTATTAAGAAGATATTTTTCCCAAGTGAGAGAGATAGAGGGGGTCTAAAACTTGTCCTCCACCTATACTAATCGAATCCTTATATAATGGATTCAAGAGCTATCAAACAAAATACTAAAGTAACTGGGCCCAAGCGTGGCTGACAAATAAAATGAAAAGTCATCCACATGTGGCCGACAAAAACAAAAGATAAAAAGATAAAAAGTCGAACTTATTTGGCCGACAAAGAAAATGTGACCATATCTCCTACAACTTTATTAAAATTTTTTGTCTCTTTACCCCAATAATTTTAATCATGGGGCCTTCCTCTAGACTTTTCCTTTACCTTTATCGTCTTTTGTGGATCTAGAAGATTCTCCAGTCTTTTCTTTGAAACTTTGGAGAAGTAGGTCCAGATTGTCCAAATCAATTTCACTAGTGCTATGAACACTTTGTCCTTCTCCTGCTAGATATTTATCACGATCACCTTCTTCAGTATTACTGATAGATGCCATGGATATATCATTTGGTAACTCAACGTTCAGATTCTTCTGCAGGTCCTTTTTAATTTTGTCCATATATGAGGCTCGGATCTCTGCTTTGGTCATGGTCCCTTTCTTCGTTTGAAGTTTTCTGGAAATGCTTAAATAGACTATTTTCATCCTATCTTGCAGTTGATTCCTGCAAAGTTGTACATGCTTGGACAGTCTTCTAAATATTATCATAAGTTTGTTGTCCATGAATCTTGCCATCATTATCTTTTTGAACCATCTTAGTCCAAAATTTAGTATAAAAAGTTCTTTCAAGGCAAGGGAATTCTGATGTATCATCAATTTCCACAGACCATTTCATTATCCATGGAATTGAAAATTCAATGAAAAAGTACATGGTTGACATTTCTTTAAAGAAAATGTTTTCTTTTTGTAACTCCATTAATTTAGGAGAAACATCAACCCATTCAACATAAAGATCCTTAAAAGAATCTGGTAAAATATTTATTGTTGGACCATATAATGTCCACCATTTGGAAAACCATACTGGAATGTTTTGCAGAAATACTTGGTTACAAATCTTTATAAATCAAGAATGTTTTTTTGCTGGGATTTTCATATAAAAGAGTTTTATTAAAACTATCAACATAATCCCAGTAATTAAATTTAACTGAGACTTGATTTTCAGGATGTATATATCCTTTTTCTTGAAAAATATTTAATCCCCAATCTTCTAGGCTTTAGGCTAATTCCTTAAGTGTTAGACTATGATGGACTGTTCTGTTATAGATAAGGCTCCTATATTAGATGATCAGATCTAGAGCTAAGGTAATGGTTGGGTAAGGTTTGGATGCTCCGTTCGATAATATGGTGTTATGGTAACATAACGGTGGTCCTGTTGCACCGAGTTAGCTGAGTGGATGGCACTTAATGGTTGTTTTAGGATCGTGGTTTACTATATCATCCAGTTTGAGGGTCTATTCCTGTAAAGAGGTTCCCAGTATTGTTATCCCGGTGAAAGGTCCTGTTGTTATTTGGTAAATCATTGCTCTTCAAGGCTAATCAGGATTTTTCTTCTTCGGTCGTAAATCGGTCGTTGGTAGATCTGATCGGATCCCGGACACGCGAGAGCCTAGCCGGGGAGGTCTATTTTAATGTTTATTCTAATTTACAAATTTCTTTGTCAGATGATAATTCTTCAGCAAGATGATCAGTCCGAGACTGCTGGAGAGAAGAGAAAGCGATAAAACCTCTTTTATTCAGTCACCGAGGAGAGGGATTTGAACCTTCGGTAAACAAAAGCCTACATAGCAATTCCTAAGGTCTTCTTCGGCTAATGAGACCTCGATCCCAAAACCTTTGAAGTATTTTCTTGATAGGTGCCTCTATTCCATCGAGAATTGAATTGACCTTTCCCTTATTTCGAGCGGAGAATCTAACAGAGACATTATGGTGGATATTCTGACAAAAAAAATGACATTCCAGGGATCTTTTTTTTTTTTTTTTTTTTTTGCATTTCTCATCAAAGGTGGCCCTTGGGCCACTTGACGCTAAAAGGAAAAAAGCCTTTAATAGAAGAAAGGAAATTGTCAAGTCCTCGGATAAGCCAAATGCTTGCGCTTATTCTGAAAGTATGCATTTCTTTCTCTAAGTCCGCTGGGTTGGATCAAACTAGTTGGTTTGGCAGGAAGATAATGGCATAAAAGAAGCATTCCACTTTTGGAAAGAGAACAAACAACAACAGGACCTTTCACCGGGATAATAATACTGGGAACCTCTTTACAGGAATAGACCCTCAGACTGGATGATATAGTAAACCACGATCCCAAAATGACCCTTAAACGCCATCCTCTCGGCTAACTGGGTGCAACAGGACCACCGTTATGTTACCATAACACCATATTAATGGATCGAGCATCCAAACCTTACCCAACCGTTACCCTAGCTCTAGATCTGATCATCTAATACAGGAGCCTTCTACATAACAGACCAGTCCATCATAGTCTAACGCTTAAGGAATTAGCCTGTCATTTAGGCTAATTGAATAAAAGTTTTTATTTTTTTAAACAAAAATTAAAAATGTACCTTGAAGGTATGGGATTGTCACCAGTATGGAGAGATGTAAGAGAAAAATTTTAAACTCTTATTAAGAAGATATTTTTCACAAGTGAGAGAAAGAGGGGGGGTTCTAAAACCTGTCCTCCACCTATACTAATCGAATCCTTATATAATGGATTCAAGAGCTATCAAACAACACACTAAAATAACTGGGCTGAAGAGTGGCCGACAAAGAAAAAGAAAAGTTGTCCACATGTGGCCGACAAAAACAAAAAATAAAAAGATAAAAAGATAAAAAGTCAGACTTATTTGGCCAACAAAGAAAATGTGACCCTATGGCCAACAACTTTATTAAAGTTTTTTGTCTCTTTACCCCAATAATTTTAATCATGGGGCCTTCCTCTAGACTTTTCCTTTTCCTTTATTGTCTTTTGTGGAGCTAGAAGATTCTCCAGTCTTTTCTTTGAAACTTTGGAGAAGTAGGTCTAGATTGTCAAAATCAATTTCACTAGTGCTATGAACCCTTTGTCCTTATCCTGCTAGATATTTATCACCATCACCTTCTTCAGTCTTACTGATAGATGTCATGGATATATTATCTGGTAACTCAATGTCCAGATTCTTCTACAAGTCTTTTTTAATTTCGTCCATATATGAGGCTAGGATCTCTGCTTTGGTCATGGTCCCTTTTTTCATTTGAAGTTTTCTGGAAATTTGCTTAAAGGGA
>CP124715.1:74332500-74340000 GCA_031232105.1 Capsicum rhomboideum
CTCCAGAAAAGATTTTAAGTTCAATTCATTTTTTTTTCTCTCCACCCGGACCAACCCACCGACTCGGCTTCTTAGATTTAAGGTGATTTGTGTATCTACCCCAATGATACTGTTGTTCAGTACCATTATAGAAGAAGATACGTACAAGATATGCACCTCTTCAGGAATGAAAAAAAATTGATCTACTTTCATTTGGTATTTTGACTGAAATTCCTTGACTCCTCGATACTCAATCAAATCCTCTTTTTTGATGACTGAATGTGTTTCTATAGTCCCATATTTAATAATGCCCGAACTCTTTCTTCTGTATCGAGGATTATCGAAATAAGCAAGAATACTATTTCGACGGAAAATACCATTTACGGGTATTTCAATCGAGATACCTGAACAGGGTATTAGTTGATTCTGGAGTTCTTGAATCGAATGTAGTGGAATGATGAATTTATTTCTTCGCCTTTTTGACAATAAATCAGAATTCTCGTGGAGAATAGGCGAATATACGAGATTATACTGACCAGTACATATGATTCGATTAAGGTCTGAATAATCAGGAATCCTATCTTCTTTTTTACCATAAAAATCCAAACTAAATAATTTCTGCCTCGCCTGATCATTGGTTACTGAGAGGTTAGAGGTATATCTTCGCTTGCTAGAAAGAGAATGCACATTCATTTGATCCTGATCCTTGTGGATCGAAAGGTAGACTAGACTAGACCTGCACAACCCTCCTAATAATATCGATAAATGACTTGTTTTTGGTAATAGATGAACATTACCGTATGTAAATTCGGGTGCATGATAGACATTGGTACTCCAGTGCAATTCTCCGTCTGAATCAAAATAAATATGTTTTTGAACCTCTCTTTAAAATTCAAAGTGGATATTCCTGCGCGAATCTCAGCAATTACTTGTTCTGATTCTACATATTGATCGTTTTGAACTAAAAGCAAACTTTTGGGTGGAATATTCACATTATGTAGAATATCTTCACTCTCAATAGTTACATACAAGTCTATATAACATAGAAAGGCGGGATGCCCATGACGTGTACGTGTCGGATGAACCAAATCCTCATTGAATTTTATTTTTCCATTAGATGGGGCTCGCACATGTTCTGCAGTACCCCCCGTGAATACTCCTCTGGTATGAAAAGTTCTTAATGTTAATTGAGTACCCGGTTCTCTAATCGATTGACCTGCAATAATACCAACAGCTTCCCCCAACTCAACCAGGTCTCCATGAGTAGAACTCCAGCCATAACATAATCGACAAATCCAAGATGTACTCCTACAAGTAAAGGGAGTTTGAATAGAGATTGGTTGTGCCCGAAAGGTTATGAATCGATTTACAAGTCCAATGCCAATGTCTTGATTTCTAGTGGCAATACATCGCGAACCCATGTATATATCATCTGCTAATACACGGCCAATTAATGTTTGATTAAAAATCCTTTCCGGCATCATCCCATTTTGAGGACTCACAGAAATACCCCGGGCGGTGCCACAATCCGTTCGACGTACAACAATGTGTTGAACTACTTCAACAAGTCTGCGAGTGAGATATCCAGTGTATGATGTTCGTACAGCAGTATCCACAACTCCTTTACGGGCTCCGTAGCAAGAAATGATGTATTCTGTTAAAGAGAGTCCTTTGTGCAAATTGCTTTGAATAGGTAAATCAATCATTTGTCCTTGAGGATCTAACATTAATCCTCTCATACCTACTAATTGATGCACCTGAGATGCATTTCCTCTAGCTCCCGAGAAAGACATTATATGAACTGGATTAAAAGGGTCAGTCATCCTAAAATTCGGATTCATTTCTTGTCGCAAATATTCACTTGTAGCATACCATATTTCAATGGATTGACGTAATTTTTCTACCGCGTGTACATTCCCATAATGATGGTGTTTTTCCAAAATCAAACTTTGTTGTTCAGCATCTTGAATGAGCCATCCCTTAGAAGGTATTGTTAAAAGGTCATCAATTCCTAATGAAATGGATGTAGCAGTAGCTTGTTGGAACCCCAGAGTTTTTACTTAATCCAGGATATGTGATGTATATGCCATTTCGAAGTGATCTATTAATCTACTAATAAGTCGTTTCATGGCAGTTCCGTCTATCACTTTATTATGAAAGACCAGATTAGCCCGTTCTGCCATAAGTACCTCCATATTCCTCTGAGTAGGATTCGACAATGGGTTTGAGTCGGTGATTGTAAAACTTCCTTTTATCGATCTTGATTCACGTATAAATTCTGGAACTATGTACCTAGCTGAACTGGAGAGCCTCGAAGTCCCACGGTATCATAGAATTACGTTAGGTACCATATGAATAGGCCCGAGAAAACCCCTGTATAGCTTTTTTGATTTCTCGATAAAGAGCAATATGACCAACAGTGGTTCGAATGTATATAAAAAGGATTTGTTTTTTTAGACTTCTTACCATTAGATAGTGTCCATAAATCTCATAAAAAGTACCTAAAGATTCATAATGAACTTCGATGGGAGTTTCTCTTGAAGCAATAACGCATTGATCTAGTCGCCACCGGAGCCACAAAGGACTATCTAAATTGATTCGTTTCTACCGATAAGCCCCAATTGCATCATAGGAATTCAAAAAAAAGGGTTCTTTCGTATACTTATAGAAACTATTGTCACTTCTTTTTTGATTTTGATAGTTTCTGCAATTACATGGATTATATCTATTTACACAAATACCTTGATGATTTCCACTTGTTAATACATAGAGTCCAATAAGCATATCTTGTGTTGGTACGGAAATGGGATCCCCAATAGCCAGAGACAAAAGATTCATTTGAGAAAACATAAGTAAACGGGCCTCTACTTGAGCCTCCAAGGATAGAGGTACACGAATAGCCATTTGATCTCTATCAAAATCGGCATTGAATCCCTTGCAAACTAATGGATGTAAACAAATAGCGCGCCCCTCCACTAAAACGGGCTGGAATGCCTGTATGCCTAATCTATGCAGAGTGGGTGCTCTATTCAGCAATACAGGATGTCCCTGCATAACTTCTTGAAGGATTTCCATACAATCGACTCTTTTTCTCGAATTTTACTCTTAGAAACTCCTATGTTCGAAGCAAGATGTTGTCTAATTAGACCACGAATTACAAATGTCTGGAAAAGTTCTATTGCTATTTCACGAGGCAATCCACATTGATGTAATGAAAGTGAAGGACCCATGACAATGACAGAACGTCCTGAATAATCAACTCGTTTGCCAAGCAGAGTCTCACAAAATCTTCCCTCTTTGCCTTCAATTACATCAGAAAATGACTTGTAAACTTTATTATGACCGTCCCTCATTGGTTGTCCCCGGATTCCATTATCAAGAAGTGTATCCACGACTTCTTGTACTAATTTCTCCTGACACATTACTAATTCTCCTGGCGTAGATCTACTTGTTGTTAATAGATCGGTAAGGGTATTGTTCCGATAGATAACTCTTCTATAGAGTTCATTAATATCTGAGCTCATTAGTTTACCCCCATCTATCTGAATGATCGATCTCAACTTAGAAGGAAGAACTGGTAATAGACACAAAACCATCCATTCTGGCTCTATATTTGTTTGAATAAAATGCTTAGCCAATTCCACGCGTCTAACCAAAAAGTCCTTTCTTCTTCCAACTTTTCGATCTTCCCATTCATTCCCTGTGTGCCCTTCTTCCCCCAATTCTTCCCATTCCACCAATGAATTCTCTATAATAATTCATAAATCTAGATCGGCTAATTGTTCTCGGATAGCACCTGCACCAGTAGAGATTTCTCGATTGCGAAATGTATTGAAACCCTGGGTAGTAAAAAAAAGTGGGATGCTGTATTTCCAATATTGGATTTCATATTCGAATAAATCTCGTAATCTTAAGAAAGTGGGCTTTTTAGTTATGGGCCTAGCAAAAGAAAAATTGGGATAGGATTCTATAGGATCTCCCCCCCTTCAAAATCGGACGTGAAAGTTTCCTTTCATCCGACTCAAGTAGGTACACCAAATAAGGAAAGTAGTTCTCGTTTTCAAACTCTAGAAAATCTCAAAATAAAAAGGTCTACTCCTTACTCAAGTTCCTAGTGAAGATGAAACAAGATTTCAGTGATTCCGTCTTCTATTAATTCTTTATTCAAATTCAATTCCAACAAATAAAATAGAAAATTCTTGAGTAGTCTACTTCCCTTTGAATGATAAATCCCTTAACTCTTAATAATTAAATTAAAGGAATACCTTGGAATCCATAAGGGATTTACTTGTCTATATATTGTTCTATTCGATCTTTTAGGTCCCGACTTCACCTCGATGGTTAGGCCACCACGCCCTTAAAGTCTATACGCGATAGATAGACTCCTGGAACCATGACATATTTGCTTACTTGAACATAATTTCTTTCCGCGAAAAGAAAGGAAATGGTTCATTCCACAAAATAAAAGCTTTTTTTATGAGGTACAAATAGAAATTCCTCTTTATTTGATTTGTTACGAAATCGACCATAGATCAATTCCCTTTTTATTTGGGAGTATTGACTACACCCCAATTCTGAGCTTCATGTTACTCTTTCCAAGTGACATGTCAGGTCCAGGGCATCCCAATTGGATTGACTGGGATGACAGTTTTTCCTTTCGAGTCTGTAAAATCAGAATTTCGATCAAATCACACATCGTAGTATACTAGGCCTTCTAATTCTTTAAGAGGTTTATCTAAAAGATTCGCAATATAACTAGGAAGACGTTTTAAATACCACACATGGGTTACTGGGCATGCGAGTTTGATATAGCCCATTTGATACCTTCGTATCCGAGAATCAACAAATTCGACTCCGCATTGTTCACAAAATTTCGGGTCTTCTTTTTCATCTTCGATTACTCGATAATTTTCACAAGCACAAATTCCGCTTTTTATAGGACCAAAAATTCTTTCACAAAATAATCCATCTTTTTTTGGTTTATTAGTTTTGTAATGAAAAGTATAGGGTTTTGTTACCTCTCCAACTATCTCTCCATTAGGCCGGATTTTTGTGGCACAAGCACTTATTTGTTGAGGAGAAACTGATCCAATTCGGAGCTGTTGATGTTTATATCGATCGATCATAGAAGAAAAATTATTATTCATTCCGATTAAGCTTCCTTCCTATTAATCTAGAATTTTTTCTCAGATACAAGAAAATGATTCAGCTCCAGAGCTAAAGATCATAGTTCTCGAATGAGCAATCGAAAAGATTCTGGAGCATCTTCGGGATTAGGTATTGTTCCCCCAATGATCATAGTACCAAGTACTTCCTGGCGAGCTCTAATATGATCCGATTTATAAGTAAGCATCTCTTGTAAAATATGAGCAACCCCAAACCCTTCTAGAGCCCAAACCTCCATTTCTCCTACCCGCTGTCCCCCCTGTTTGGCTCTTTCTCTAAGGGGTTGTTGTGTAACAAGCGCATAATGTCCACTGGAATGCCCATGGATTTTATAATCAACTTGATGAATTAATTTCAAGATATAAAAGGCTTTCCTATTATAACGGGTTGTTCAAAAGGATTCCCCGTTCTTCCATCAAATATTCTGCTTTTTCCTGGATATTCGGGTTCAAATACCCATGGATTCGATGTTTGCTTACTAGCTTCATATAATTCAGAAAACACTAGTTTTCGCAAAGCTTCTTGTTTATATCGCTCATCAAAAGGTGCTATTCGATAATGTCTGTCTAGCAGACTCCCTGCTAACCCTAGTGAACATTCAAATATCTGTCCTACATTCATTTGTGAAGGTACTCCTAATGGGTTAAACACCATATCAACGGATCTTTCATCTTGTAAATAAGGCATATCTTGTCTAGGCAAAATTTTGGAAATGATACCTTTATTTTCGTGTCTTCCGGCTACTTTATTGCCTACTTTGATTTCATGTTTCTGTGAAATATATACATGAATCGTTTTGGGATTATAACTAGAACCACCCTTTTTTGGATCCACCTCACATCAATAACCCGACCCCTGCCACCTATAGGTAATTTTAGACAAGTTTCTTTTGAAGTAGATACTTGAATACCAAGTATAGCTCGTAACAATCTATCTTCCCGGGCATACGACGATTCTTTCATGACCTGGGGTGTTAATTTACCTACTAAAATATCACCCGTCTCTACCCAAGATCCCAGCATCACAATTCCATTTTTGTCTAAATTGCGGAGTAAATGGGCTTCTAAATGCAGTATTTCCTTAGTTACTTTTTCAGGGCCTTGGCTTGTCACATGAATCTGAATTTCATATTTCCGTATGTGAAAAGAAGTATAAATATCTTCATATACCAAACACTCGCTAATAAGTACTGCATCTTCAGAATTGTAACCCTCCCACGACATATAAGCTACTAATACATTTTTCCCCAAAGTAATTCGCCACCAACCGTAGCAGCACCATCCGCTAAAATTTGTCCCTTTTTAATGCATTTACCCCGAGAAACCTGGAGTTTTTGATGCATACAAGTATTTTTATTGGAACGTTGATATATAACTAATGGAATGCTTAGAATATCTCCATTACCCGCTAAAAGAATCTTGTCAGTATTGGTATAAACGACCCTTCCCTCGCGTTTATCTATAGCAAGAGCCCCTGAATCTAGAGCTGCTTGTCGTTCCAACCCAGTTCCAACAATGCATTTCTCGGAGTGAGAAAGAGGAAGTGCTTGACGTTGCATATTAGAACTCATTAAAGCTCGGTTCGCATCATTATGTTCAATAAAAGGAATGAGGGAAGCTCCAATAGAAAAATATTGAAAAGGAAAAATACTTCGAAGATGAACCTGTCCCCATGCAATAGTCAGGAATTCTTGACGGTATCAAGCTGGAACAACCTGTTCTTCCTGAATATCCTGATTTAAGGCTAAAGAATTTCCTGCCACTACCATATAGTATTCATCTCTACCTGGTGATAAATAAAGCATCCGTACCCCGGTTGACCTCTCAGAAATTTCATAGAAAGGGCTTTCTAGAGATCCCCAATGACCAATCCTCGCATGAATTGCTAAGGATCCAATAAGTCCAACATTGATTCCTTCAGATGTGTCAATTGGGCAAATACGTCCATAGTGACTAGGATGGATATCTCGTATCCAAAAACTAGCAATGCGACCTATCAGTCCTCCGGGCCCAAATAACTTAATTTTGTCCCATGAACTATTTGTGTTAATGGATTAGTTTGATCCAAAACTTGAGATAATGGGTGTAAATCGAAAAAGGATTCATAAGTAGTTGTTAATGGAGTTGAGGTTACCAAATTCTGAGGTGTCGGTATCAATTTATGCCTAATTGCTCCACATATAGTCCCCCGAACCACATTTTCTAAACGAACCAGAGCCAATCCGAATTGATCTTGTAAAAGATCTGCTACAGAACGAATACGTTTATTTTTCAAATGATTCATATCGTCAAGTGCACCCATTCCAAATTTCAGCCCCATCAAATGATCGACGGCTGCCAATATATCTCGTGGTAA
>CP124715.1:74345000-74385000 GCA_031232105.1 Capsicum rhomboideum
TAATTCGATAAGTTTAATGACCCTTTCTTATAACTTCTAATTTTATACTGGAAAATCAAAAATATAAATATAAAAAAGGAGTCAAAACTCGTCTTTATTGAAAAATTGAAGAAAAGCCCTTTCGTTAGAAGTAAGAAAGAACCTTTCTAGAAAAAAAGAAAGAGGACTGGAATCTATACATTGATTCACAATTTTTTTGAACTGTATGCATCAAAAGGCATATGTATGGTTCCTAAGGGATACAATTTTACCCTAATCAACCGACTTTATAGAGAAAGATTACTTTTTTTAGGCCAAGGTATTACTAGCGAGATTTCGAATCAACTTATTGGTCTTATGGTATATCTCAATATCGAGGATGAGACCAAAGAGCTCTATTTGTTTATAAACTCTCCTGGGGGCTGGGTAATACCTAGGGTGGCTATTTATGATACTATGCAATTTGTGCGACCAGATGTCCATACAGTATGCATGGGATTAGCCGCTTCAATGGGATCTTTTATCCTGGTCGGAGGAGAAATTACCAAACGTCTAGCATTCCCTCACGCTTGGCTCCAATGAGGTTTTTATTTGAGAGAAAAAAGAAGACTATGCCTTCGCCATATGAATACTAAGTAATAATAGCATGGCACTTCGAATTCGATATGAGAAATTTTTGTATTTTTTTTTTTTTTTCAAAACATTAGATTCTGTATCGAGAGAGTAGTATGAGATAAGGGGTATTTTTGATTTTCTCTTATCTATCGGGAGTTCGGTTCAGCGTCACAAACTTTTTTGTTTTCATACCGGAGAGTTCTTAACAATATTTATGTTATGAAAGAGTACAAAAAAAAAAGATTTTTTCCTTATTTGATCGGATTAAAAGGAAACTTTGGGATTGCTGAATCACAGACAAAAAAATGAAAAAAGAAACATATAAAGTAACGGAGCCATCATAGTATTTTTTAACTCCTCCGAAAGGAAGGATGGCAATTTGATTATTTAGCCATCGGAGTCTGATAGATTCTATTTTTCTCTTTCTTCAATAGAAAGGGGGGGGGGGTCAATTTTCTTGTAGAGCCGTATGCACAAAAGATGCCTGTACGGTTGTTCAATTCTATCTTTTTTCTATTCTTTATCTTTCTTTTCTCTTTGCTTTATCATGCGAGATAGGAGAAGCTTTTATTTGTTATATCATCAGGGTAATGATGCATCAACCTGCTAGTGGTTTTTATATGGCACAAGTAACCGAATGTGTCGTGGAAGCGGAAGAACTGCTGAAACTGCGTGAAACCCTCACAAGGGTTTATGTACAATGAACGGGCAAACCCTTCTGGGTTGTATCCGAAGATATGGAAAGAGATGTTTTTATGTCAGCAACAGAAGCCCAAGCTTATGGAATTGTTGATCTTGTAGCGGTTCAATGAAAATAACATGGATTTCGCGAAAATCTGTGATTTGAGATTTTATCTTCGAATTGAATATTCTATTAAATAGAAGTAATTCATCATCATTCGGTTAGGATCAATCTAAACCAACCCATCATATTATGTATACGATTCAACATGCCAACTATTAAACAACTTATTAGAAATACAAGACAGCCAATCAGAAATGTCACGAAATCCCCCGCTCTTTGGGGGTTCCCTCAGCGTCGAGGAACATGTACTAGGGTGTATGTGCGACTTGTTTAGATCATGAGCTGGCACAAAAGAAAGAAAATGACTTTTACAGTATCAATGATCAGTACCGGTGACTAGGATAGGATGGAAAAAGGAACTCTATTCATTATTAAATCATTATTAAAAAAAAACTCTATCATATCCCTCTATTGTGTATGAAGTTTATGGTTGTAAATCCAATCACCTAAATTTAAGATGATAAGAAATTCTCCATTGGTAACAAATGGTTATCCATTAAGCGGAGAAAATCTTATTTTAAAAGAATAAAACATAAAGATTAGTTAGGCTCCCAATCTGGCAAGAACGGACTAAGAGGGTCAGCTACCCAGCAAACTTTCATAATTAAATACCGTTACTGTATAGGTAGATCTGATTATGAAAGACCTATTACTGGATAATTCATGGGTAGAGCCAAAGCGTGTGAACTATACAAGTTCCCAATAACATCAATTAGTTGATTAAATATATATTAAATTTTTAGTATAAAGTAAAGGCTCCGGTGTATAGAGAAGACCTCACCGTTTAAGAAGTAACCATAGAAACGAAGGAACCCACTATTTCTTTTTTTATTTCTTTTATTTACTATATTTTTGATACCTAGGAAAATACAATTTCTTATTTCTTTCTTATTTCGCAGTGAAATACCTAAAAAAACGAAAAAACATAATCGTGGTCGGGAAGGTTAGAGTAGCCAAAGCCATTGGAATTTTGATTTTATATATTGGAAAAATCCGTTTTGTTATTAATAGACTAGGAAGGGGGAAAAGAATAACTGAAAGAAAGGCAATCAATTAGTTATTTGTCAAAGTTTCATTTATTCAATGACCAGAATTAAACGAGGATATATAGCTCGGAGACGTAGAAAAAAATTTCGTTTATTTGCATCAAGCTTTTGAGGGGCTCATTCAAGGCTTACTAGAACTATTACTCAACAGAAAATAAGAGCTTTAGTTTCGGCTCATCGGGATAGGGATAGGAAAAAGAGAGATTTTCATCATTTGTGGATCACTCGGATAAACGCAGTAATTCGCGAAAGGGGAGTATCCTATAGTTATAGTAGATTAATACACGATATGTACAAGAGACAGTTGCTTCTTAACCGTAAAATACTTGCACAAATAGCTATATCAAATAGGAATTGTCTTTATATGATTTCGAACGAAATCATAAAGGGGGGTAGCTTAGAAAGAATCCACCAGAATAATTTAAATGGAGTTCCCTGGAGAATGAACTCCGGGAAGGTACAGTAGAAATTAGTATGAGAAAATATGTTGTATGAGAAAATATGCTAAAGCAGTCAAAATGAATGAACACGTTCAATTCAATAAAAACAGATTTCTTTTTTTCCGATTCATTTTTTTCTTACGACACGATACTCAAATCTAGATTTGAGTAATTATAATTCAAGTGAAGAAAAAGTAAGCCTATTTATTTCGGGCTTTAAAACCAGTAGTTCTAGCGGTCGACTCGGCTCTTTCAAATTGTTTCTCATTATTGAGAAAAGGTAACAAAGATAAAATACGAGCTTGTTTTATAGCAAGAATAATTAATCGTTGTTGTTTCAAGGTCAATCTATTCACGCGTCTTGATAATATTTTTCCTTGTTCACTAATAAATCGACTAATTAAACTCATGTTTCTATCATCAATTCGATCCCCCGATTGAATCCGGGGCAAACGCCTACGAAAAGATCGCTTGAATTTAAGAAAAGGTCGCTTGGATTTATCCATGGTTTGTTTGTTTAATTTATTCCTTATCCCTAAAATCCTATTTCTTAATTCTAATTCATTTTAAATCCACCCAAAATAAAATAGGATTTTCGAAAATAAGATTTGTTTAATTTCTATTTAAATATGTTATATATAATTATAATGTCATTTTTTCCCCTTCCTTGAAAGGGTAAGACATAGGTACTTGGTTCGCTCTATTTCTTTATCTCCCCATGAATCGTATGTTTGTAACAATAGGGACAAAATTTTTTCAATTCTAATCGATTAGGCGTATTGTGCCGGTTCTTTTGAGTAATATATATGGAAATACCTCTTGATACCTTATCAATTGATGCCTTATCAACACTGTTTCGGACACAACTAGTACATTCCAAAATCACCGTTACTCGGACATCTTTCCCCTTGGCCATGAACCTCCTTTGGATTTTTGATTTACTCAACTCTTCTATTTTCGATTCAAAACGAAGAAAGGATAAAATAGAAGTTACTAACTTGAAATCCAATTCTAAAAGTAAAAGATTAAAATCAAGAAAATAAAATAAAGTAATAGTAAAGCAAAGTCATAGTAAAATACAACGATTTTTCTAAAGTATATTGCAAATTGAAGTAATCATTTAAGTATCTTGTATAATACTCTTGCCCTAGACCCCCATTTCTCTATGATTAATATTCAGTTAATTCGAACTTGAGCCCGAATGTTGAATCCACTTTTTTTATTCTTTCTCTTTCCTCCCTTATTCTAAAAAGGGAAAAAAGAGAAAAGAGGGGGAGAGGGATTCATCACCAATATTTGATTGGATCTCTAATTTTCTTCATTGCTTCCCATGACAATAACTAGAATGAAAAAAATGGGAATGTCAACGTATCCGGGAAAAAATGATTAATCTCTATCAATAGACCTGCTAAAGCCTCGAATCATAGCGTACTTAGTACTGGTGCCACAGAGAGATATGTTTTTAGATCTCGCATTGAAAAACCTCCTTCTTTTGTATTATTTGTTGGAATAGATAATACATATATGATCAGATGCATATGTAGTTAAGGGCTGCTTAGAGTTGGACACAGAATTCCTAATTCAAATTGAAATGTACAATGATTTGGGAAATAAGATTTTCCTTTTCTTAAAACAGAAAAAAAAAATACATCCCCTTCTTTCTTACCGAGAATTTTCGAAGAATACTAATTTATTTTTACGACGGGTTCTGTATTTATATATTTATTTTGTATATAATTGTATATTAAGTATTTTCTATATAATCTATAAGAGAAGTCTTTTCCCTTTACTATTATATGTTAAGTGAGACCAAAAAGACGAAATGAGCAGAAAATTTGTATTTATCAATGGAGGAAATAACCATGTGGAAAACAAGACAGGAATTCTCTACAATTACACTGTGGAACAATTGAAGGGATGTGGCGCAGCTTGGTAGCGC
Source organism: Capsicum rhomboideum (assembly GCA_031232105.1). Classification (NCBI taxonomy): domain Eukaryota; kingdom Viridiplantae; phylum Streptophyta; class Magnoliopsida; order Solanales; family Solanaceae; genus Capsicum; species Capsicum rhomboideum. Next base: position 74,349,825 of record CP124715.1, read on the forward strand.
ATTTGTTTTGGGTACAAAATGTCACAGGTTCAAATCCTGTCATCCTTACCTATTACTGCTCCTTTGAACAGTAACGAGGGATCAATTGAGACCGCTTCAAATTGGACATAATCTTTTATTTTTATCATGCTATTCTAGTATATGCATACAAAAAGTATTGGGGTTATGAAAAGAATCCTTTTGTTTACAGTCTTATCTATTCTGATAAGGAAGCGCTCTTAGTTCAGTTCGGTAGAACGTGGGTCTCCAAAACCCGATGTCATAGGTTTAAATCCTACAGAGCGTGATTTTTCTTCTTAGATCAAATTAGAATAAAATAGATTCATTCAGTAACTTTCACAACAATCGGAATTTGACCTCCTGTGCTTGTGAATTAAAGAAAGGAGGAGGTCAATCAAAAAGAGATGTTAATTAATCAAAGGTCCAACTGATCACCACGCCTATATTGTAAATATGCAGTTACGAATAATCCAGCCAAAGTAATAGGAATTAGACCTAACACGATTCCAAATAGAAAAACTTCAATCATTTTTATTTGTTTGAAAGGAGAAAAAAAAAAGAGGTAATATCGATACCTAAATATTAATCCGAATTGACCTGAATCTCAATGACAATGAACAAGAATTGACAATTGGTAACGTAAGTAAATATAGAATACATGTAATCCCACAGAAGGATTTCTTTTTATGAATTGTTAATTTTAAATATTCAATTTAAATAAGTCGTATCTTGCTCAGACCAATAAATAGAGTTGAGGTTATAGTTAAAGCCGCTAATAGAAAACCGAAATAACTAGTTATAGTAAGCATGAAGGGGCTAAATTTAATGAAATATGTTCTTTTTATACATATGTTTAAAAAGCACTTACCTAAGTTTCAAATTTTGCAAAATAAAATAGGAGGGTAGACAAAAATCTCAATTGAAATTGAAAGAATAAGTTGAATGAAAAGTTTTTGATTCATCTATCATTATAGGCAGACAACACTAACAAAGATAAAGTGCCAGACATATAAAAGAAATTGATTCAGCATCTGTAACATCTATCCATCCCGCAATTCCAATCAACCGATTCCTTGAGTAATTCTTGGGTAAACTATTAAACTAATAAGAGTTGTATCATCTAACTTCATTCAAAAATGAAACTTGAATTTTTATAAAATAAAAATAGAAATGATTTTCTAATTTGATCATTTCTTAGATTCTGTTGAATTGTATCGAATCCATTTTCGATTTTAAAGCGAATAGTTACCTTATAAAACTTTTTCTTTTTACTTTAATTTAAGTTTAACTCATTAGATTCAGTAATATATTAATTCACATAATATCTTGAATGATGGAGAAGAAGAAAAAGTTATCACACAATTGCTTGAAAAAATCTTTTTTTTGGCCAACTAGATTCTAAAACTAGTAATTTCTATTAGGTTCCACATTTTATCTTTCCATACTGCCCCATCCTTGTAGCTAGATCAAGAAAGAACCTTTGGATCGAGATCCACAACAATGCATCACAACTATGCATTCCAATTATTCTATTTTTTCTTTCATCGAATATGATCTACTACTCTTATTTCTTACTCGACCATTAACTTCTTCTTTAAAAAAAGGATTCCAACAACAAAACGGCTTCCACAACTACGAAAAGAGAATTTCTATATCTCGCATCTACTTAAATTGTGGGAATATGAGAATCTCTTTCGTTGAATTGAAAGAATTTTCTATTGAATGGAAGATGGTTTTACATCAACAAGTGAAGGAAAAAAGAAATTATTTTAGTACTTACTTTTGATACTAATTCAAATTGCATTGCTGTGTCAGAAGAAGGATAGTTATACTGATTCGGTATACTCTAAAGACGCCCTCGGTACAATATTGACGATCTCACAAAGATTCAATTTCAGTGAATTGTCATTTACTGATCTCATCTTTTACGAAATCAATCTTCTTTGACTTTACAAGAATATGTGGAGCTCAGCATGTCTGGAAGCACAGGAGAACGTTTGTTTGCTGATATTATTACCAGTATTCGATACTGGGTCATTCATAGCATTACTATACCTTCCCTATTCATTGCGGGTTGGTTATTTGTCAGCACCGGTTTAGCTTACGATGTGTTTGAAAGCCCTCAGCCAAACGAGTATTTTACAGAGAGCCGACAAGGAATTCCATTAATAACTGGTCGTTTTGATCCTTTGGAACAACTCGATGAATTTAGTAGATCATTTTAGGAGGCCCTAATGACTATAGATCGAACCTATCCAATTTTTACAGTACGATGGTTGGCTGTTCACGGCCTAGTTGTACCTACCGTCTTTTTTTTGGGATCAATATCAGCAATGCAGTTCATCCAACAATAAACTTAATCCTAATTATAGAGCTACGACACAATCAAACCCGAACGAACAAAATGTTGAATTGAATCGTACCACTCCATATATTATACGTAAAGGGGCGTAGGGTAGGTAAAGGGTTTTTGATACATCTGGAAAAATCGAAACCAAGACTAGGAATTTTTAACAAATAGGATCAAGAATCATTACTCTTTCGTTTCGACACAAGAAAAAAGGATTTTTCTACACCCTTTTCTTGTGTCGAAGACTGGGAAGACAAATAATCCCTCCTAGGATTTTTTCTTCCCCGCATTTATCCCCCGCTTTCTTATGTCTAGTATTTAGACAAATTTGACTTTCTTTCTATTTAGAATAGAAAACTATTGATACGTCTTATGTCTTATGGCAGTGAAATCTATCAATAGTAACATAGTCCTACTACTCCAATAAAAAAAAACTAAATCAAAATAATGAAAGTCAAATACTCTTCTTCAAATTCTACATTACATACTCTTTTTCTACGAGATGCTGGGAATCCCTTGTACCACATAGTATGTAGATTTTGAAGAAGAGTATAAATAAGACAAAGGAGTTTTCAGAATTTCATTTTTTTGATTTTTTTGATCATAAATAATCGCCAACAAGAATTTGGTTCTTTTTACGAACTTGATATCAATAAATCTGCGAATCTAGAAATTCATTTCGGCCAATTGAACCTTCTCGAACTGTTTCTTTTTAAGAACCAAAAAGATTTGTGCCAAAATAACAGATGCCAAGAAGAACAAAAGTCCTTGGACACGTAATGGATCTTGAAGTACTATTTCTGCATCTCCCTGACCAAATCCGCCTACATTAGGATTACTCGTTAATGGTTGATCAAATTTGATAGATTCGCCCTCGGAAACAAGAAGTTCTAGACCGGGAGGGATAATATCAACCACTTGACGTCCCTCCGACGCATCCGTTATGGTTATCTCATATCCCCCTTTTTCTTTTCGTATGATTTTACTTACTATACATGTTGTTGTAGCATTATAAACCGTATTGTTACTCTTGTTGTTGTCGGGATAAATCTGACCCCTTCCCCTATTCCCGCCTACGTATATAGGATATTTTAAGAAGTGAACATCCTTCTTAGTAGCAGGGTCCGGGGAAAGTGGGGAAGGTTATTTCACTATATTTTTTACTAGGGACAGGGCCTACCACAAGAATATTTTTTTGTTGGGGCGATAGCTCTGAAAAGACAAATTGCCAATCTTTTCTTTCATCTCGAGAGAAATACGATCGGGAGGAGCTAATTCAAACCCCTCCGGTAAAATAAGGACAGCCCCCACGTTCAACCCCCCCTTTTTACCATTAGCAAGAACCTGTTTCAGTTGCATATCATAACGAATTCGAACAACTGCTTCAAATACAGTATCAGGAAGTACCGCTTGTGGAACCTCAATCTCCACGGGCTTATTAGCTAAATGGCAATTGGCACATACAATACGCCCAGTCGCTTCTCGTGGATTTTCATAACCCTACTGTGCAAAAATGGGATATGCACTTGAAATGGTTGTTCGAGTTAAGATATATATCATGAGCGATACGGAAATAAATCGAGTAATCTGTTTCTTTAGCCAAGAAAAAGCATTTCTAGTTTGCATGGTCCAATTATTGATCGCGAAAATTTCTACAATAAATTGGGTAGGTCGCTAGTATAGTTCCCTAGCCACGATTCTGCTATTTGCTGGAATAATCTAGGAATAATATAGGATGAATCTTCCCGATGGTTAGAAATAGAAAGAGAAAATCTGATTTTCAATACTTTCCTTATGTACAACTACAAAGTACCAAGCATTCTAATTGGATTAGATTAATATCAATGGATCCTTTATCAGTCATTCATTGAATGATAAATAACTATAAGTGATGGAGACAGACGATTTAAATAACGAAAAATCCAATATTTAAAAAATCGTATCGAGAATGACTGGAAAGGTGGAAACAAGACCAGAAATAATTTGATCATTATGAACAAATCCAAAATCTTTATCGATAGAGCCAATAATTAATTCCCAACCGCGGGGTGAATGGAATCCGATACATAAATCAGTTAATAAAGAATAGAAAAAGATTTTACTGTGTCACTTAAGTTATATAGGAATTCCTGATCCCAAGAGTTAAGAATAACAAGTTTTTCATTACCCAAAATTGAATACCCGCTTAGAATAATAAAACAGATGATATTTGTTGAGAAGTGCAAAATCGTATGGATACGATTCTCATTTTACATCTTGATTAATTGGATCGTTTCTTTATGGATTCCTATCCCAAACTCTTCGAGATGTGTTTCCAAGTATTCCTTGATCATTTCGTCCAAGAAGAGGAGTTCCTCTAATTCTATGAATTTTTCAAGAAAATTTCGGATTACCCAGTATTCCACCAAGACCAAGATTCCAGACATTTATTAACTGAGAAAGAAATCCACCAGGGCAAGAATACTATAGATGCAAGATAGAAAAGAGGGGTGAATGCTTTCTTTTTTGCCATTTTTTCATCTGTGAATTGTTAATCAACCCATTCGTACACTCTATGCAATAGAATATTTCTTACACACATGAGTTTTATACAAGGTATCGAACTTATGAATCTATTTTCTTTGTGATTTTGTGGTTAGTCTTTGAATCTAGAAAGAATACATAAATAGGCTAAGAATTCACTTCGAATGAAAAAATTGAGAATATTGTTTCCTGATATCTCAATTGGTCAAATTCAAAATCAAGTGTCTCCTTTCGATGAATGATCGAAAGAATCACTTTAAGTAATGAATATTGTTCAGATTTTGAGATGAAAGAACTCCTTTGCTATCAAAATATCCAATATTTCGAAAAAATTTCACTAATTACCCATAGTCAGGAATAGAATAATTGAGGGAAAGATATTACGATGATAAAAAAAAAATGACTGGCAAAAGATAAATTGGCCAGTTCTCATTATTTAATTAAGAAATCCAATTGTTGCTCATTAAAGAATACAAAAGAAAGAATTTCCAATTTATAAGATATGATCTATCTAGATCTAAAGTGTCAATTCCAACAAATATTGAACTAAAAAAAAATTCTTGATTTCGAAATGGTTTGCCATCTGAGATGAATCTATTATTTCGATTTGTTATTTGTTATTGAATTGCGTGGGTTTACATACGCATAAATACCATAAAAAGAGTTTTATTTTATGGTTCTTTCATATACATTTTCTTTAATTGAATGAACGTTCTGATTCTCAATTTCTCAAAATACTTCAATTGGTACACATAAGAAATAGGCTAATTCAGCAGCCTTTAGTTCAATTTCTCGTGGAGTCAAATTCTCATCAGTACGGGTTAAGGGAATGGACCCCTGGCCTCGGATGTCCATATAAAGAAAACGACGAGCATATTAATACCCTATTTAACTTCTATTCTAACGGACTGAATATCTTTTATAAGGAATCGGAGGAATATGCGACGATTTTTTCCCGAAAATCCCTAACAAAAAATACAGACTATTCCTTCCTTTCTATCGAATCGATCATAACCACTACCTACATTCCACGAAATTGTGCACCACAAATAAGAGCTAATAAAGAGACTCGCAATTCCATAGAAAGACATCACGATTCCTTGTGGAAAAAAATGATTTGCTGAGGCAGAAAAAAAAGATATCAAATTTCTACCAAGATAACTGGAAGTTCCAACTAATAAGAAGCCTAATGAACCTAAAAAAAGGATAAAGGCCCAGCAGAAATTACTTATTTTTCGAGACCCCGTTATAAGTTCTATCCATAGATGTTCTGATCGCCAAGTCATACTTTACCCGATTGCATTTTATTGGAATTGAGATAATACCCCAGAGAAATTTGACTTTACTTTTTTGTTTCCGAAGTAACTCTCATCAACTAGCACTAGTTTGAGGTGAACTAGCACTAGTTTGATGTCAACCCTTAGGAGTAATTCATCAAATGGTTAAATCTAAAATAATAACATACTCTTTATTTAATATAATCCCACTATACATATCGATATACATAGAGATTAACCGACTACATTTCAGCCATCCAGTGATCCTGATCTATTTGAAAATTACTAGAATGGATATATCCATATATCATGTTTCTACAGGCATAAGAGTTTTTTCCTTTATGTTCGGTGGAAATCACATGTTATACTCTATTCCACTAACATGTTATACTCTATTCCAATAAATAGATATCCGTGTTATGATACAAGTCCACGTTTTCAAAAAAAAAAATGGATGAGATTGGGTCCCAGTGGATCTAAACAATCTTGTTTTTTTGAACATGAAGAAATAAAGAAGCCATTGCAATTGCCGGAAAGACTAGGCCTACTAACGACACAAAAATAGATGGAAGGTTCAAATTTGTCATAGAAGGGGTACCTCGATTTACTATATTGTATCTGTTATTATGTTATTATATAAATAAAGATATCTTGTAATAATTATAATTAAATTAAGAATTTGAATTCTAATTAGATAATATTTATTATTAATAGAATTTGAAGAATTTGAAATTCTTAGTATAGATCTAAGTATCTATATATCTAAATCTAATTGAGTACGTATAATAAGAATAAGTGCAAAGAATGTAGAACTGTAGAACTAAATAAATGGACTTATTCATCTCTTATATGAGAAAGATATGTATCATAATAAACTTTATTATTTTTCTTCATTTCGTTGTCTTTTGTTCTTGTCTTCTAATTTTCTAAAAATAGATAAAGAGATTATCGAAAGATTCGTTCAAATCCGACCCAACATGAATTTTTAGCTAAAATGGTTTTTCGGGAGATAGAGAAAGATACAAAACTCTATTATCTATATTTTAATTTCAAATTGTATACCTAAGACAAGAAGAAATTCTTTTTATTTTCCTAATTTCACGAAAGGAAGAACTCACTCTTTGATACAAGACAAATGACCATCATAACTTTTGATGCCATCATTCGTGGCCAACACGTGGAGAATCTGATTTTGGACACTTTGAAGGCCCGAGAGTATGCATGGGGAAGTCATGAAGTCATTTTGTACACATAATAAAGCAAATTTGCGTGTGGAAGGTTGCTTGGAGGCTTGCCTTGATGACTACCCGAGGCTCCAAAGAATTGTAAGGGTTGAAGTGTGAAGAAGGAGTCCTTACACTCCATGACCGCCCCTTATTAAGGGTGTTTTGGTCTTTTTGTGCCTTTTCTTTACACTCCATAGGAGCCTCTTTTCATTAAGGGTAGTTTGGTCATTTGATGTAATAGTTATAAATAGGCTTCATTAGTCTTATTTTCTAGTTAGTTCATGATGGATATTTGAAGACTTCTTCTTCTCTCTTTGAGAATGTAGTGTAGGGCTTGGAAAGGCCAAGTAGTGTAGGGCTTGGAAAAGCCATTATTAATCCTTGCATAGAAACGGTGGTTGTAAGGCGGAGTTGATTCCCTTAGCGGTCACCATAAGAGTTTGGTGTTGTTATTGCGGGTCTTATCGTTTGATACACGGTTTGGTTCCTTATTCTTGTAATCTCGTATGTCAAGCTATCTATCTTTTTTTTTGTAATCTTGTTAAGCTTGTGTTTATAATCTTGAAGTCTAGTGAAGCCGTGTGGGGCTCTTTCGATTCACTAGCACTTGTTGTTCAACTTGTTGTTCTTGTGATAGTTGTTCATCTTGTTGTTGTTGCTGAAATCTTGTGTTGCGGGTTTGATATTGTATCATTTGGTATCAGAGCAAGGCTGGTTGTGTTCCTACACTACCAATCTTAGGCTATCTCGGTCAAAAAAAAAAAAAATGAAATCTGTCAAAAAAAAAAAAAAAAACGAAATCTGTCCTTCTTGTTGTCTTGGCTGAGAATAGTGTTTGTGTGTTTAGATCTAGGTGTTATTTTAATTGTTTAGTGTGTTTCTAGTGTTGGTTTCTTTCTCACCAACACTAAAAGTGTCTAGATCTAAAGATGAGCTTATAATATTGACCATTGTTGTGGTGACTTGAAGTGGGCTGTAGGTTGTACCTTGTTGATGACCATTGGTGGTTTTTTGTGTTATGTTCTTGAAGAAGTTGATGTTGTGTTCTTGAAGGTTGTTGTGGTGTTCATCTTGTTCTTCATCTATTCTTACAACTTAAGACCACAAAAGTATAAAATAGATCCAAAAGGTTGTAAGACAAAAGTTATAAAGTTGTTGGTGAGAAGACTTGCACACATCTCTTCCTAGACTTGACAACCACTTTTCCTTAAAACACGGAACCTTTTTTTGTGGGATTAGAATAGTCAAATCTTACCTTTTTGAGTTTGAAAAGTTGAAAAAAGAGTACAAGACTTTACTTTCCCTCCAAAACCCATTGTCATCCATGACAAGTTGTGTTTCATATTGAAATTTCAGATTTGTGACAAAAAAATAAAATATATATATATATTTTCGTGTGGGCCCAAGACCAATTGCATGCTGCCACATCACCATTAAGCTCAAATTTCGGATTCTAAGTTTCATTTCCTTATTTCTTTAGTTTCATTTCTTGATTCTAGTACCAATTGACAACTAGTAATCACCTACTAGATTGTGAATTGGTTTTTGAATCCGTTTTCTTCGTGTTTTTCGTTCTTTGTGTGTTTTTCTCATTTTGATTCGTTGAACTTCTTTGATTCAAGTTCATAAGTAGATTTTGTTTTGTGTCTTGAGTCGATCAAACAATAATCTATTCCGGTCGCTAAGTAGTGATTGACACCTTATTAACTACCAGAGTATAAGCAACTTTCAATATTCGCCGCTCCAATGGTACAAGGTGATATAAGGGGAACATATCTTGGTAGCCTCGTATTATTGTGACTACAACATGGGAGACTATGATTGTAGTGAGGGATTTTATTGCTATGATGATGTTGTAGATTATGGGGGCTATGAATATAACCATGATCAAGACATGGGCAGATTTGAGGGTTATGGTTTTGAGGGAGAACATGAGGTGAATGAAGTGCCAAGTTCTTATGATGAAGTTGGGTCATATGAGGAGTCTTACACTTCCCATTTCGAACCTCGAATTGGTGTAAGGTATAACCCCTCCCTTCGCAAAGCTTATGAGAGCCATGGTGAGAGTGCACGTGTGGAGAATGAAGATTCATATTCTTCACCTTGTAGTAAATTTTATCAAGGTCAAAGCGGTGTGAATGGGTATACTAGCTATAGTGTAGGTTGTTCCATGAGAAGAAGAGAGAATACATCTCCAAGGCCGAGGGGTACTCATGTGCCCTTGGGTTGTCCTAAACTCTACAATGTTGATCCTAGGAAAAGTGTTCACTCCGGAAAGGTAAGCATTGATGGGGTACTGGGATGCGTCCTTGTGCTAGATGATTGGCGCCATAAGAACTACATCATGCCGCCGATGGTTGACTATTTAGGGTTGTTTCGAGAACCTTTACTTGTTCCATATTCCTTGGACGGGTATAAGGTTACCGAGAGAGTGAGGATTGTCTTCACCCAATTTGAATACTATGAGGAGGTCATGTATGCTTGGGTGCCGATTGGTTTGCACAACATAGAGTTCCAAATGTGCTAAATTGGCTTAAGGTTATAGTGGACCATTGGGGAAATTATCTTTTTGCCTCAATTATTCCCAAACCGCAAGGAGATGTGATCACTTAGTCCAAGACGAATGATTATGAGAGACAAAAGATTGAGAGGAGTAAGGGTGTGAAAGGTGGTAATCCAAGAGTGGAAAAAGGAGAGGTTGTGTGGAGTGAAGTGAGGGGGTTGCCACCAAATCATGCTAACTATGTTTGTACTTTTCTTTCTAAGGACATTTGTGTAGGTACCAACATGGCAAGCGGAGAAGCACAAGGCCAAGGAGAAGTTGCTGCCGAAGCATGTGGGAAACCTTCACACCACGGGAAAGAAGAATTTACTCAAGAACTTCAAGGTAAAATCGCTTACTCTTACACTTTTGTGCATGTGAATGATAATTGTGCGACTAGTCGCCCATTGAGTGTGAGTAGTAGCTTACCTATTTGTGAGTCTATTGATTCTTTGCCTCTTGTTGATGATGTACTTGTTGGGAGTGTGGATACACTAGTTGATCCTATTGATGATCGAATTGACTCTTCTTGTAAGGTCAATTTAAGTCCACCTAGTGTTGAAGCCAATGTGTTGAATGATGGTACATCATCTTGTGGGGATTGTGTTGATCAACTTATGTGCGGAATTTTTCCACCACTTGAGGATATGTGTGATGTGTTTAATGGATCTCAAGTGAATGATTATATTGAAAATGTTGATCAAATAAATAGGAGTGACCCCTTTAGTATGACCTCTATTAAATGTTCTACTCTTGGTTTTGCTCATAAGGATAATCATGTGCTTGAAACATCTTTGATACTTGATAATGATCTTTTAGAGAATGGATTTGCATGTTCTATATCCTCTTCATGGATAGATCCTTCTCTCTTTAAGTACAATATCTTGTTTGAAGATGATGAGTTCACTCCTAAAGAACCTAGTGGTGAGAATGACGTTGAAGGTATAGCCTGTCTTGAAAGCTATAGCCTATATGCCAACCCACTATGGTGTAAAAACATTCCTCCTAAAGATGGAAATCTCTTCTTGGGAGATGAGAGTACTCTTAAGGGAAGGGAATGTGAGGTCTTGGAAAGGAATGATCAATTGGGTGATGATAATTTTGATTTGCTTGAATTCTTAAGAAACCCAATAAGTGATTTTTCCTTGAAAATTAATTGTGGTTGTGATCCTTTGTATGACACCCCGCCCATGTTTTATGACTATAAGGATGAATTGCTTGCTTGTAAAGACTTAAGTAATAATTCCTTGGACTTTAGTGGTGGTATGTGTCTACTTGAGGGTACTTCCATAGAAAGGGAAGGTGTCCATTATTTGGAAATTACTTCTTCTACTATGTGTGACCTTATTGTTGAGAGTACTCATGGTGATGATGTTGAAACTGGTAGTGAGTACTCACATGAGGACACCTTAGTTGAACTTGACTTGAGTGATACCATTCTCCACTCTCTATTTGCTTTTGATGATACGTATGCTATTGTAGAGAGTATATCTTGTAGTTTGGGTGAAGCCTATGGGGAAAGGGAGTATTGTCTAGACCCGTGTCTATGGCTACTCTTTCTATTTGACCCCGGTACCAAATATAGAAATGGTGATGTTGGCGCACCCAACTTGTTGCTTGGTCTACATGACAAGCAAAATGTCATTCTTGAAAACCCGAGAGCAAAAGTGTCATTGTTTCCTTGGGGTAATGTTTCTAAATGTGCATCCTTGCTTGACACAATTGTGTCTAAATTACAAGAATCTCAACTTGTGGATGCCAAGTTCTCTATTTTCTTGAAGGAAAGAATGTGGATGTGCGTAAATGCTTTGTCTTCACCCTTGTATGCCTTTACACTTGATTCTTTCCTATACTACGTCTTTGCCTATGATGACATCCATGCTAGTTTTGGATTTGTTTTATGTAGAGGTAGGAAATTTGTTGGTTTGTCCACTTGTATGAATGATAATGCTATATGGATCTTGTGGACATTAGAACCAATTGAGGCTCCACCCTTGGTGTGGTCTCTTGAAGAGATAAAGAAGCAATTGTGTCTTATGGCTCCTAAGATGAAGGTAGTTTTACCTTGTGGATTATTTGATGCCATTAGGACCTTTGTAGTTTCCTTATCTCTTGGTGATTTAAATAGCCAAATCCTTTGTGCATATTTTAATAAGTTTTTAATATTTAATTCAAAGGATCCTTGGTTATATTGCAAGTATAAGCAACCTTGGCATGTTGAGATGATTTATTGTGCTAACCTTAACCCTCATGCCATGAGGAGTTTGTATTTGTTTGTCCTTTCTTTGGTTTTGCAAGGTTTGGATTCGAGGTCGGATCCTTTTCAAGAAGGGGAGGATGATACAAGACAAATGGCCATCATAACTTTTGATGCCATCATTCGTGGCCAACACGTGGAGAATCTGATTTTGGACACTTTGAAGGCCCGAGAGTATGCATGGGTAAGTCATGAAGTCATTTTGTACACATAATAAAGCAAATTCGTGTGTGGAAGGTTGCTTGGAGGCTTGCCTTGATGACTACCCGAGGCTCCAAAGAATTGCAAGGGTTGAAGTGTGAAGAAGGAGTCCTTACACTCCATGACCGCCCCTTATTAAGGGTGTTTTGGTCTTTTTGTGCCTTTTCTTTACACTCCATAGGAGCCTCTTTTCATTAAGGGTAGTTTGGTCATTTGATGTAATAGTTATAAATAGGCTTCATTAGTCTTATTTTCTAGTTAGTTCATGATGGATATTTGAAGACTTCTTCTTCTCTCTTTGAGAATGTAGTGTAGGGCTTGGAAAGGCCAAGTAGTGTAGGGCTTGGAAAAGCCATTATTGATCCTTGCTTAGAAACGGTGGTTGTAAGGAGGAGTTGATTCCCTTAGCGGTCACCATAAGAGTTTGGTGTTGTTATTGCGGGTCTTATCGTTTGATACACGGTTTGGTTCCTTATTCTTGTAATATCGTATGTCAAGCTATCTATCTTTTTTTTTTGTAATCTTGTTAAGCTTGTGTTTATAATCTTGAAGTCTAGTGAAGCCGTGTGGGGCTCTTTCGATTTACTAGCACTTGTTGTTCAACTTGTTGTTCTTGTGATAGTTGTTCATCTTGTTGTTGTTGCTGAAATCTTGTGTTGCGGGTTTGATATTGTATCACTCTTGGTGATGGTGATAAAGGCTTCTTGATTCGTAATCAGGAATATAGGTCAAAAAAGAGTTATCCTCAACTTTAGTTTTGATTCTTTCTACAATTAGATCTTCTATCACCAAAGAAAAGGCCATTATTATCTTATTTACTTTGATTCTGATAAACTAACTACTTTTTTGCTACAAACACAAATAAAATAAAATAATGGCCTTAGTGCTCTACTTGATTTTGCTTGACTTTTGATTCAAAGGAAAAAAGGCGTGGAGTTTAAATAACTCACTCAGAACGCTTTTTAAAAGATTACGTGGTACAATTAGGTCGAATAAACCCTTCTGGAATAAGTATTCAGTTGCTTGTGAACCTTCGGGTACTGTTTTATTCAATGTTTGTTCAATTACTCTTTTACCTGCAAATGCAATGTAGGCATTGGGTTCGGCAATAATGATATCCCCCAACATACCAAAACTAGCTGTCACTCCACCAGTTATCGGAGATGTAAGGATTGATACATAAAATAATTTTTTATTTAATTGATAATCATATAAAGCAGACGATATTTTAGCCATTTGCATCAAGCTCAAACTTCCTTCCTGCATGCGCCCCCCCCCCCCCCAGAAGCACACACTATAATAAGAGGTAAAATTTGATTGGCAGCGTGTTCAATCAAATGGGTGATTTTCTCTCCGACTACGGATCCCATACTACCCCCCATAAACTGAAAATCCATAACCCCAATTGCTACGGGAATGCCGTTTAGTTGGCCTATGCCTGTTTGAATAGCCTCAGTTAATCCTGTCTTTCTTTGATAATGATACAAGATAAAGTTCACAATACGAAGATTCCAACAACAACAACAAGAAGACCCAACAAACACAAGATTAACAAGTTGAACAACAATGCTAGTGAATCGAAAGAGCCCCACACGGCTTCACTAGACTTCAAGATCACAAACACAACAACAACAAGATAATAAAAAGATAGTTAACTTGACATATAATATTCAAGAGACTAAGAACCCTAACATCAAGAAAGGACCCTAAGACTAATGAATATGAACACCAAGTTCTTACTTTGACCAAGAGGAACTCAATGACCTCAAGATCCTTATTTCTAGCCAAGATACAACACAAGTGTACTCCACTTGTGAGTTGCTGTTTTGGAGCTTCCCAAATGGAGGAGAGAGAAGTCCTTAATATTACAAGAGTTTTTGTCTTCCAAAATTATAATCAGAGAACTACCCAAATAACCCTAACATGTTCTATTTATATTACAAGGCAAAAATGAGGCAAATGACTAGCTTGTCCCTAAGCCCTTGAGCGGCCTTGGAGTGTACATTTATTACACTTCAAGGTCCCTCTTCACTCTTGAAAACATTTAGATCATTAGATGGATCAATCACCAACTCACACACGGCCATTTGCATGAACAAAGCTTGGAGTTTTTATAATTCCCGAGCTTTGATTCGTGTGAATGGTCGGGTACTTGTTGGACAGCTTATCCCACCTGTATCATCCTCTCCATCTTGAGAGGAATTTGACCTCAAATTCAGCATTTGGTCCTCTTCAACCGCCTTCACGAGAGAAAGATCACAAATGTTGAAAATGTTGTGCACTTGATATTCCGGTGGAAGGTCAATCTTGTAGGCGTTGTCATTGATTTTCTCAAGTACTTGGAATGGACCATCACCCCTCGACATCAATTTGGACTTTCTTTGAGATGGAAACCGATCCCTCCAAAAATGCACCCACACCCAATCTCCCGGTTCAAGAATGAGTTTTTTTCTCCCTTTGTTGGCCCTCCTTGCCATTTCTTGGTTTTTCTTCTCAATTTGGAGTCGCACCTTCTCATGTAACTTCTTCATAGAATCTTCCCGCTTGCTTCCATCTAAGCTAATCATGAGATCACTTGGCAAAGGCGTTAAATCCAAAGGGGTGAGGGGGTTGAGGTCGTATACACACCCAAAGGGAGTCATTCCCGTACTTGAGTGTATGACACGGTTATAGGCAAACTCAATCAATGGTAAGTGCTCTTCCCAAGAAGTCATTTTTCCCTTAACCATGGAACGTAGCATAGCACCCAAAGTCCTATTTACTACTTCCGTTTGGCCATCGGTTTGTGGGTGGCAGGACGTAGAGAACAACAACTTGGTACCAAGCCTACCCCACATGGACTTCCAAAAGTGGCTTAGGAACTTAGAGTCCCTATCACTCACAATGGTCCTCGGGACACCATGCAATCTAACAACATCATCAACAAATAATGAGGCCACGCTAGGGGCGTCATCACATTTAGAGCAAGGAATAAAGTGCGCCATTTTAGAAAACCAGTCGACTACAACAAAAATACTATCCCGACCTCGTCGAGTCCTTAGTAGCCCCAACACAAAATCCATAGATATATCAAGCCAAGGATGTAGAGGAGTGGGCAGCGGGGTGTACAACCCGTGAGGTAGGAGCCGAGATTTGGCTCTCTTGCATTCTATAAATTGGCCGCAAATCCTAGTCACATCCTTGCGCATTTTTGGCCAATAGAATTGCTCCTCCAATATTCCGAAGGTCTTTTCGACCCCAAAATGACCCATTAGACCGCCATCGTGTGCTTCCCTCACAAACAATTCTCTCCAAGAGCTAGAGGGTACATGATACAAGATCAAGTATGTATCACACGATTTCAGCAACACCAACAAGAAAACCCAACAAACACAAGATTAACAAGTAAGCAACAATGCTAGTGAATCGAAAGAGCCCCACACGGCTTCACTAGACTTCAAGATCTCAAAGACAACAACAACAAGATAATGAAAAGATAGATAACTTGACATATAATATTCAAGAGACTAAGAACCCTAACATCAAGAGAGGACCCTAAGACTATTGAATATAAACACCAAGCTCTTACTTGGACCAAGAGGAACTCAATGACCTCAAGACCCTAGTTTCTAGCCAAAACACAACACAAGCTTCCTTCTAGAAAGCTTGTGGCCGAATCTGCCTCCCAATGGAAGAGAGAGAGAAAGTGAAATATTACAAGTCTTTGTCTTGAAATTACAATGGGAAAACTAAGGCAAAATAATTCTAGGCTTGTCTATTTATATTACAAGCCAAATGAAAGACAAAAATGACCTTATGGGCCATGTGGAGCAGCCGGCCATGGAGTGTAAAAACATTACACTTCAAGGCCCATCTTCACACCTTAAAACATTTAGGCCCTTAGGTGGTTCAATAACCAACTCACACACGGCCATTTGCATGAATACGGCTTGGAGTTTTTGTAACTCCCGGGCTTGACTTCGTGTGAATGGTCGGGTACTTGTTGGACAGCTTGTCCCACCCGTATCATCCTCTCCATCTTGAGAGGAATTTGGCCTCAAATTCAGCACTTGGTCGTCTTCAACCGCCTCCACGAGAGAAAGATCACAAACGTTAAAAGTGTGGTGCACTTGGTATTCCGGTGGAAGGTCAATCTTGTAGGCGTTGTCATTGATTTTCTCGAGCACTTGGAATGGACCATCACCCCTCGGCATCAATTTGGACTTTCTTTGGGATGGAAACCGATCCCTCCGAAGATGCACCCACACCCAATCTCTCGGTTCAAGGATGACTTTCTTTCTTCCCTTGTTGGCCCTCCTTGCCATGTCTTGGTTTTTCTTCTCAAGTTGAAGCCGCACCTTCTCATGTAACTTCTTCATAGAATCTGCCCGCTTGCTTCCTTCTAAGCTAATCATGAGATCACTTGGCAAAGGCGTTAAATCCAAAGGGGTGAGGGGGTTGAGGCCGTATACACACTCAAAGGGAGTCATTCCCGTACTTGAGTGTATGACACGGTTATATGCAAACTCAATCAATGGTAAGTGCTCCTCCCAAGAAGTCATTTTTCCCTTAACCATGGAACGTAGCATAGCACCCAAGGTCCTATTTACTACTTCCGTTTGGCCATCGGTTTGTGGGTGGCAAGAGGTAGAGAACAATAACTTGGTACCAAGCCTACCCCACATGGACTTCCAAAAGTGGCTTAGGAACTTAGAGTCCCTATCACTCACAATGGTCCTCGGGACACCATGCAATCTAACAACATTATCAACAAATAACGAGGCCACGCTAGGGGCGTCATCACACTTAGAGCAAGGAATAAAGTGCGCCATTTTAGAAAACCGGTCAACTACAACAAAGATACTATCCCGGCCTCGTCGAGTCCTTGGCAGCCCTAACACAAAGTCCATCGATATATCAAGCCAAGGACGTAGAGGAGTGGGCAGCGGGGTGTACAACCCATGAGGTAGGAGCCGAGATTTGGCTCTCTTGCATTCTACACATTGGCCACAAATTCTAGTCACATCCTTGCGCATTTTGGGCCAATAGAATTGCTCCTCCAATATTCCGAGGGTCTTTTCGACCCCAAAATGACCCATTAGACCGCCATCATGTGCTTCCCTCACAAACAATTCTCTCCAAGAGCTAGAGGGTACACACAATCGTCTACCTTTAAATAAGTAACCATCAAACTTGGCATAGGGATTTGAACCCCTAGCCGAATCCCACTTGTCCCTACCCCATTCTTCGCATTCCCTAAAGATAGGAGCAAAGTGAGGGTCCTTGGGATACAATTCTCTTAAACTCTCAAAACCCATCAACTTCGAAGACAAAGTGGCAACAAGCACATGCTTTCTAGACAACGCATCAGCAACAACATTCTCCTTCCCCCTTTTGTAATGAATTACATAAGGGAAAGTCTCAATAAACTCAATCCACTTAGCATGACGCCTATTCAACTTGTCTTGGCTCTTAAGGTGTTTCAACGATTCATGGTCCGTTCGTATCACAAACTCCTTAGGCCACAAATAATGCTGCCAATTGCCCAAGGCTCTAACAAGGGCGTACAACTCCAAATCATAAGTCGAGTAATTAAGAGTTACCCCTTTGAGCTTTTCACTAAAATAAGCGACGGGCTTGCCTTCTTGCATTAAAACAGCCCCGATGCCAACCTTACTAGCATCACACTCCACTTCAAACATTTTATCAAAATCGGGCAATTGTAACAAAGGCGCCGAGATGAGCATAGCTTTCAAGGCTTCAAAAGCCTTAGCTTGCTCATCACCCCACTTAAAGGGTTGGTCCTTTCTAATAACCTCAGTCAAGGGTGTTGCTATGGAGCTAAAACCTTTGACAAACCTCCTATAAAAGCTTGCTAATCCATGAAAACTTCGGATTTCTCCAATAGTTTTAGGGATTGGCCAACTTCGTATAGAGTCTATCTTGGATTCGTCCACTTCCACGCCCCTTGAGCTCACGACAAAACCCAAGAAAATCACTTTATCAACACCAAAAGAACACTTCTCCATGTTGGCATACAACTTCTCCTTTCGGAGCACCTCAAACACACACCTCAAATGCATCACATGATCATCAATAGATTTACTATATACCAACACATCATCAAAGTAAACCACAACAAACTTCCCAATATAAGGCTTCATTACATGATTCATTAGCCTCATAAAGGTGCTAGGAGCATTGGTAAGGCCAAAGGGCATGACCAGCCACTCATATAGACCGAATTTGGTCTTGAATGCGGTCTTCCACTCATCACCGGGTTGCATGCGAATTTGGTGATAGCCACTCCTAAGATCCACCTTAGAAAACAAACAAGAGCCATGGAGCTCATCTAACATATCATCTAGTCTAGGGATTGGATGACGATACCTTATAGTGATTTTGTTGATGGCTCTACAATCGACGCACATGCGCCAAGTTCCGTCTTTCTTTGGTACCAAAAGCACCGGAACAGCACAAGGACTCATACTTTCTTTGATGTATCCCTTGTTGAGAAGTTCCTCAACTTGTCTCTCAAGCTCCTTAGTGTCCATGGGATTGCTCCTATAGGCTGGTTTGTTTGGAAGTTGTGAACCCGGCACCAAATCAATTTGGTGCTCAATTCCCCGAAGTGGGGGCAATCCTTGCGGAAGTTCTTTAGGAAATACATCTTCATAATCCTGCAACACACAAGAAATCAAAGGGGAAATGGAAGAATTAGCGGGGTTAGTATTTAAACAATGAGCCAAAAGCAACATAGGTGTGCCCACATCATGGTCCACGAAGAGTTCCTTCTTTCTAGCTAACATCACCACGTTTTCAGCCCCCTTTGAAGTTGAGGCAGTCACGGGTGACCCTACTGCCCCAACCACAGTTTCCCTTCCCTCTTCTCCTCTTTCGGATTTCTTCCCCTTTTCCTTCAACTCTCTCATCTTTTGGTGCCACTCATTTACTTGGGAGGGTGAAAGCGGGTGAAGTGTGACCTTTCGGCCATCCTTCTCAAGTGTATATCGATTGGTCCTCCCATCGTGTTTGGTAGACCTATCATATTGCCAAGGTCTACCTAACAACAAGTGACACGCTTGCATTGGTATCACGTCACAAAGCACTTCATCTTGGTAGTTTCCCACCTTAAAACGTATCATACATTGCCTTGTGACCTTTAGTTCACCACAGTCATTCAACCATTGTAGCTTGTAGGGAC
This sequence comes from Capsicum rhomboideum, assembly GCA_031232105.1. Taxonomy (NCBI): domain Eukaryota; kingdom Viridiplantae; phylum Streptophyta; class Magnoliopsida; order Solanales; family Solanaceae; genus Capsicum; species Capsicum rhomboideum. Next base: position 74,369,384 of record CP124715.1, read on the forward strand.
TAGTGTGCGGGGTAGTTGGTAACTTCAAGAAGTTAACCGTAGCCATACTAACAACATTTGTGCAACTACCACTATCAATCACCAAGGTGCACACACTTCCCTTTACAAGACATTTAGTATGGAATAGATTCTCCCTTTGACTAGGGTCATCTATCGCCTTACTAATCATGACGCGCCTAACCACAAAGTTGGGAACCACACACTCCCCTTCTTGAGGGTAAACATCTTCGCCCTCATCATCATATGGCCCATTCTCGGGTTTCTCTCCATCTTGAGGCTCGGCCTCATCTTCTCCCCTTTCGGGACCCACCTCCTCACCAAGGTAATACACCCTCCCTTCCCGAAGGATCACATTGCGTCGGTTTGGACACTCATTGGCTTTATGTCCCCAACCTTGGCACTTGAAACATTGGAATCCTTTTGGGTTAGGGTACTTGTGAGCTTCTTGTTTTGGAGGAAGTTTGGGGTCGGCCTTGGGCTCGGGCAGCCTTGGAAGGCTGGATTGCCCCTTGTTTTTGGACCAACCCGAGGGGGCTGGTACCCTTGCCTTAAACGACGACCTCTCCTTTAGCTCTTTTTCAACCTCAATAGCCGCTTGGAAAATACCCTCAACGGTATCAAACTTGTGAAGTGTCAAATGAGTGGAGATCTCCTTGTTCAATCCACACTTGAACCGGATGACATCATGACTGATTTGCTCCCCACGATGGTCAAGGTTTAACATGAGTTGTTGAAACTCATCAAAGTATGCCATCACACTTTTGTTACCTTGACGTAAGTTGTACAACCTTGCAAGCAATTCATGGCGATAACTCTCGGGGAGGTACCTTTGCCTCATCAAGTATCTCAATCGATACCAAGGTGGTGGCTGCCCGTCAACTAGTGCATTACCAAACCGCTTGACGTACTCCCACCAAGTGTTAGCATAACCCTCAAAGTGAGCTATAGCATAACTTCCTTTCTTTTCTTCCGAGAGATCATTAACTTGGAAGACTTTGTCACAAGCCGATTCCCAAGCTAAGTATGCCTCGGGGTCACTCTCACCCTTAAAGAGCGGTAGACTCAACTTGATGGTGTTGATGCCCACATCTCTCTCATGGTGCCGGTTTCCTCTTTCTTCATATCCACGGTATCTCCGTTGAACTCCTCTGCCCCCTCTCACCTCCTCCTCCCTCATGTAAGTATCATCAAAGGCCCCGTACCCATCATACTCCTCCCTACCATACTCCTCAAGGTGGGCTGGTCGGTTTTGGTTATTTGGAATTTGATTTGGGGGTATTGGATTTTGTGGGGGTGGTGGTCTTTGGTTTAATGGAGCTTGGAATGGAAGGTTCGGATTTAGTGGTGGAATTTGACGTCCAAATCCCTCATGCGGGGTTTGGGAATTCTGAAAATGCGTTGGTCTATTGGGGTCACGGTTTGGAGGAAAATAGGTGGTTTGGCTTGCGGCATTTAGTGGAGCTTGGGGTGCATTTAGCATTTGGTGGACTGTTTCGGGGGTGATGGTCGCGGAGGAAGTCCTATCTTGTCCATTGGTTGAGACATGTAGAGGAGTAGAAGGACGAGAGTTCCTTTGACTCTCCACTTGTTCTAATCTCCCACTAATAGTCGACACTTCTCCCTTGATGGCTGCCAAGTCCCCTCTCACGGCCCCAAAGTCCGAATTTAACCTTTCAAGTGTCCGAGTAACGGCCTCAAGAGTGACCCTCATAGAGTCAAGTGCATTAGTATCCACGTTATGGGACGTGGCCCCTTCCATTGTCGAGGTATTATACTCTTTAGATCACCACACGCTTGAGTTCCACAAGTGTTGTAAATTGGCTAGTAACCGTGAATCCTTTAAGGTATGAGTAAGCTCTTATCCGGAGTGGATTCTTGTTTGAAGACTCAAAGAATTCTTGTAGGACTAGGACCAAAAACAACAACGTGTTCAAAAGATAAAAGCACTCAAGTAAACGTTGACACGAACAAACGAATTCAAAGGACTAATTGACAATCTAGTAGGAATGTACTAGTTTGTTAATTAGTTCTAGAATCAAGTAAGGAAACTAAGAATCAACAATTAGAAACTAGAAAATTATCCAAAGTTGAGCTTAGGGGTGACGTGGCAGCATGCAATTGGCCTTGGGCCCACACGGTTTGTATATATATAACTTCTATGTATTTTTTTTTTTTTTGTCACAAATCTGAAAATCAATATTCATACAACTTGTGAAGTATGACAATGTGTTTTGGAGGGAAAAATAATAGTCTTGTAGCCTTTTTCAACCTTTCAAACTCAAAGGGTTAGGTTTGACTAACTATTCCCACAAAACAAGGCTCCTTGAATTAAGGAAGAGTGGTTGGCCAACTATGAAGTGATGGGTGCAAGTCTTTCACCAACAACTTTATGACTTGTCTTGCAACTTGAACACCACAAGATGAACAAGATGAACAAGTTTAAAAGATGAACACCTTACAACTTTCATCAACTTCTTCAAGCACATAACACACAACCACCAAATTTTTTTTTTTTTTTTTCATCAACAACATACAACTTTCAACCACTTCAAGTCACCACAACAATGGTCAAGTTTTCAAGCTCAACTTTTAGATCTAGACACTTTAGTGTTGGTGAGAAAGAAACCAACACTAGAAACACACTAAACAAGCAAAATAACACCTAGATCTAAACATACAACAACATTCTCGGATTTGTCTTCAATGGACTGATTTCCGATTTTTTTTTTTATTTTTTTTTTTTGTTTAATCCGAGAACAAGCCCAAGATGGGTTGTGTGGGAACACAACCGGTCTTGCTTTGATACCAAATGATACAAGATCAAGTATGTATCACACGATTTCAGCAACACCAACAAGAAAACCCAACAAACACAAGATTAACAAGTAAGCAACAATGCTAGTGAATCGAAAGAGCCCCACACGGCTTCACTAGACTTCAAGATCTCAAAGACAACAACAACAAGATAATGAAAAGATAGATAACTTGACATATAATATTCAAGAGACTAAGAACCCTAACATCAAGAGAGGACCCTAAGACTATTGAATATAAACACCAAGCTCTTACTTGGACCAAGAGGAACTCAATGACCTCAAGACCCTAGTTTCTAGCCAAAACACAACACAAGCTTCCTTCTAGCAAGCTTGTGGCCGAATCTGCCTCCCAATGGAAGAGAGAGAGAAAGTGAAATATTACAAGTCTTTGTCTTGAAATTACAATGGGAAAACTAAGGCAAAATAATTCTAGGCTTGTCTATTTATATTACAAGCCAAATGAAAGACAAAAATGACCTTATGGGCCATGTGGAGCAGCCGGCCATGGAGTGTAAAAACATTACACTTCAAGGCCCATCTTCACACCTTAAAACATTTAGGCCCTTAGGTGGTTCAATAACCAACTCACACAAGGCCATTTGCATGAATACGGCTTGGAGTTTTTGTAACTCCCGGGCTTGACTTCGTGTGAATGGTCGGGTACTTGTTGGACAGCTTGTCCCACCCGTATCAGTACACACAATCGTCTACCTTTAAATAAGTAACCATCAAACTTGGCATAGGGATTTAAACCCCTAGCCGAATTTCACTTGTCCCTACCCAAGTCTTCGCATTCCCTAAAGATAGGAGCAAAGTGAGGGTCCTTGGGATACAACTCTCTTAAACTCTCAAAACCCATCAATTTTGTTGACAAAGTGGATACAAGAGCATGTTTTCTAGATAAAGCATCGGCTACTACGTTGTCCTTACCCTTTTTGTATTGGATAACATAAGGGAAGGTCTCAAGGAACTCAATCCATTTGGCATGCCATTTGTTAAGCTTGTCTTGGGCCCGAAGATGCTTTAAGGATTCATGGTCCGTTCGGATCACGAACTCCTTAGTCCGTAAGTAGTGTTTCCAAGTGGCCAAGGCTCTAATCAAGGCATACAACTCTAAATCATACGTGGAGTAGTTTAGAGTTGCTCCTTTGAGATTTTTGCTAAAGTAAGCAATGGGTTTCAAATCTTGCATCACAACCCCTATGCCTACTTTACTCGCATCGCACTCGACTTCGAAGGTCTTATCAAAGTTGGGCAATTGTAACAAGGGTGCGGAGATGAGCATAGCTTTCAAGGCTTCAAAGGCCTTAGCTTGCTCGACACCCCACTTGAAGGGTTGTTCTTTCCGAATGACCTTGGTCAAGGGGGCGGCTATGGTGCTAAATCCTTTGACAAACCTTCTATAAAAACTAGCCAACCCGTGGAAGCTTCTTACTTCTCCAATGGTTTGTGGGGTCGGCCAATTTTTGATAGCATTTATCTTGGATTCATCCACTTCGACCCCTCTTAAACTAACAACAAAACCCAAGAAAACAACTTCATTAACACCAAAAGAGCACTTTTCCAGATTTGCATACAATTTTTCCTTTCTAAGGACATCAAGCACACATTGTAAATGCATCACATGCTCTTCTAAAGACTTGCTATACACCAAGACATCATCAAAGTAGACAACAACAAACTTTCCAATAAATGGCCTCATCACATGATTCATTAGCCTCATAAAAGTACTTGGAGCGTTTGTTAGGCCGAAAGGCATAACCATCCATTCATAGAGACCAACCTTGGTCTTGAAGGCGGTTTTCCATTCATCACCGGGTTGCATTCTTATTTGGTGTTAGCCACTCCTTAAATCAATCTTGGAAAACAAACATGAACCATTCAACTCATCTAGCATGTCATCTAACCGAGGAATAGGGTGGCGATATTTTATCGTAATTTTGTTGATGGCTTGGAAGTCCACACACATGTGCCACGTTCCGTCTTTTTTGGGCACTAATAGCACCGAAACCGCGCACGGACTCATGCTCTCCTTGACATACCCTTTGTTGAGGAGCACCTCAACTTGACGTAGCAATTCCTTGGTGTCCGTAGGGTTGCTCCTATAAGCCGGCTTGTTTGGCAATTGTGATCCCGGCACAAAGTCAATTTGGTGCTCAATTCCTCGAAGCGGGGGCAATCCTTGCGAAAGTTCCTTAGGAAATACATCCTCATAATCCTGCAACACACAAGAAATCAAAGGGGAAATGGAAGAATTAGTGGGGTTAGTATTAAAACAATGAGCCAAGAGTAACATAGGCGTGTCCTCATCATGATCCACGAAGAGTTTCTTCTTCCTAACCAACATCACCATGTTTTCCGTCCCTTTTGCCATTGAGGTAGCCTTGGATGCCCCCACTGCCCCACCTATGGAATTCCCTCCCTTCTCTCCCTTTTCGGATTCCTTTCCCTTTTCCTTCAATTCTCTCATCCTTTGATGCCACTCATTTACTTAGGAAGGAGAAAGAGGATGAAGTGTAACCTTTCGGCCATCCTTCTCAAGTGTATATCGATTGGACCTCCCATCGTGTTTGGTAGACCTATCATATTTCCAAGGTCTACCTAGCAACAAGTGACATGCTTGCATTAGTATCACGTCACAAAGCACTTCATCGTGGTAGTTTCCCACCTTAAACCGTATCACACATTGCCTTGCGACCCTTAATTCACCACAATCATTCAACCATTGTAACTTGTAAGGACTAGTGTGTGGGGTAGTTGGTAACTTCAAGAAATTTACCATAGCATTACTTACAACATTCGTACAACTACCACTATCGATCACCAAGGTACACACACTCCCCTTGACAAGACATTTAGTATGGAATAGATTTTCCCTTTGGCTTGGGTCATCTATTGCCTTACTAATCATGACGCACCTAACCACAAAGTTTGGAACCACACACTCCCCTTCTTGCGGATAAACATCTTCACCATCATCACCATCATCATCATTTGGTCCATCATCGGTTTCCTCTCCATCTTGAGGCTCGGCCTCATCTTCTCCCCTTTCAGGGCCTACCTCCTCACTAAGGTAATACAATCTCCCTTTTCGTAGGATCACATTGCGTCGATTTGGACATTCATTGGCCTTATGCCCCCAACCTTGGCACTTGAAACATTGGAATCCCTTTGGGTTAGGATACTTTTGAGCCTCCGGTTTTGGAGGAATTTTGTGGACTGTTTTGGACTTGGGCAGCCTTGTAGTGGCGGGTTGGTCCTTGTTTTTGGGCCAGCCTGAGGGGGTTGTCCCCTTTTCTTGAATGATGATCTCTCTTTAAGTTCCCTTTCAATCTCAAGAGCCGCTTGGAAAATACCGTCAACGGTTTCAAACTTGTGAAGTGTTAAATGAGTGGAGATCTCTTTGTTCAACCCACACTTGAACCGGATGATGTCGTGACTAATTTGTTCCCCATGATGATCAAGTTTCAACATGAGTTATTGAAACTCATCAAAATATGCCATCACACTCTTGTTACCTTGACGCAACCCGTACAATCTAGCAAGCAACTCATGGCGATATCTCTCGGGAAGGTATCGTTGCCTCATCAAGTACCTCAACCGATACCAAGGTGGTGGCTTCCCATTAATTAGTTCATTACCAAACCGCTTGACATACTCCCATTAAGTGTTAGCAACCCTTATTTTCTTCCGAGATATCATTAACTTGGAAAACTTTATCACAAGACGATTCCCAAGCTAAGTAGGCCTCGGGGTCACTTTCACCCTTAAAGATGGGTAGGTTCAACTTGATGGTGTTGATGCCTACATCTCTCTCTTGGTGTCGGTTTCCCCTATCTCCATACCCTCGTTATCTCCTTGGATCGCCACGACCCCCTCTTATCTCCTCCTCTATCATGTAAGCATCATCAAAGGCTCTATATCCTTCATACTCCTCTCTACCATATCCCTCAAAGGGGGCTGGCCGGTCTTGGGCATTTTGGACTTGATTCGGAGGAATTGGATTTTGTGGCCTTTGGTTTAATGGAGCTTGGAATGGAGGGTTCGAATTTAGCGGAGGTACTTGACGTCCAAATCCCTCTTGTGGAACTTGAGGAGCTTTGAAATGTATTGGCCTAGTGGGGTCACGGTTTGGAGGGAAAAAAGTGGTTTGGCTTGCGGCATTTAGTGGAGCTTGAGGTGCATTTAGCATTTGGTGCACTGTTTCGGGGGTGATGGTTGCGGAGGAAGTTCTATCATGCCCATTGGTAGAAACATGTAGAGGAGTAGAAGGACGAGAGTTCCTTTGACTCTCCACTTGTTCTAATCTCCCACTAATAGTCGACACTTCTCCCTCTATTGCTGCCAAGTCCTCCCTCACGGCTCCAAATTCCGTATTCAACCTTTCAAGTGTCCGGGTAACGGCCTCAAGAGTGACCCTCATAGAGTCAAGTGCATTAGTATCCACGTTATGGGACGTGGTCCCTTCCATTGTCAAGGTATTATACTCTTTGGATCACCTCACGCTTGAGTTCCACAAGTGTTGTAGATTGGCTAGTAACCGTGAATCCTTTAAGGTATGAGTAAGCTCTTATCCGGAGTGGATTCTTGTTTGAAGACTCAAAGAATTCTTGTCGGACTAGAACCAAAACAAAACAGCAACGTATTCAAAAGATAAAAGGCACTCAAGTAATCATTGACACGAACAAACGGATTCAAAGGACTAATTGACAACCTAGTAGGAATGTACTAGTTTGTTAATTAGTTCTAGAACCAAGTAAGGAAACCAAGAATCAACAATTAGCAACTAGAAGAATATCCAAAGTTGAGCTTATAGTGACGTGGCAGCATGTAAGTGGTTCCACACTTTTTTTTTTTTTTTTTTTTGTCTCAAATCTGAAATTTTTGATACTCACACAACTTGTTATGGATGACAATGTGTTTTGGAGGGAATGTAAAAGTCTTGTATTCTTTCAACCTTTCAAACTCAAAAGGGGAGGTTTGACTATGCTATTCCCACAAAACAAGGTCCCTTGAATTAAGGAAGAGTGGTTGTCAAGACTAGGAAGTGATGGGTGCAAGTCTTTTCACCAACAACTTTATGACTTTTGTCTTACAACATGAACTCAACTTTCAACAAGATGAACACCTCAACAATCCCAACACCCTTCAAGAACACAACATCAACTTCTTCAAGCGCATAACACAAAACCACCAATTGTCATCAACAACATACATCCTATGGTCCACTTTTCAAGTCACCACAACAATGGTCAATATTTTAAGCTCAATCTTTTAGGTCTTGACACTTTAGTGTTGGTGAGAAAGAAACCAACACTAGAAACACACTAAACAAGTAAAATAACACCTAGATCTATACACACAACAACATTCTCGGCCAAGACAACAATGGACAGATTTTCTCTTTTCTTTTTTTTTTTTTTTTTGGCCGAGAGCAAGCCCAAGATGGGTAGTGTTGGAACACAACCGGTCTTGCTCTGATACCAAATGATACAAGATCAAGTTCAGAATACGAAGATTCCAACAACAACAACAAGAAGACCCAACAAACACAAGATTAACAAGTTGAATAACAATGCTAGTGAATCGAAAGAGCCCCACACGGCTTCACTAGACTTCAAGATCACAAACACAACAACAACAAGATAATAAAAAGATAGTTAACTTGACATATAATATTCAAGAGACTAAGAACCCTAACATCAAGAAAGGACCCTAAGACTAATGAATATGAACACCAAGTTCAACACCAAGTTCTTACTTAGACCAAGAGGAACTCAATGACCTCAAGATCCTTGTTTCTAGCCAAGATACAACACAAGTGTACTCCACTTGTGAGTTGCTGTTTTGGAGCTTCCCAAATGGAGGAGAGAGAAGTCCTTAATATTACAAGAGTTTTTGTCTTCCAAAATTATAATCAGAGAACTACCCAAATAACCCTAACATGTTCTATTTATATTACAAGGCAAAAATGAGGCAAATGACTAGCTTGTCCCTAAGCCCTTGAGCGGCCTTGGAGTGTACATTTATTACACTTCAAGGTCCCTCTTCACACTTGAAAACATTTAGATCATTAGATGGATCAATCACCAACTCACACACGGTCATTTTCATGAACAAAACTTGGAATTTTTGTAATTCTCGAGCTTGGCTTCGTGTGAATGGTCGGGTACTTATTGGACAACTTGTCCCACCCGTATCAGATAAGAATCAATACGATCTTTATAAGGCTCCTCCTCCGAATGAAATTCAATGGGATCCAAAGAGACCATGTTTTCATTCATAGGATCCCAAGTACCCGGATCGATCAAAAGTTCAATTCTATCCGAACTACTCATTTTCAAATGATATCCACATTGTTCACAAATATTCATTTTTGATTTTAAAAATTTCTTATAATTTAATCCATAACAATTCTCGCATTGAACCCACAAATGCCTGTATTTTTTAGTTACCTCGAGATTATTAGAACTTTCTCTTATAGTTAAATCACTGCCCTTAGAGCTTTCTCTTATAGTTAAATCACTGCCCTTAGAACTTTCTCTTAAATCACTGCCCTTTGTGCGAGTTTGTATACTGGAACCCTCGTTTTCACTACTATTTTGACTTTCACCACCACAAACGGCCCTATAAATGTAACTGTCACTGTAATTCTCACTACCACTTATAATGGAAGTATCTATACAGATTTGAGACTGAAGATAATTATCAATGAAACTATTAATGTGATTATTCCAACTATATTTAGTATCATACATGTAAGAATTATAGTAGGGATCCTCGCCCCTAAATCCATTATTCAGATAACTCGAGTTTCGATAACTATAAAAAGAACTTTCTAGTTCACTCAGAAAAGAATGATCATTGTCAATCTCAAAAATCTGATTTTTAATATCAAAATAGATGGAATAACTGTCTCCATTCCTATCACTAACTACAAAAGTGTCATTAGAGATGAAATTCCGAATGTCTTTAACGCCGAATAAATAATCAACATTACTGCAACTAGGAATGTTTTTCACTTTTCGATTTGGATCTTCACTGGTATTTTCAATAGGACCAAGACTGCCCATTGATTTATTTAGCCCACACCTGCGTTTGAACTCTTTCTTAAACAACATCGAATTAAACCACCATCTTTCCACAGAGTTTTCTTGCCCCCTATTTGCATGAAAATACAATAGATGAATAGTCATTCGCTATAAAATTATTTATTTGAATATCTTATTTCCTATCAGACTAAGCATAGAAATCCAATCACTGGGATTATTAGTGAGTATTGAAAAAAAGTTCTGAATCTGGGGGAACACTTCACTATATATTAATATGTCGGAACCCCCTTTTATTACTAAAAATAATATAAATATAATAATATAATTTTTGATAAAGGGCGGCTTCTCCTATGTCGTGTCAAATTCGCATCGAAAAAAAGAGATTTGTCCTCTCCTATACTCCTATAAAGAAATCAAAAAAAATTCATAAAATCTCTTCTAATACTAATATCTAATCACTAACTAATCTAAAATCTAATAAAATAATAATAAAATAATAAGTAGTAAATTAAGGTTCCATTTCAACACGGAACGGAACAAAGGGGACAATATACAGGATGGGTAGAAAGAGTTGTGCTACTTGGCTTGATTCAGGGAAACTACAAACTACAAGATAGAAAAAAATATACCATTCCTAAGGACCCGTAAGATTTATTGTGGATCCAAGACAACAAGAGAAAGATTTGAGTCTTAGATTTTGATTTAGTTTTCTAGATTTTGTATTTCAAATCTTGTATATCTAGGTAAGTATATACTTAGTCAAAATATATGCAATAGAATTTTTGTTGTATTCGGCTCAATCCTTTTAGTAAAAGATTGGGCCGAGTTTAATTGCAATTCAATTAAGAGAACGAAGGATAATTACTTGAGTTCTTTCTCCTTATCCTTCGTTATTTCCTGCTAATTTATCTGCTAATGTCTACTATTTTTACTTATCCAAAACGTCCACTGCTGCAAAATTAAATACGATCTCTTTCCATACCTCACAAGCAGCAGCTAGTTCCGGGCTCCATTTGGAAGCCTCGCGAATAATCTCATTACCTTCCCGAGAAAGATCACGTCCTTCATTACGAGCTTTTACACATGCTTCTAGAGCTACTCGATTAGCTACGGCACCTGGCGCATTACCCCAAGGATGTCCTAAAGTTCCTCCACCGAACTGTAGTACGGAATCATCCCCAAAGATCTCGGTCAGAGCAAGCATATGCCAAATGTGAATACCTCATGAAGCCACAGGTAGAACACTTGGTAAAGAGACCCAATCTTGAGTGAAATAAATACCTGCAACTTCGATCTTGTTCAACAAAATCATCACGCAATAAATCAACAAAGACCAAAGGTATGTCACTTTCACCTTCAAGTTTACCTACTACGGTACCAGCGTGAATATAATCTCCACCAGACATACGTAATGCTTTTGCCAATACCCGAAAGTGCATACCATGATTCTTCTGTCTATCAATAACCGCATGCATTGCACGGTGGATGTGAAGAAGTAGACCATTATCTCGGCAATGAGCCAAGCTAGTATTTGCGGTGAATCCCCCCATTAAGTAGTCATGCATTACGATCGAAACGCCCAATTCTCTAGCAAATACAGCTCTTTTGATCATTTCTTCGCATGTACCTGCAGTAGCATTCAAGTAATGCCCTTTGATTTCACCTGTTTCAGTCTGTGCTTTATAAAGTGCTTCGGTACAAAATAAGAAACGATCTCTCCAATGTATAAATGGTTGTGAGTTCACGTTCTCATCATCTTTGGTAAAATCAAGTCCACCACGAAGACATTCATATACAGCTCTACCATAGTTTTTAGCAGATAACCCCAATTTAGGTTTAATAGTACATCCCAACAGGGGACGACCATACTTGTTCAATTTATCTCTTTCAACTTGGATCCCATAAGGCGGACCTTGGAAAGTTTTAATATAAGCAGGAGGGATTCGCAGATCTTCCAGACATAGAGCGCGCAGGGCTTTGAACCCAAATACATTACCTACAGTGGAAGTAAACATGTTGGTAACGGAACCTTCTTCAAAAAGGTCTAAATGGTAAGCTACATAAGCAATATATTGATCTTTTTCTCCAACAACACGCTCGATGTGGTAGCATCACCCTTTGTAACGATCAAGACTGGTAAGTCCATCGGTCCATACAGTTGTCCATGTACCAGTAGAAGATTCGACGCAGCTACCACGGCCCCTGCTTCTTCAGGTGGAACTCCAGGTTGAGGAGTCATTCGGAATGCTGCCAATATATCAGTATCCTTGGTTTGGTACTCAGGAGTATAATAAGTCAATTTGTACTCTTTAACACCAGCTTTGAATCCAACACTTGCTTTAGTCTTTGTTTGTGGTGACATAAATCCCTCCCTACAACTCATGAATTAAGAATTCTCACAACAACAAGGTCTACTCGCCACGAATTCCGCGTTAATGAAACTTTTCACAGGAATCTTTCAAAAAATTTCCAACTAATACTAATATTATCAATTAATCAGAATGGTTGATTATTAGACCATGCTATTTGATTTGCCAAATACATCATTATTGTATACTCTTTCATATATATAGCGCAACCCAATTTTTATTTTTTACCTTTTTTTTTTTTTGAAATGGAAATACCTAACTAACCTAAATAATAAGAACTTCCCCCTTGACAGTGGTATATATTGTAGATGTAAATCCTAAATGTGAAAATATATGGAATTCCGCTATGAAAGGTATAAAAAAGAAAGAAAAACGCAAAGAAAAGAATAGGCTAGGCATAAATCAATATGCTGAAATTTAACTAAAAAATAAATAAGAAAAATAAGAAGAGGAGCCCATTAGATCCAAATAATGAATCGTAATAGAAATATAAAATAAAGTTCACGTTCGAATTCCATAGAATAGATAATATGGATGGGATTGTCTATAATGATAGACAAATGAAAGACTTTCTCAAGATTCTGATTCATCCACTTGAGATTTTTAAATTAAAATAGGTTAGGTGATCTTGCAAATTAACTCAGTCTCATTGAATAAGTAAGCAATTGAATTGGTTCAATTGCATGGTGCCAACGAAATCGAGTGCTAATTCCCATTTTATTGAATTAACCGATCGACGTACTAGCGGACATTTACTTTAAATTCGATAATTTTTGAAAAAACATTTCGACATATTTATTTATTTTATTATTATGAGAATCAATCCTACTACTTCTGGTTCTGGGGTTTCCACGCTTGAAAAAAAAACTGGGGTGTGTCGTCCAAATCATCGGTCCGGTACTAGATGTAGCCTTTCCCCCGGGCAAGATGCCGAATATTTATAATGCTCTAGTAGTTCAAGGTCGAGATAGTGTTGGTCAACCAATTAATGTGGCTTGTGAGGTACAACAATTATTAGGAAATAATCGAGTTAGAGTTATAGCTATGAGTGCTACAGACGGTCTAATGAGAGGAATGGAAGTGATTGGCACAGGAGCTGCTATAAGTGTTTCGGTCGGGGGAGCGACTCTGGGATGAATTTTTAACGTACTCGAAGAGCCTGTTGATAATTTAGGTCCTGTAGATACTAGTACAACGTCTCCTATTCATAGATCTGTGCCCGCCTTTATACAGTTGGATACAAAATTATCTATTTTTGAAACAGGAATTAAAGTAGTAGATCTTTTAGCCCCTTATCGCCGTGGAGGAAAAATCGAACTATTCGAGGGAGCTGGAGTGGGTAAAACAGTACTCATTATGGAATTGATTAACAATATTGCTAAAGCTCACGGGGGCGTATCCGTATTTGGCAGAGTGGGTGAACGTACTAGGGAAGGAAATGATCTTTACATGGAAATGAAAGAATCTGGAGTGATTAATGAAGAAAATATTGCAGAATCAAAAGTAGCCCTAGTTTACGGTCAGATGAATGAACCACCGGGAGCTCGTATGAGAGTTGGTTTGACTGCCCTAACTATGGCAGAATATTTTTGAGATGTTAATGAGCAAGACGTACTTCTATTTATTGATAATATCTTCCGTTTCGTCCAAGCAGGATCCGAAGTATCGGCCTTATTGGGTAGAATGCCTTTCGTTGTGGGTTATCAACCGACCCTAAGTACTGAAATGGGTTCTTTACAAGAAAGAATTACTTCTACCAAATAAGGGTCCGTAACCTCTATTCAAGCAGTTTATGTACCCGCAGACGATTTGACCGACCCTGCTCCTGCTACGACATTTGCACATTTAGATGCTACTACCGTACTATCAAGAGGATTGGCTGCCAAAGGTATTTATCTAGTAGTAGATCCTTTAGATTCAACGTCAACCATGCTTCAACCTCGGATCGTTGGTGAGGAACATTACGAAACCGCCCAACGAGTTAAGCAAACTTTACAACGTTACAAAGAACTTCAGGACATTATAGCTATCCTTGGATTAGACGAATTATCCGAAGAGGATCGTTTACTCGTAGCAAGAGCGCAAAAAATTGAGCATTTCTTATCACAACCCTTTTTCGTAGCAGAAGTATTTACCGGTTCTTCAGGGAAATATGTTGGTCTAGCAGAAACAATTTGAGGATTTCAATTGATCCTTTTCGGAGAATTAGATGGTCTTCCTGAACAGGCCTTTTATTTGGTAGGTAATATTGATGAAGCTACCGCGAAGGCTATGAACTTAGAAATGGAGAGCAATTTGAAGAAATGACCTTAAATCTTAGTGTACTGACCCCTAATCGAATTGTTTGGGATTCAGAAGTGGAAGAAATCGTGTTATCTACTAATAGTGGTCAAATTAGCATATTACCAAATCACGCCCCTATTGCCACATCTGTAGATATAGGGATTTTGAGAATACGCCTTAACAACCAATGGTTAATGATGGCTCTGATGGGTGGTTTTTCTAGAATAGGCAATAATGAGATCATTGTTTTAGTAAATGATGCGGAGAAGGGTAGTGACATTGATCCACAAGAAGCTCAGTAAACTCTTGAAATAGCGAAAGCTAATGTGAAAAAGGCTGAAGGAAGGACACAAAAAATTGAGGCAAATCTAGCTCTCCGACGAGCTAGAACACGGGTGGAGGCTATCAATCCGATTTCATAACTAGTTAGTACGACTAGTTAGTACATTCGAATAATAAAAAGAAGTTCTCTTTCTAATCCTATTTAGATTCTGTCTGGTGAATACAATCAAATACAATCAAACATAAGCCAATTCTGATGCAAAAATTCAAATTCAAAATGAAATAGAAAAGATACAAAATCAAAAAATAAATATCACTAAGGGTGGGTCGTAAACCTTATTAGATACCATTGACTCTGGTATCTAATAAGTTTTACCTACTATTGGATTTGAACCAATGACTCCCGTCGTATAAAAGCAGTACTCTAACCACTGAGTTAAGTAGGTCATTTATCATTCCAAAGATAACCAAATGAAACCCATCCTGTCGATGGATTATAAATATCATATTACTTATAAGCAATACTAATCTAAGGAATACCACTCAAAGAGATCAAAGATTGTTGATGTTGGATCATGGAATATTTATCTTCACAAGAATTTATCTACATGATAAAATATGTATCACAAGCACTAAGGGTTATAGCTCAGTTGGTAGAGCAACTTGTTTACAAGCACGCCAATGTTTTTTAAGGGAGTTCATCATACAATCAGAAAAATCGATCTTGTTGAGAAATCGATGTCTTACTCCATAACTTTGAGGGAACCATAGCCTGACAAAGGGTTCAGTCCAATTTGGACGTCCATTTAGGAGGT
>CP124715.1:74390000-74395000 GCA_031232105.1 Capsicum rhomboideum
ATTTGAAAGTGATCACTTAGTAAGTTTCCATACCAAGGCTCAATCGAATTAAGTCTGTAGCGTCTACCGATTTTGCCATATCCCCCTTTCTTTTTGTTTTGAGATTAGGATCTCGTTGTGATGTCAGTCCTTTTTCTTTCATTTATACTGGAACCATTGAATTCATTAGATACCGATTCCTATCTCGAAAACGTGTTTTCTCCTCTTTGATTTTCTTAACTATCTTCTATAGGCGACCTTTTTTTATCCAATCAAAAATGATTTTATCATTTTGGAATCCGCAATTCAATATAGATGGATATATATCCCATCTATATGTCCCTCTTCCTGTCATTTTGCCATTCAATTTGGAATACTTGAATGATCGATTCTTGTTTTTTATCTTCACTTTCGCCTGAAAGCGGAGGAATGTCTCATTAATTATAACTAACCATTCCATTAAACAATTCGAATTTGAAATAAATATAGAATGAGAGATATATATGATATAGAATCAAATATAGAACTGTAATAAAAAAGATTTCAAATGCCAAAAAAAGAAATGAAAAAGAATAGTTACCATTCAAATTGAAAATGAAAATAAAAAGAATATTAACAATATTTGCAATCACTATTTAATGATATTAGTATTAGAATTGTTATTAGAATTGTGATAAATCAAAATTCTAGATCGCTATAGTAATCCCTATGCTCTAGAATCTAGAATATTCAATATAATATTGAATAGTTAATAATTCCAATTCCAGTAGTTTAGGCAATTACTATGCATATAAGATTTCTGTGATGTGGGCCCGCTTAGCTCAGAGGTTAGAGCATCGCATTTGTAATGCGATGGTCATCGGTTCGATTCCGATAGCCGGCTTTTCCCTATTTATTTTTTTTCATTTTTTAGATGATTGATAATGTTTCTTTGAAATCAAAGAATAGGGAAATAGCGCCTTCCTCCTTTTCCAAAAGCTATCAATTTGTTATAGGAACTTCCAATTATGTCAGGAAAGGATTATATATATAATAGAAGGGGTTCAGTATATTTATCCAATTCACCCCATTATAGTATTTATTTATAGTATTTATATTAAATAGTAATAGTACAAGTACACTATTTCAGTAAACTTCGCTTCATTTAGTTCAATTTAGTTTTAGTTTAGGTTTATTCTGTAAAATAAAATTCAATAAAAAATAAATAGAAATAAGAATTAATTCAAAATACTAAATAAGAATATGGAGTCTTTATGTCGCATTACCGAGGACCTCGTTTCAAAAAAATAAGACGCCTGGGGGCTTTACCAGGACTAACTAATAAAAAGCCTAAGACCGGAAATGATCTTAGAAACCAATCGCGTTCCGGAAAAAAATCTCAATATCGTATTCGTCTAGAAGAAAAACAAAAATTGCGTTTTCATTATGGTCTTACAGAACGACAATTACATAAATATGTTCGTATCGCCAGAAAAGCCAAGGGGTCAACAGGTCAAGTTTTACTACAATTACTTGAAATGCGCTTGGATAACATCCTTTTTCGATTGGGTATGGCTTCAACTATTCCCACAGTCCGTCAATTAGTTAACCATCGACATATTTTAGTTAATGGTCGTATAGTAGATATACTGAGTTATCGCTGCAAACCCCAAGATAGTATTATGTCAAAGGATGAACAAAAATCCAGAGCTCTAATTCAAATTTCTCTAGATTCATCCCCTCATGAGGAATTACCAAATCATTTGACCCTTCACCCACTCCAATATAAAGGATTAGTCAATCAAATAATAGATAGTAAATGGGTCGGTTTGAAAATAAATGAATTGCTAATCGTAGAATATTATTCTCGTCAGACTTAAACCTCAGACTAAAACCAAGGGTTCGTAAATTTTTCTTCCCTTTAGGCGAAGTAAATTAACCCAAGCTTAAGTAAGATAAATCTGAGTTTGATCTGGATTTCCCCCATTTTTGTATCATAGACCAAGGATCTATTTTCATTTCTTGTTTTCATTCCTTGTCTACTCTTTTCTTTCCAGTATTTTGATTATGATTATTTTTTAGTATTCTATTTTACGCATCAAAGCAATTAGGAATTGAGAATCTATATCTTTAGATCAAAGAAGGGTCTAGTTGTTGGAATATGGTATCCATTGCTATTTGAGCCCTTGTTGTTAGTAAAATTGGTGAATGAAATGAAGGTACGGAAAGAGAGGGATTCAAACCCTCGGTAAAAAAAAGCCTACATAGCAGTTCCAATGCTACGCCTTGAACCACTCGACCATCTCTCCTACATAATGATTATGACCCCAAAACCGAGTGAATAGAGAGTCAGTCATAACCCATATTCCATTATTGGACTAGGTACGACCAATCCATTTTAACTTTAACTGAAAATTTTTCATCAAAGTCAAAGCAAAGAACGATTTTTCTTTCCTTCGAGGCTCCGGGATAAAGATACAATTTTTCGTAAAAATTGTTAAAATTTTTTAGATTTGATTGTATAGTGTATACCCGTTATGTACACAAAATTGTCAGTTATTCTATTTTCATCATAGAATGATTATTCGATCTTTTTTCTTCTTTGTAATTTGTATCATGATTCAATCAAAATTTCTTGAGTTCTTCTAATTTGTAACTTCACCGAAATCGGAATAGTTCCTATACTACTACATTAGTATGAAATCGAATCGCATTGAAATATTTCTTATTTCTTATCGATTCCTGTCAAAAAGGAACAATTGGAATAGAGGATTCATATCTTTTGTTTTTTTCTTAAAAAAAATAAGGTTTTATGTTATTTCGTACTATACAATTCTTTTCTTTGTGGGATCTTTTTCCCACGAGAGGTAATGAGAAGAATTCTAGAATGGATTGCTACCTATGCCTAGATCACGGATAAATAGAAATTTTATTGATAAGACCTTTTCAATTGTAGCCAATATCTTATTACGAGTAATTCCGACAAATTCAGGAGAAAAAGAGGCATTTACCTATTACAGAGATGGTGCGATTTGATTTTTTTTTTATTTCATATTTATTCATTTCTCTCAGTCTTACGAGGAGAAAAACACGTGATTCGAGAAAATTTTTGAAAAAAAAAATCTACGCTTTTTGAAGGTGAAGTTTGGAAATAGAACAATTCCTTCTGTCGTGTATCCTCGATTAATGCAACCTCAGATGCTATGTTTCAATCCTCGATTCTAGTATTAAGCGAAAGGTTACACCTAGAGGTTCTGTATTACGGGTCAATCCTACTCAACTAGCGCTAATAGGAAGCATAGGGGAAGAAGCGCTACACCTAGGAATCAACAACACGAAAACTTTGTTCTAAGTCAGCCCTTCCCTTAGCGGGCTTGGGACTAAAAGAATGGTTGGGACAACAAACATCCATATCGTTCGTCCTTTGGATACCCGTATAACCATCGAAGGCTATTGAAGTGACTAATTCCTGTAAATTAGGAGGCGTTAAAAACAAAGAAATTATTAGATTTATCTTATCATTTCTATCTAGTCCCAATAGGCTTGATGTTAAGAAAGAATCTCTTGCAGGAAGGTTGGCTAGAGATTGCTTGTAAAAACACTAGCCCTGCTGAGTTCATAATGAGAATATTTTCATCATTAAATCTTTTTTTGATTCTATGTATTATTCTCATTATGCATATAAGGGAGGAGCCGTATGAGGTGAAATTCTCACGTACGGTTCTGGAACGGAGATTCTTTCAATTGAATGCCGACCGTAACGGATGTCGGCTCAATCCGAAGGAAATTACACGGAAGCTTTGCAGAATTATTATGAAGCTATGAGACTAGAAATTGATCCCTATGATCGAAGTTATATACTCTATAATATAGGGCTTATCCACACAAGTAATGGAGAACATACGAAAGCTTTGGAATATTATTTTCGAGCACTAGAACAAAACCCATTCTTACCACAAGCTTTTAATAATATGGTCGTGACCTATCATTACGTGCGACTATCTCCACTATAGAAAGAAAAAAAAGAAAAATCTAGTAAAGTAACTACTAGAACCAAATAGGCTTTCTACATATGCATCGTCTAAAACAACGATTTTTATCAGCTGTAGCAAAGAAAGAAACTTCATAGAAGTAAAAATAGGAAAAAAGAAAAATGCCTAGCAACTTTTTCTATGGATATAAGGCTTTAATTGATAGAGAGAGAGGAAGCACCGTAAAGATCAATTAGTGAGGTTTTGGGCCAATACAATAATAACTGCGTACTTATCTCATGATGTGAGATAAGAATTAGGAATTAACTTATGTAATGGAGTCGATCCACTAAAGTCTTGAGCAGCGGTGTAGGATCAGATCCCAAAGATAGTAAGTATTTTCTTTCTTATGAAAGAAAGTCTTTTTCAAAGATTCTATATAAATTTATCTATGAAACCGAGATAGTTACCTTTCAGAAAATTCTAACAGTAGTAGAAATGCCTATTCTTTATTCTTCTGAAGGTGGGAAAAAAGATAAAACTAAATAAACGGATTATTCATCCAAATTTCAGTTTGAAACTCATGTAATTAACCTATTTTTCTTTTGGTTAACCCTAAAACTGGGATAGATCCATGAGAAATCTGATTAGATTTTATTAGATATGGTATAGATCAAAATGGGACACCAAAAGAATTGACTGCTGAGCCGTATGAGGTAAGAAATTCTCAAGTACGGTTCTAAGGGAAGGAATTGAACTACCTATTTCGGCCGGGGAGAATAGGCCATTCAATAGGGAGATTCTGAAATTGCAGAGGCTTGGTTCGATCAAGCCACTAGTATTGGAAACAGGCTATAGCGCTTACTCCCGGTAATTATATTGAAGCGCATAATTGGTTGAAGATCACGAGACGTTTCGAATAAAAGAAGACCCCGTTTAGTTATTATCCTTTATTTAGAATTTAGATATTTGTTATAATTAATTGTTTGTTGGACCCATCAGATCAGTTAACTAAAAAACGAATCATTCCTTTGCTTTTGGAAGACCCAATCACATAATTTCATTATCTCC